>CM065723.1:69741350-69753850 GCA_033310375.1 Conus canariensis
AGAAAGTTTTAATTTGTCACGAAGACATAGTGCTTCGTAGATAGTTGCCAATTCATAACAGTCGCTGCCCATTGTCCAGGATCAGTGGAAAATGTATGATAATCCTGCTGAACGGATCCTGCACAGCTCGATCCGGATCGGCATCACGGTTCCACACGCGAAGTGAACGGATTCCTTTTTCGGAGCACCTTTCGTCTAGCAACTCAGTTTGGTTCAGATGAATAAAACAGTGTTAGCGTGGTCAGGTTGTAATGTTTGCTCAAAGGATCGTGGATCTGCTGTTTGATCCGGATCCTGAACACAGATCCGACAGGAATTAATTGGTTCGTCCTTGAGTATCACTCCATCTTTCCACCAAGTTTGACTGACATGGACACAGCAGTTTTTGCCTTCTCGTATGACAAAAAAGACTCTGGGATAACAACAAAAACAGATAGATAGATAGATAAGCAAACACACACACACACACACACACACACACACACACACACACACACACACACACACACACACCACGCACAAACAAACAGAACAAAATGTAGACAGGTAGGCAGACAGACACACAGACAAACAGATAGATGAATACACACACACACACACACACACACACACACACACACACACACACACACACACACACATGCTTCTGACGAAGGTGAAAACATAACCTCACTGGTTAATTTTCATATTTTTCATATGACTCAGACCTGACGACGCTGGTAGTCTTCCATAGTATGACCTCTTTATTTTCAGGCCTTGTGTGCACAGCCATGGCTGTCACACTGAATGAAGTGATGGAAAAGGGAGGAGGGTGGGCGCTGGGGGGTTGGGGGGTGGGGGGGTGGAGGTGTTCTCACAGAAGGGGCATGGAAGGTGAGTAGATGTGACTGTACCCGCTGAGAGGAATCGTTTTGTTGAGTTAACGTGACCAAGAGTGTTCTAACATTACCATCACCCCATCTTCTTCTTCTTTTTTTTCGAAAGTTTTTTTTTGTAAATGCTCTCTCTCTCTCTCTCTCTCTCTCTCTCTCTCTCCTCTCTCTCTCTCTCTCTCTCTCTCTCTGGCGGAGGATGAAGATAAAGAGAGTCAGTGAAAGAGTGTTTTGTGTTTTGTATGTGTCAGAGGGAGAAACATGGACAGAGGGAAAGAAAGACAGACAGAGAGTCTTTTGTCGTGCGTACACCTCTCTTACTGGCGATGACGAGAAAATGACATTAGTGTTATTGCCGTAGGAGACTTGACCTTGTCCAAACAGGTCTAAATCAACGTGCACATGTTTGCATTTCTCTCTCTCTTTCTCTCTCTCTCTCTCTCTCTCTCTCTCTCTCTCTCTCTCTCACACACACACACACACACACACACACACACACACACACACACACACACACACACACACGTGCACACGTGCGCGCACGTTCACACTTATCTGAAACATTATCATACATCTACAGCTTGTGCATTGAAAATTGTCACTTTCCAACACAGTTCATAGTTGCTAAAAGTTATGGGAATAACAAATCTGGTGACAGTTCCGAACCAACCAATTATAGACCAATATCTATTTTGCCAGTATTGGCTATACTCCTTGAAAAACACATAACTCAATACACTTACAGTGTCATATAATCTGGTGAGTGACAGTCAGCCTGGTTTCAGGATAAACAAATCACGACGTACTGCTCTTAGTAGATCACTGGCATATGAATATTAATGAAACTGAAGTGTGTGGAGCATTGTTTCTTGATTTTGCGAAGGCTTTTGATGTCTAGATCACAAGTTATTATGTAAAATGTTGTAACTGTATGGTGTAACCGGAAATGCGCTTCAATCGATTCCATCATTCCCAGAGAGTCGTCAACAGTTTGCGTCTTAATTCCTCAACATCAAATATCCTACCAGTCTGATATGGAGTACCCAGGGCACAGTTTTAGACCCTCTCCTATTTTTGATATATGAAAACGATCTTCCTCTTCGTATTGAAGAATCTTGTGAAATTTTCTGTTATGACACCACGATTTGTGCACGCGGGTTTAACCTTAATTCCGTGTATGCGTCATTGAAAAAGACTATTAACATCTTAAGTGTAAAGTACAACGTGAATCATATGTCACTAACCTCCAGTATGACTAAAGTCATGCTCACAACAACCCGTCAAATGAGGCAAAAACAAAACAGTTCCTTTCTGTTTTTATCAACATTGTAAGAATTGAGAAAGTAGACAATCATCTAGGCATACTAATAAACCACAATTTTTTCATGGACTGCTCACGTCAAAGCATTATGCAAAACAGTATCTGGACAAATATACCAGTTATGCAGAATTAAGCTCTTTTTGAACTTTCACGCCAGAAAATTATTCCTGAATGCATACATACGTTCTTCAATCAAGTATTGTTTGACACTTTTTGACTCGCCCAGCGCAAGTTCAATGAAATTTTAATCAGTGTCTGTAAACGTACCCTTAAAGAGTTCTGAAATCCTCGAGCCTTCCTAAATCGGATTATCTTCAAGTCGGAACTCTACCGTTAGAAGGTATGCTTGCCATCAATAAAGAAGTGTTCATGCAAAAAAAAGAAAAGAAAATGTCTGGATTAGCCCTGTCTAAATCAAACATAAATTCTAGAAATTCTACAAAACCCCAAGTTCCCTTACCCAGAATTGACCAATTTAAAACAAGTCTCTGTTACTGTAGTCCTCTTCTCGAGGACCGTTGAACTTGAGCTGAAATGCCATCGAAGCTCAGGATCTTATAGAAGGAAACTTTACATTTTTTGCGCACTTTTACCAGTTATATAGATAATCATGCAGTATTATTCATTTTACTAATGCCTGTCCGCATGTATGTTATAACTATATCACCGACATACAGTTTGCTTCCTTTCCGATGATTGTTGGTATTTATAAGTATTACTCTTCCGAAATAATTTGATTTTGTAAAGGATTGGCGAGGAGGGGGGTACTTTTTTTTCGCATATTTTTGTTTTGGTTTTCTACTTTCTAACGAATGTTTGGCTCTCTCTCTCTCTCTCTCTCTCTCTCTCTCTCTCTCCCTCTCCTTGACGAGTCATGCCGTGTAACAGAGAGAGAGAGAGAGAGAGAGAGAGAGAGAGAGAGAGAGAGAGAGAGAGAGAGAGAGAAACAGACTATAAAGTATCTGCCACCGTAGGGCACAAAAACCAATATCGGTCTTTGCTAAATTGCCAAAGTTGAACAATAACGTTGGCGGGTGCATGAACAGAAAAATGAATGAAAAAAAAGATGAGTAACCAGACGCATTAAAGAGGTCGACAACAACAACAACAACAAACAACAAATCATACTAACAATGAGTGCTTGTCAAGCACACCTGATCCCGACGTTTGAAAACAAACAAACAAAAAGTGTATTGCCACATGTGTACCACCCCACTCCTACCCCCTCCCTGCGCCCCCCAACACCTCCTGACCCTCACCCACCTCCCTTTCTCTCTTTTGCATGTTCCCCTCTCCCTTCCACTTCACAACACCCCACACACCCTGCCCCTCTCCTTTGCCCTTTTCTATCCTTCCTTTCACCCCTTCACACACACACACACACACACACAACACACACACACACACAACACGCACACACACATACACACACACATGCACACACACGCACGCATGCACGCACGCACGCACGCACGCACACACGCACACGCACACACACACACACTTCCGTTCTAAGATGGCGGACACTGTCAGCAACTGAACAGATGCTGTCCAAAGTTTTAGCAATACTAACATCAACATGACAAGAATGACAAGATCGAGAAGCCTCGGAGGTCGGGCAACATACACAAGAACGAAAGACATGAAAGACATCGAAGAAAAAACAGAAGAAGGTGCGTCACTTGGCAAAGAAGTGTTAGACCGAGACCATCAAGAAAAACAACAGGCTGGAGCTTACACCAACGGCTGCTGTGAAAACACCAAAACAGAAACGGAAGACACAGCAAGTATCATTCAAAATCTAAAATTAGTTATTGAAAAATTATGTGATCGAGTTTTGTGTCTCGAAAACAGTGTCAAGAAACTGACTGAAGAACTGGCAACCAAAGATCTGGTCGCGAAGGACTTGACGGGCAACAACGTAAGCTGCCCGCAGACAAATTCCGTCGCCGTTAAGTCCTACGCAGAAGCATGTAGGACGCAGAGATCTTCAGTCAGTTCAGCTAAGACAGCTCCGGCACTGAGTAAATCAAAATCTACCATCAGCAATGAAATGTCAAAAAAATCAAAAGAAAAGAACTCGCGTACAGTTTCTGAAAAAAATGACGTCAGCGTAAAAACCTAATGACGTCATTTTGAAAATACGCAAAAGTCATGAGCACCAGAACGAAGAACAAGACATGCCTATGGTCACTTTTCTACACGATTCAGTGCTGAATGGAGTGGACACGGATAGACTAGGATACTCGTATGGTTTTGATGCACTTTCCTTCAAGGCTCCGACGTCGAATGATGTAGTGAAGCAAGAGTCCTCTGTTTTTTCTTCAAAGAAATCGCCAGACACCATTGTCATCCACTGTGGAGTCAATGATATTAAAAAGTCTGACCCCAAAATCTGCAGCAAAATCTTCGCCGATTCCATCAGAGTCATATCTTCCAGACATCCTAAAACGAAAATTGTTGTCAGCAAAATCGCGCCTCTACGAGATACTGAGATGGAAACCAAACGTGAACTATTCAATGCTTTGGTCTCCACTGAACTGTTTGGGATGGAAAGAATCTCTTTCGTCAACCATGGCAACATGCATACCAGAGGGCTGAAGAAAGACGGGATTCATCCAACAGCAAGAGGGGCCAGTGTCCTTGCGGGAAACCTGGGGCGACACCTGAGACAGCTATTCTGGGAGCAGCCGAAGAAAACTTTAAGGCGCCCACGTCATCAGCTGCCCAGACGCTTCTACCCAAACCCCAGCTTTTCACGCTACTTTGGTGAAAGGAACCCGTGGCAGAATCCCTTTGATGTACTAAGAGACTGGTTTTAAAAATTGGCCCAATCTGTATAAACATTGCTTTAACTGCGGACAGCAAAGGACCGTTCTGTTGACTTTGCAACTAGTTAGCCGCTGCGTTTATTCTTTGTGCATCGGTATTATTTTTAGAACCCCCTCCCCCCCCTCTTTCTCTTTCTTATCTACCTCTCTCTCTCTCTCTTTCTCTGTCTCTTTTCAGTATCTCTGTCACGTATTGACATTTTTTTTAGTATACTTCATCGGTACGTTTTGTATTGTTATTGTCTTTCCCCCAAGTTTTCCTAAGAACTGTTAATAGCTATGGGAGAAACAAAAGCTATAAGTATTATGCAATGGAATTGCAGGTCTTTACATACAAACTTGTCTTACCTTATTCAACATTTTGCTTCTGTCAGATATCAGATTCTCATTTTACAGTCGTTAAATTTCACTCGAACTAAATTGCCCAGACTGTCGAACTTTTACTATCCTCCAGTCTGTGAAAAGATGGATCAAGAAGGAAAAGTTCAAACAGCTATTTATATTCATGATAAGATGAATTACACCATATGCCCGCCGCCAGCACCAGTGAATATATCGAATCTGTTCTCCTGTGCAGCCAAAGTTAAAATCAGTGAAACATTAATGATAAATGTTGTTAGGGTATACTTACCTAAAGGCCCAAATGAGGAAAATACCGAATGGTTACGTCCATTACATGATTCAAAAGAGAAATGGATAATCGCGGGTGACTTTAACGCTCACTCACCTTTTTGGGAAAATGATAACACAAATGTGACTAGTAACAGATTTGTTGAAAATATAGTTGATGCCTCCCTCTATCTACTAAATGATGGGAGAGTTACGAGGATCCCTGATTTACCCAATCAAAGAGCTTCTGCTATTGATCTGTCTCTTATTTCTCCCATTCTCGTACCAAATAGTGACTGGAACACGCTTACAGATAGCTTAGGAAGTGACCATCTACCCATTATTATTACGCTAAATGATAAACTAGCCCAGGATAGTACAGATAGAGATGTCATAGCAAAATATAATTATAACTGTGCTGACTGGAACTTATTTCAAAATATTTTGAAATCACAAAATATTAATGACATAAGAGATGATGATATCAATAATTTTTGCTCAAAATTTACGGACACAGTGTTGCAAGCCGCTGACTGTTCCATACCCAAGTATTCTAATTTGAAGTCTAACAAACATTTGGGAAACATCTGGTGGAACGAAGCCTGTGAGAAAGTTGTAAATGAAAAGAAACGTTTATTCAAAGTCTACTTACAGGATAAAAAACCAGAAAATCACACTCCACTTAGGAAAGCAAATTCACTCAGTAATAAAACCATAGCACAAGTGAAACGGCAGTACTGGGCTGCATTTTGCACAGATGAGGTTTACAGCCATAAAGATATACAAAAGATATGGAAAAAATTTAATGATATGAAAAATGGGGTACATCTACCATTATATCCAATCAGGATTGAAGGCAATGATCTTCCTACAAACTTACAAAAGGCTGAGTCGTTCGCTGACTCTTTTTCGGATACAATGCTTCCTAGTAAACTTCCACATGAAATCAGAACGTTTAGGGTAAATGAGGCCCAAAAAGATATGTACAAAGATCCTGTAGCAGATAACACAAATTATATCAATGCTCCAATTACTTTAAGTGAACTAAAAGATACTCTATTTTCTTCAAGCGCAAAGAAAACAGCTGTTGGAGCAGATGCAATATCCATCATTCTATTAAAACATCTGCCAGATAACTGGATAATACTACTGCACGAATTATTACAGAAATGCTGGGATGAGGGCTGTATTCCCCAAATATGGAAGCACTCAATCGTAGTTCCAGTATCTAAACAAGGAAAGTCAAAAAAAGATATAAACAATTATAGACCTATCGCTCTAACATCACACACAGGGAAGCTGCTAGAAAAGATAGTTCTAAACAGATTAATTCATTATTGTGATAAAAGAAAAGTTATTCCCACTAACCAAGCTGTTTTAGGAAGGGGAGAAGTACAGTTGACCATTTAGTTAAACTGACTACGCAGATTAAACATCAGTTTGCTCGTAGGAAAAATATACTGGCCACATTCTTTGATATAAAGAAAGCCTACGATCACGTGTGGCATGATAGATTACTATACAAACTAAAAACTATTGGTCTATCTGGAAATATATATGGTTATATTAAGAACTTTTTATCTGAAAGAAGCATGCAGACAAATGTTGGCAACAAGTATTCCACCCTACGATTTCCTAAAATGGGAATCCCACAGGGGTCAGTTATTGCCCCTTATTTATTTAATATTTTGCTTTGTGATTTGCCACAGTCTGTATCGAATAATGTTGTACTAGTACAATATGCAGATGACATAGTTATGTGGATGAAAGTTACTATGAAAAGGAAAACACCCAAAAGACAGCTTAATTATTTTAAAAAATTATATCAACTGGAACTCGATAAACTAAGTAACTACATGAAGGAGAATGGATTAATGCTATCACCAGAAAAAACAAATCTTCTACTTTTTAATAGTGGGCCAGATCCACCTGAATTACCCACTTTTCAAATAAATGGCGAGACTATAGAATACAGACAAATGGTGAAATTTCTCGGAGTATACATTACTTCAAAATTGTCGTGGAATTATCATATACAATATTTATTAACAAAGGCTCGAAAAAGCTTTAACTTTTTAAAAGTTATACAGAAACAAAACTGGGGCCAAGATGCTAATGTACTGAAACAGCTGGGATTGTCACTGATACGTTCTAGACTCTCTTACGGGCAGGAAGTCTTTTTCAGTGCCCCGAAAAGTTTACTTAATAAGATGCAAAGCTTGGATTGCAAAGCTTTCAAGCTGGCTCTTGGTGTGCCGTATCATGCATCATCTTTGGGAACATATAGCGAAGTAGGAGTATTACCATTAGATGAACATCGACGGCTAGCTGTCGCAAAATATGTCTTACGAATTTCAACACGCGACAGCAACGTTGAGAATGAAGTCAGTTTGAGATCTGACATTAGCTTCCCAAAAAGGGCAAAATCAATTTCTTCACTCACAACTATTGGAACTTTCACTTCAGATCTGTTCAGCGAGTCAAAGGTTAACCTCAGCGATATAAATCGACCTAAACTTCCCGCATCTCCCAGCCCGCCATGGGAACTTCAAAGAGCATCATTTGATATTAGCCATACGTCGATGAAAAAAAGTGACAATGAAAACCTGATAGGCCAAATAGTAAAAGAGTATATTGAAAATTCGTATCCCTTTCATCTTAAAATTTATACAGATGGGTCTCTTTTGGATACCAAAGAAGCAGGTGCAGCATTTACAATTCCTTCACTGAAAATTGAAAAATCTTATTATCTTGGAAAAAACAGATCAATTTTTACAGCAGAACTAACTGCCATTCTAATGGCTTTGTATTTTCTACTTGACTTTTCAAATCCAATATTCCAAGTCCTCTTTTGCGTTGATTCAAAATTAGTTTTATTCGCCCTAAGTAAAACAAACCCTATAGTAAGACAAGATCTGATTACAGATATTCATCACCTAATACATTTCTTGATTATTAGGGGTACAAGAATTAGTTTCTGTTGGGTTCCTTCTCATTGTGGGATTCAGTTTAATGAGAGAGTAGACAGAGCAGCAAAACGGGGAGCGAAAAATACTAGCGGGTCGGAGGTTATCAGTATCCCATTGTCTATCCATGAGGGATACAGTCTTCTAGAAAATGCATGCTGGAAACATTTTAGGAAAAAACAACAAAATTCGGGATGTTCTCTTGATACTCGCATAAACCAGCTATTAAACTTTGACACACTTCATTCTTTTTATCAATGTAGTTTGCCGTTTTCTCGGATCATAATTTCGCTAATATATAAGATCAAACTAAACGCTTTTAAGACAAAGTTTTGCAAAAATATAACATGCCTTTGTGGTGAAATGATAACAAATTCCCACATACTTTTCCACTGCAAACAGTTAAAACCTCATCTACCACCCCTACCTAATTGTTCTCTGGATACAGTTGTAACCGATTTACCACTAATGTGTAAAATTGCTGTTTCATTGCATCAAAGTCCTATTTTTTCTGTTTTGTAAAATGGGAACTGGTGTTTTAGTAACGTCCTTGTTATGACCGGTTATTCTTCGATGTTTTATAGTTAGTTATCCATTTTTTGCTGTTGCTGTTAATGTTATTCTTATAGATTAGGTTCGTCTAATATCACAATGTGTATAGACGTTAAATTGAAGACCTAACACACACACACACACACACACACACACACACACACACACACACACACACACACACACACACACGTACACGTCACAATGAAGCATTGCTGTTCTTTTTTAAAGGCTTCTGGACAGGGATGACACCACGATTCGTACAAGCAGCTTTAACCTTATTTCTGTTCTTGCATCATTACAAAAGTCTGTTGACATCTTAAGTCAATGGTTCAGTGTGAACCATATGTCAATGAACCCCAGTAAGACTGAAGTAACAACCCGTCAAATAAGGCAGAAATCATTTTAAGGCAGGAATTAAGGACGTAGTTGCTAATCTGCTTGCTTCAACCATTGAAAAGAATTCCTCGTCTTCTAACAAATCAGCCAGTTTTGTCAAAAACAAAGCCCTTAAAGAAAAATCATCCTGCAACTTTTCGTCAGACAACATGGAAGACTACAATGTTCCTTTCACTTTAAACGAACTGAAATCTGCCTTACTTTCCTGCAGTGATTCCTCTCCGGGTATAGATGAAATCCATTATAAACTTTTGAAACATCTTCCGCAAAAAGGTTTGAACATCCTACATGTATACAACCATGTATGGACTACTGGTTTCTTTCCACCTTCTGGCGAAAAGCCTTCATTATTCCCATTCCTACCTGGAAAAGATCTTTCTAACCCATCAAACTATCGTCCGACAGCTTTGACCAGCTGTGTCTGTAAATTGATGGAGAAAATGGTCAATGCTAGACTCATGTGGAAACTCGAAACCGATGGCCTTTTGGCGAAGGAACAGTGTGGTTTCCGCAAACATCGAACCACAGTTGACCATTTGATACGTCTGGAAACCACCATCCGCAACGCCTGTGTCAATGAGCAGCATGTGGTCGCTATCTTTTTCGACCTAGAAAAAGCGTGTGACACCACGTGGAAATCAGGAATTCTTATGGACCTGAACAGACTTGGTTTTCGTGGTCACCTGCCTCTGTTTATTCAGAACTTTTTGGCTGACCGACAGTTCCAGGTGCGTGTTGGCACCACACTCTCTGACATCCATGGGCAGGAGTTGGGTGTCCCTCAAGGGAGCATCCTTTCTCCTGCCCTTTTCAGCATTAAAATCAACGACATTGTGAAATCGGTAAGCCAGGGCTCTGAGTCCTCTCTGTTCGTTGACGACTTCGCGCTGTACGCAGTTGGAGCTTCTTATGCCAGCGTACAGCGTCGACTCCAACTTTGTGTCAACAAGATCCAGCAGTGGGCCGAGGACAATGGGTTTACCTTATCGCGTACCAAAACTCAGTCAATCCATTTTCACAATTTTCGTCAATTTTTTGTTGACCCTGAAATTCGTCTGGACAAGTCCACCATTCCAGCTGTAAAAGAAGCCAAATTCCTAGGAGTTATTTTTGATCAAAAACTCAACTTTCTCAGCCACATTAAAAACCTCAAAACCTCTTACCAGAAAGCTCTGAATATTCTGCGGGTCGTAGCGCACACTGTCTGGGGCGCTGATAAGAAAACTTTGCTGCACCTCTACAGAGCCTTGGTCCGTTCCAAACTGGACTATGGTTGTGCTGTATACGGCTCTGCTAGACCGTCTTACCTAAAACTCTTGGACCCTATCCACCATCAAGGGCTTCGTCTCTGTCTTGGAGCATTCCGCACCACCCCTGTGTACAGCCTGTACGCAGAGGCAGGTGAACCCTCACTGTCCAACCGCAGGCTGAAAATGTCTCTGAATTACTACATCAGACTGTTTTCGGAACCGGAGAATCCTGCCTATGACTGTGTCTTTGACCCCCAATTTCAAAATAAATTTGAAAACAACCCGTACTGTATTCTGCCGTTTGGTGTTCGTATGCAGCCTCACGTGCGGAATGCAGGTCTAGACCTAGGAGTTGTGTCCGATTTTTCCAAGTTTCCGGATCAGCCTCCGTGGACCTTTTTCACACCAGAGATTCGTTTTGATCTTGCAGCTTTTCGTAAAGAGTCTACCAGCTCTCAGGCATACAAGGCTGACCTCTGTTCAAAATTTCCATCTTATCAGAAAATTTTCACTGACGGTTCCAAGTCTGAGGATGGAGTGGCCTGTGCAGCCTATTGCCCTGGGGCTCCTTCTCAGATACTGTTAGAACATATACCTCCAGATGCTTCTGTCTATTCCGCTGAACTTACTGCTCTGGTTCTGGCATTGAAGATAATCTCACAATCTAAGAAGAGGGACTTTCTGGTTCTGTCAGATTCACTGTCAGCGTTGGAGGCCATAGCTGGCCGCAACCTTCAGCACCCAGAACTTTTACACTTTTTTGAACTTTTGACCAAGTTGAAAGCGGATGGTTACAACATTATTCTGGCTTGGATTCCTGGTCATGTTGGCATCGGAGGGAACGAAATGGTTGATCGTTTAGCCAAGAATGCCACAACAGAGAAACCGTCAAACATATATATCCCCTGCTCAGATCTGAAACCCAAAATTTCCTACACTCTCTGAGTCTCTCCATTTGCTACATCTATCGACTTACTCCCCCCTCCCCCTGCCCTAGTAATGATGTGTGTAGGGGTGTTGGTGGATATGGCGGTTGCTGGGGGTGGAGGTGGGGGTAACCAATGAATAAGGCTGATATTACAAATGGAACACACACACACACACACACACACACACACACACACACACACACACACACACACACACACTCACACATACACACACACACATAATAAATAGAATGCTGGCTCCTTTATCGTTGGTCGTGAAAGGGGGGGGGGGAGAGAGAGAGAGAGAGAGAGAGAGAGAGAGAGAGAGATTGTGTATAGGTGTGAATATGTTGCCCCTCCCCCTCCCCCAGTTAGTACGTAAACCCATCCCCTTCTTCCCTCCCCCCTCATAGCATCTACACCTTAAAGTAACATGTACCCACCCACCACTTCAATCTCAGCCCATAATATCCTCCCACCACACACACACATACTACCTTATCTCCACTATTCACCTCACACAACTTATAGCTATCTTATTTATGCATTTATTATCATTATTATTATTATTTTATTTATTTTTTTAAAAATTAGTATTATTATTATTTACTGATTTTTTAATTTATTATTATTTTTAATGTTTCATTTATTTATTTATTTGATTATTATAAAAATGTTGATTATTATAAAAATGTATTTTCTAAATATATTTCTGTATCATGCTTTCATTACCTTAACCTTCACTATCGTTGTTAGCAGTATCATTCAGTA
>CM065723.1:69758850-69776350 GCA_033310375.1 Conus canariensis
AATTGACGCCCGATTGCTTTGAAGGACATTCCAGTGGAATGCATGCCAATAATTTGCCATCGTTTGGCCTCTGCTATCCTCCTTCGCACCATATTTCTTTGCAAAGAATATCTTTTCTTAAAACCAACTGTGATTGCTAAACTGGATGACTCACCAAACCTCAATTTTAAAAATTTCAAAAACCGTAATGCACGTGCATGCCACACCATGACTATGCTTCACATACACGCCTGACTGGTTTTATCCTTTCAATGACACACCATTCTTGACAAAATTGAAAATTTTGGGGTCATACATTGTTGTTGTCAATTCTGACAGTTGAAAATATAAGGGGGTGCTTAACTTTTTTCTTTGTGTAATACAAAGTGTTAATACTGTTCTCGCAAAAAACATGTCTAGGTCACACTGATCTCAGTTCATTCGCTTATTCCACACATTTTTTTTTTCAGCTCATGCAGACGACCAAACAATAAACAACCAACCATTCGGGGTTCATACACCCCAATTTTCTTAAATTTTTCCATTTAAAAAAAAACAAAAAAACTCTTTCTTTCCAGTCACCAAAAATAACGTATTCTTTCCGTGAGGACAATCATAGCATCAAATTTTCAAATCAAAATTTCTCCCGACAGCAGACATTCCAAAGCATCTCAAAGGCTGCAAGTGGTTGCGAGGGCAACCAAGTATTAGTTCCAATATACAGAGTGCTCTCCCCTAGGATCAACAATACATAAGACCCTACAGAAACTAAACACTGGAGAGTTCTTCTCTTTCTCATGCTTCTTCGTCCTCTTCTTCTTCTCTGAACTAATCTCTCTCCTTTTTCCCGACTCTCTCTCTCTCTCTCTCTCTCTCTCTCTCTCTCTCTCTCTCTCTCTCTCTCTCTCTCTCTCTCTCTTCTTAGCTAGTCAGCTGTTTCCGCCGAAGTGACAGGCACTCTCTTTTTCCCAAAAGTACAAATCACAATTAAAAAAAAAACCTGGTGACTGAGGAGCAAGCACCCTGTAAAGGTGAGTTTTCAAGTGCCCTTGTGGTGAGGGACCAATGACAACCGACCACATCCTTCAAGACTGTACGACGCATGCAGCATCCAGGAGAAAGTACTGGCCAACACCGACAGCAGTGGAAGCCAAGCTGTACGGCACCCTGGAGGAACTGCGACGGACGGCAGCCTTCATCGAGGACACCGGGCTGCTCATCTAATGGGAAGCGAACGAGGAAGAAGAAGAAATCACTGTAGCTAAACTGCTCCTCAAAACATATCAGGCATCTGGAGACCAGGACTGCCGGCTCAAAGTGCACACGTGTACACACATAGCCAGACGCACACATACTTTTTTCACTATAACTCGCTACTACGATGCACACACATGCTCACACGCGCGCGCATAGCATGCATCCTGTGCGAAAAATTCGAAAGAATGAAAGAACAAAGCTGAATGATTGACACGGGAAACGATTGAATGTATTGCCATCATCATTATCACCCTCATCATAATAATAATAATTACCTACCTTACATTGAGAGAGTGAGTAGGGTTCAGAGCTATTCCAATGTTGAGCAGTGAACAGCTTAAGTTCTGCGCAAGCCTCAAAAGCATAGACATTTCATTGCAGATTCCATGGCGTTGCTTCCAGATGTTACGGTTCTCTTGACAGGAAGTCAAAGCTTTTCGTTGGATCTGACTTAAACTGGAAAAGCGTTCGACTTGACTGGCTGTTTGTTTTGTTTAATTATTGTGTTTTTCATATGAGTTTATACATAATCATAGTTCTATTTTTAACTTGCTTGGAGCTTTGATGTGGCCTCCGTAGTTGGCTGAGCTATGAATGGTCCTGACTGGGCCATTCCCCTGTTACCAGTGTCTGCTGGCAGAGGCACTGAGAGACAGGGAGTGCTATGATTTCTCTGACGTCCAATCAGCCGGAAAAACTGGCGCGCCTTTCTTGGAGAGAGAAACCGGACCTCTGTAGACGTTATTGGATCGTCCAGTTAGGTCCCCGTGTGATGTTCCCATCCCCCCCCCCCCCCCCCCCCCCCCCACTTTCTAACGTCTCTGTTCCTTGGGGAAACAGGTTGGCTGGTCTGGTGCGGTGTGGCAGGGTCTGGATGGGCTGGCTGGCTGGCTACCTTGGGACGTTGGACCAGGTCTGGTCAGTGTGTGTTGCGTGGTTTGTCACTTGATGTCGGTACAACGCCTTCATGAGGATTCGGGTTCTGGTGTGTCTGTGGTCAATTGGAAGTTGTACGCGGTGTTGTTTATTTTGTTCCAAATGCCTTGGTAACTTGCAGACAATGACTTTGCTTATTTTCTGATTTATTTCTTGCATTGAAACGGGGATGTAGTGTGTGTGTGTGTGTGTGTGTGTGTGTGTGTGTGTGTGTGTGTGTGTGTGTGTGTGTGTGTGGGGAAAGGTTTTCTTTTTCTAAGTTTTAAAAATTAACAACAACAACAACAACAACAGCCCGAGCAGACGAGTGCCAGACATAACAGCACGTGAAACCCCAGTTGTTTATTTTCTGCCACGCTACGTGATTGTCACGAGTCGGTTTGTCAGTTGAGATGAACACATCTTCGACTTGAAGGGCTCTGCACAATTGAAAGACTATATGAATTCTTTTTGAATAGTCCAATAAGGGTTCACACATACACACATGCATACACACACACACACGCACACGCTCGCACGCACACGAACGCACGCGCGCGCGCGCGCGCGCGCACACACACACACACACATTTATATACACGCGCGCGCGTGCGCGCGCACACACGTATACATACGCACACCCGCGCGCACGTTGTCTCTTATCACATATTGTTAAAAGACGTTATACTGAAAAGCACACACAAGTGAAAAACAATATGCACACACACAGTCATCATGAGTCCCTCCTTGTCTCCTAGCCCCCCCCCCCCCCCCCCCCCCAACATCCCCTTACCCCTCCCCACGCCTCCGTGCTCTCCCTTCTCCATAAACTTCCCCTCCCCAACACATATTCACTCACTTACACACACACACACACACACACACACACACACACACACACACACACACACACACACACACACACACACACACGCACATCCTTCTCAATCTCCACCTCCCGACACATCTATCACAAAGTTATTGCGAATCAATCCTAATCAACATCATCCAGGGGCAAATAAGCACATGCACAAGTCAGGTATCTACCGAGCCTTTTTTTTTTCCATGAGAGCCAAGTTCAAATCTTTACCGTTTAGTCATTCATTTCTTCAGTCACCCGTCTGTAAACCCTGCTTGACTATTATCTCATACTTTAACACATGTGACGTAATGTATGTGGACTACCTTGGGTGCATAATGACACTCTTTGATGAAACTTTATAAAAAATATTTTAAAAAAAAAAAAAAAGAAAGACAGACAGATAGACAAAAAGACAGAAAGATAGAAGCAAAGAAAGAGAGAAAGATAGAAAGAGAGATGAAAATAAAGACAGAAAAAGATATGGAAAGAAAGAAAGATAGAAAGAAAGAAAGAAAGAAAAAAAAGAGTGAGTGAGTGAGTGACTTCTTTAATTTAGAGTCTGTTCACACTTGGTGATATCAGACTTAAAAAAAAAAAAAAAAAGAAAAAAGAAAGAAAAGAGCGAGGGGAAGGGGAGTGTTCATGAAATCCTATTAATCTGATGCATGGAAAGCACTTTGCTGTCTGCCCAGTTTCTGGTTTGTGGGTTATTGTTTTGATAGAATCATGTACAGTCACGTCCACGTTCGATTCTTTATATAATGAACTTGTGATTGAAGAATGAAAAAGAATATGGTCCACTGATAGAAGGTTTTGAACAATCGCGTGCTACATTTTGGGAACATTTGGTTTGCCACGAATTCAGTCGAAGCTTGTATATTAGAAATGACAAATATCGTGGACATGATAAGATTTCGTACTTCTCTGGAAGGTGTTCACTGAAAAAGAAAAAAAAAAAAAAGAAAGATAGAAAGAAAGAAAGACAGACAGACAGAAGGACAGAAAGAAAGAAAGAAAGAAAGAAAAAGAATGAATGAATGAATGAATGAATGACAGAAAGAAAAGCAAAGAGAAAAAACCCTCTTTCCAGCTAAACCTTTCGCTTCCCTCCCAGCCGCTATCTCCCCATTCCCCTTCCTCAACACCCCCCACCACTGTTCTACCCCCCCCCACACCACTGTTCTACCCCCCACCACTGTTCTACCCCCCCACCACTGTTCTACCCCCCCACCACTGTTCTACCCCCACCACTGTTCTACCCCTCCCCCACCACTGTTCTACCCCCCACCACTGTTCTAACCCCCCCACCACTGTTCTAACCCCCCACCACTGTTCTACCCCTCCCCCCCCACCACTGTTCTACCCCTCCCCCCCACCACTGTTCTACCCCCCCACCACTGTTCTACCCCCCCCACCACTGTTCTACCCCCCCCACCACTGTTCTACCCCCACCACCACTGTTCTACCCCTCCCCCCCACCACTGTTCTACCCCCCCCACCACTGTTCTACCCCCCCACCACTGTTCTACCCCCCCACCCACTGTTCCACCCTCCCCCCCCACCACTGTTCTACCCCTCCCCCCCCACCACTGTTCTACCCCTCCCCCCCCACCACTGTTCTACCCCTCCCCCCCCACCACTGTTCTACCCCCTCCCCCCCCACCACTGTTCTACCCCTCCCCCCACCACTGTTCTACCCCTCCCCCCCCACCACTGTTCTACCCCTCCCCCCCACCACTGTTCTAACCCCTCCCCCCCACCACTGTTCTACCCCTCCCCCCCACCACTGTTCTACCCCTCCCCCCCACCACTGTTCTACCCCTCCCCCCCCACCACTGTTCTAACCCCTCCCCCCACCACTGTTCTACCCCTCCCCCCCCCACCACTGTTCTACCCCTCCCCCCCCACCACTGTTCTACCCCCCCCCCCACCACTGTTCTACCCCTCCCCCCCCCACTGTTCTACTACCCCCTCCCCCCACCCCCCACTGTTCTACCCCTCCCCCCACCACTGTTCTACCCCCTCCCCCCCCCACACTGTTCTACCCCTCCCCCCCACCACTGTTCTACCCCTCCCCCCCACCACTGTTCTACCCCTCCCCCCCACCACTGTTCTAACCCCTCCCCCCACCACTGTTCTACCCCTCCCCCCACCACTGTTCTACCCCTCCCCCCCACCACTGTTTCTACCCCTCCCCCCCACCACTGTTCTACCCCTCCCCCCCACCACTGTTCTACCCCCCCCCCCACCATGTTCATCTACCCCTCCCCCCACCACTGTTCTACCCCTCCCCCCACCACTGTTCTACCCCTCCCCCCCACCACTGTTCTACCCCTCCCCCCCCCCCACCACTGTTCTACCCCTCCCCCCCCCACTGTTCTACCCCTCCCCCCCACCACTGTTCTACCCCTCCCCCCCACCACTGTTCTACCCCTCCCCCCACCACTGTTCTACCCCTCCCCCTCCACCACTGTTCTACCCCTCCCCCCCCCACCACTGTTCTACCCCTCCCCCCCCACCACTGTTCTACCCCTCCCCCCCACCACTGTTCTACCCCTCCCCCGCCCACGTCGCCTCCCCCTTTCCCCACCTCGCTTTGGAATAGGACATTTCTGGAACGGTCAATAAAAAAAAAGAAGACAAAATGTATCTAATGGAACTCTATAATGCTTTGATTTGCATGTCTTGCATGTCCGTGTGTCTGTGTGTCCATCGATTTGTCTGTCTGTCTGTCTGTCTGTCTGTCTGTCTCTCTCTCTCTCTCTCTCTCTCCTCTCTCTCTCTCTCTCTCTCTCTCTCATCAATGATTTATTTCAAAACAGTATATCTCTCTTTACGGTGGATATCCAGTTTTGTAAATTAATAGCACAGAGGTAGAGTAAAACAACGACAATAAGCAAACAAATAAAAGCCCAACTCAGATTAAAATATCCCTTGACTACATAGAGCAAACATACCCCAAAGAGTTCTGGACACGTGCATATACAGATGGCTCAGCAGAAGAGGCTACCAGAAACGGAGGTGAAGGAATTTTCCTGAAGCTGATGGATGGAACTCCTGTCCGAGAAGCCATCCCGACTAGCAAGTTCTCCACAAACTTCAAGGCTGAGGCAGATGCACTACAGTCAGCAGCCAGAACGATGTGTGAGAAAAGAGGGGCCATACATACCAACGTCGTCATCTTCTCTGATGCTTTATCAGTACTGCAGGCTGTTAAAGATCTTCAAAACAAGGAACTTACCTCCCTTGTCTCTGCCCTGGCCATTCTGCAGCAGTCCACTGAGAATACCGTCATCCAGTGGATACTCTCACACTGCAATATATAAAGCAATAAGGTAGCTGACCAACTGGCAAAGGAAGGAGGACAGCAGCCCCAACTGGAGCAAGAAGTCTCCATTGAAGAAATCAAAAGCATTGTCAAGGAGAAGCAAAAAAGAAGATGGCTTGAGCAGCACCCAGACTTCAACAAGAGGGATGCACACTACCTGCTGCCCAGATCAGACCAAGCGAGCATTGTGAGACTGAGGACAGGGCACTCCAGACTGAGACATCACATGTTCACAAAATTCCACATTGGCGAGTCTTCAGGTTACCCATGCGGTACAGCCCCAATGACAGTGGAACACTTCCTGCAGGACTGTCCCACACATGAAAAGCTGAGGGCAGAGACCTGGCCTGCCAACACACCGATGAGGGAAAAGCTTTATGGATCACTAGAGAGCCTCCACCGTACAGCAGCCTTCGTCAGTACCTCTGGGGTTTTTGTCTGACTGAACGAAGAAGAATGAATGAATGAATGAATCTTTAATGGGTTGAGAATTAGACTCATTGAAGGCCTTTTTACAATTCTGCCCAACAATTTAAAAAAGTAAAGTAACATCGAATTACAAAATAACATAAATATAACGATTTCATTCTTAAAATCCTCTCTCTCTCTCTCTCTCTCATAAGAAGGAGAAGAAGAAGAAGAAGAAGAAGATTGAAATATGGCGCTGTGACGTATAAAAAAAAACTGCTAGAGATGTAGCGTTCAATTTTGCCATAGAAGACCTTTTCGTTAGCAATTTAAATCAGTAGTAAATCATAAACAAAAATCGAGATTTTGTATGTGATCCCGAAATCGAGCCACCTGAACACACACACACACACACACACACACACACACACACACACACACACCATAGTGCGAATCCGGATGAAATCAGTGGATCTAGGATCCGCTCGGCCTTGGCAGGAGTCTGCGCGGTGGCCTTCTCGTTTTCAAGACATTTGACAGTTTTCTGACCTTAGGTATCAAATGTTCAATATATAGCATCGCTAGTTGATCTCTTTCAAGGCTTTGGTGAACACCCCAGATCTTTACTTAGAGCAAATAATATAGGATTTTTCTATCTAATGCAAGATAAGGTAAGCATCAATTTTTTGTCTTCTCCGAATTTCTTTCACGTGTGTATATATATGATCTATTTTCGAATAAATTTCTGTGCATAATTTACGACTCACAAATTTGTACATTTTTTAGCACTCGTATTCTGTCAGATGGTAGTTCTGTGTGCGCAGTGCATAAGATGTGCGTCTTCTTCTTCTTCTTCTTTAATAGTGTCTTTGGAAGATCGTACATAAGAATATGATACAAAATAGGAGCTGTGACGGAGCCTAGTGGTATTCCAATCTCAAGTTGAGTTAAACGTGAAATAAATTGTACTAGCTCCAGCACATACGGATCCTTTGGGTTTAAAAAAAGGAAAAAGAATAAAAAGAATACGGAAAAAGAAAAAGAAAGACATGAAAAGAAAAAGAAAAAAAATCGCTCCACTCTATATATGTTTTTTCAACTTGTGAAGTAGTGTTGTGACGCCATAATCCTTTATAAACTTGATGTTAAACTGTGTGTCCAGCTACGTAATCCTTGGCCTTAACATGATTATTAGCAGTGCGTCTGCCTTGTTCTACACAAATCAATAAATGAAGCAATAATGAATGAATAAATGAAGTGAAATAAAATGAAATAAAGGAAAAATCGGCAACACGTTCTGGCATTTCATAATCTGTTCTTTATTTTTTTTTTTAAAGTGCACTAAAGACGTAGCCTATTTCACCGGTCTAATCTAATATTTTTCCAACGTCGATTGTTCATGATATTAGTCCGTAACACACACACACAACAACAACAACAACAACAGCAACAGCAACAACAACAACGCATGTACACACATACGCAGACAGACAGTCACACACACACACACACACACACACACACACACACACACACACACACACACACACAAAGAGAGAGAGAGAGAGAGAGAGAGAGAGAGAGATGCTAATGGGCTTTACTGAATGGTGCAAGCATCGAACATAGATTGAATCACACTCATTTTTATCTGCTTTCATGTGACCGTGGGTGTTGGGCAAGATCAAGGCGAAGTCGCAGTGAAAGAGAGAGAGAGTCAGCATCATTTTCGCCAGAGTTGTGCGCGGGTGTGGGTGTCAAAAGGCGATTGAGGCGACGTTTGAGAGAGAGAGAGAGAGAGAGAGAGAGAGAGGGAGAGAGAGAGAGAGAGAGAGAGAGAGAGAGACAGACAGACAGACAGACAGACAGACAGAGACAGACAAGACAGACAGACAGACAGACAGACAGACAGACAGCCAGACAGACAGACAGAATGATTTCACTCTTTGTAAAATAAAGCATTTCTTTCTTTCCTGCTTTTTTTTTTTTTTTTTTTTCCTTTTTTTTTTTTCTTTTTTTTTTTTAATTGATATTTTCTGGTGCCGCTGGCATTTGCAATTAAGATACTGTTCTTCTGCTGGGTCAAAGATAACCGCCCTCACCAGTTATCAATGCCATTTCTTTTGTCCCTTCTTTTCCCAACTCTAACTTGATCCAGTGTGGAAAAAAAAAACAAAAACTGGCTTCGATGGAAGAGAGAAGGAGGTGAGGAGCACTGGGAGAGGGGTAGAGGATGGGGGGGGGGGGGGGGGGGACAACGAGACTGGGAGTGGGGGATGGGGGTGGGGTTGAGAGGGAGAGAGAGAGAGGCCAAAGGAATTATCGTAATGAATATTTCGGATTGGATCAACACCCGACATTTCGCCAATCTCTCAAGGATTCCTTCATTTGCGCCACCACCCACCATGTGCCAAAGAAAGGGAGAGTAATCTGGTGCGGATGAGGGAGGGGCATTGGGTATGGGGAGGGTGGGAGGCGACGGGAGAGAGAGAGGGAGTGTCAGGCCAGCTGATCAGATTTTGTCTGGAATGACCAGAAACCTAGCCAGTATCTGCCATCGTGGTCCAGCTCATACGCTGACAGACAGATTCTTAGATTCTGCCTTTTCGACGAAGAGAAAGTTCCTGATGCGATAGCCTATACGTACGTACAAAAGGGGGAGCGGGGGGAGGGGGGAGGGGGAGGAGGGGGAATAACCAATCAACACTCCGTATGTGGATGACGTATCTCTGAAGCCTGAATTGACGTCAAAGAAACGACGACGTCAGATATGACATCAGTAACGAACATTTGATTTTGTTACCGACAGTTCATCAGGAACGGTGTTCCTTGTGTACAGTTTGTGAAAGAGAAAAACAACAACAACAAAAAAAACGGTTGATTAAACGTTCTTGGCACAGCCAAAGAAAGAAAAGAAATGAAAGAAAGATGGTTCTTCATTCTGTCCATGAGTTGGAGTTTTCCTGCGATACAGGTCGACCATCAAGTTGTGATCAGTCGCTTTCACTTGGGAATTTTAGTTTTATTAAGCTAATAGCCAAGCCGGGGAACTTCAGAGAGTGTCACCAGGGAAAAGGTCCCGTCCTGGGAAACACGCACGCACGCACGCTCGAACGCACGCACGCTCGCTCGCACGGTCGCGTGCACTCACACACACACACACACACACACACACACACACACACGGACACAACACACACACACACACACACACACACACACACACACACACACACATCAAATCTTACCGTCTTACCACTACTGTCATCACCTTTTCGTTTCCAGTTCAGTAATTCCTGCATTCTTATCACACATCTACAAAATCACACAACACACACACACACACACACACACACACACACACACACACACACTGTCCGCATAATCGAACTTTCTTCAGCCTTATTAGTTTTGCTGACGTTATCCGCATTCTCTAGTAATTTTCCTCAAATAGGTTATCCATGTAGTTTCACAAACATTGGCGTCGTACTTTCCGCACATTAACCAGCTTTCTCGTAACGTGCTGAAAAGTGGGGAATCCCTGCCTCCGTTTTCTCGCTCTTTGCGGGAAAGCTCGAGATTGTCAGACACCAGGATCGTTTCTCTGTCATGCTTTCTGGCAGCTGTGACAAACCATAGGGGGAATCCTACGCGGTCTCGCAACGTATGAAAAAGCATGGGAAGCCTCCATTATTATTGTTGAAGTTGTTGTTGTCGTTGTTGTTGTTGTTTTAATTCAAAGCATTTTCTTTGTAATCGAGATGCTTTCTTCTTTTTCTCCGAAACAAATCCCCGGCAAGAGAGAGAGAGAGAGAGAGAGAGAGAGAGAGAGAGAGAGAGAGAGAACAGACAGACAGACAGAACAGACAAGAATGATGTTGATGATGATGATGATGACGTTAATGACAACGTCGACAGTGATAAAGATGATGATGTTAGTGACAACGTCGACAGTGAATGAGACTGATACTGTTGCAACCCGGTTTGTCCTAAGTCCCGATTTGGTCACTGAAAGCCTGATTTTCCTGACGTTTAGACAAATCGGGCAGGCACGGCATGTTACAACCACATCTCTCAGTTGTTGCTGGTGTTGAAAACCACGACAGTTTCGTCGATTCAGCAATTTGCCTGTTAGTGACCTGGGCTACTTTTGGTAGTGAGGGGAAAGGTGTGAAAGTAGCTGTATGTCTCCTAGGTTTGTCCCTCCTCTATCGACTTACCTCTGACTCTCTTTAAAAATAGCTCTGTTTTTGTTTCTCCATTACTACTCCCTCTCTCTGTCTGTCTGTCTGTCTGTCTCCCTAATTGCGCTATTTCTGTGTTTCATTCTCAGTCTCTAGCAATCTATCTGTTTTTGTATAAGACTCTCTCTCTCTCTCTCTCTCTCTCTCTCTCTCTCTCTCTCTCTCTCTCTCCGTGTGTGTGTGTGTGTGTGTGTGTGTGTGTGTGTGTGTGTGTCTGTCTGTCTGTCGTCTTCTGTCTCTCTCTCTCTTCTCTCTCATCCACACACACACACACACACACACACACACACACACACACACACACACACACACACACACACACATGTTTAAGAAAAGACCAGAGAAACTGACCCCGATGACAAAGGAAATGTTTTTAATGAAAAAAAAGGGGGGACTACCCACGCTTTTTCACAAATTAGGAGACACCGTACCAGGATAGAGCCAATACAATCAGTTTCTCTCTCTCTCTCTCTCTCTCTCTCTCTCTCTCTCTCTCTCTCTCTCTCTCTCTCTCTCTGGCGCTCCTCCAGTACGCCCTCATAATCCTCCTCGTTCACTGCTCCCCATCTGCCGTGTTTCTCTGATTGTCAGGGCGACTTCACCGTAGAAAACAAAGGAGGGCGGGAAGAAGGGGGTGTAGGAGAGGGGGCAGGGGTGTCTGTCGGGAAAAACCCACTGGCGAGGCGCACATGCCAGAGAGAGAGAGAAGAGAGAAGAGAAGAGAGAGAGAGAGAGAGAGAGAAGAGAGAGAATGGTTAAAAAAAAACTAGCAAAATATATTTCGCTTTATTCAAAGCTTCTTCAGTTGTAACCATGGACCGAACTGAAAGAATGAAACACCGAACTTAAAACGTAAACAACTGAATTAAAATCAAACATTAAGCCTATTTAAAATGCACGGGTTTTTTCAATACAAGAGTTCAGTAGCTGAACATGATCAACACACACAACCACACACCCCAAACCTAAGCGCTAGCGCGCATTCGCACATGTATATCTTCCTGTACAATAATAAAGGCAGGCCCGTGAATCACCGCGATAAAAGAATAAAAATAAAAGAGAGGAGGGAGGAACTGGGCGTGGAAAGGGTGGGGAGAGGGAGGGGGAAGAAAGAGGGGTGTAAAGGGGAAAGCCTCAAGTTTAACCTAGTGAAATTCAACTGTAAGTATGCACACAACACACACACACACACACACACACACACACACACATGCACGCACACGCATACACACACACACACACACACACACACACACACACACACACACACACACACACACACACGCTCACACACACGCACACACACACGCTCACATGCCACAAGTTAAACCTAATAAAGCTAAACTGTAAGCATTTGAATACATACACCCCCCCCTCCCCACACACACACACACACACTCACACACACACACACACACACACACACACACACACACACACACACACACACACACACACCGGGGCTAATCCCAGACATTCAGTCCAGCCGGGTACATAGTTTTTAGTTTGTACCTCCAGAATCTTTCCCTCTGCTTGCGCACTGTATGGGCTGCTGGTCCTGTCGCCCCAATCTGCTCAGTCACGGTCACTCTCAGGTCGTCCAGATGGTGGTCTGTGCTCTGGAAGTGACGAGCGACCAGCGTTTCCCTTTTGTCCCCCTCCCTGGTCGTCGCTTGACCTGGGGATCCCATGCGCTGAGCCTTGATGTCTGAACGGTGACTGTGGAATCGTTTCTTGACCGCCTGGCCTGTCTCACCCACGTACTGGACATCTCTGCAGCACGCGCAGTCCACCAGGTAGATTACGTTCTTACTGTTGCATCCTACGTTCGTCCTGATGGTGAATTTGCGTGCGGTTCTGACGCTGCTGGAGGTGTGGGTTTCTTCCAGATGTCGCTCGCAGAGTACGCACCTTTTCGCTGAGCCTTTGTAACACCCTGGCCTACTCTGGGCTTTGGGTGTAGGTGGGCAAGAAGGGCATCAGGAGTCTTCTTAAGCTGATGCTCTTCCTTTCTCCAACAATAGGGGGAAGTGGCATGGCCCGCTTCATCCGTCGGCTCTGGTGTAATGTAGGCATCAGCTCTCTCAGCCATCTAGCTATAGGAGGGTGGGTGGGGTTGTGGGTAATAATAAAAGGGACTCTGTCGGCTCTCCTTTGCTGGCAGGTGTATTCCAGTGTCTGCTTACGGGGAATGGCCGACACCTTGGCGATAGTAAGGTTAACCCCCGTCTTAGGAGCTTTGCTTCTAGTTCTTTACTTCTGGTCTGGAAGAGGTCATCTTCGGAGCAGATCCTTCTTAGTCTTAGGCACTGGCCATACGGGATACCTCTGACGCAGTGCCGGGGGTGGCTGGAGTGGAAAGGGAGATACATGTTCACATCAGTGGACTTTGTATGGACGTCAGGGACGATGCGGCCGTACACTAGGCTGATGCTGACATCCAAGTAGGGCACGCTGGTACGGCTATAGCTGCAGGTGAATTTGATGGTTTGGTGTTGTTCGTTCAACCACTCGACGAACTGCAGAAGACTCTCTTCTCCGTGCATCCACAACAGCAGGTTGTCGTCTATGAAGCGGCGCCAGTGTTGAGGATCGATGGTGTCGGGGGATGTGAGTAACAGACGTAGCTCCAACCAGCCCATGAATATGTTAGCAATGGCTGGAGCCATCGGTGTGCCCATTGCTGTGCCCTGTATCTGCTTGAAGAGTTCACCGTCAAACTCGAGGACATTGCTGTCAAGAACATGGTTGACAACCTGGAGAAGTGTGGAGATGGAGGGGATGGAGTCCGAGAGGTGTGTCTGGTTTTGCAGCATTTCACGCAGTGATACTGTCACCTCCTCGTGAGGGATGCTAGGGTAGAGGGCCACTACGTCAATAGTGGCGATCAGTACCTCGTCTCCAAAGGGCTGCAGAGTGGTCTTCCAGCCCTCCAGGAGTTGCAGAACGTGTGTGGTGTCCTTCAGGTAAGAGGGTAGGCTGTGCACGACAGGGCTGAAGCCAGTGGTCCACCAGTTTGGAGAGACGTTCTGTGGGGCCGTTGACGCCGGAAACTATAGGTCGGCCTGGCGGGTTTTGTTTGTCCTTATGGATCTTGGGTACATGATAAAACGAATGTGTTCTCACGCTGTCTTTGTCTATTAGTCCCCATTCATAAGTCTTGAGGTCAATGGCGTTTTCTTCATGAAGCTGGTTCATGAGTAGATTTGATTTGTTCGCTATGTCAGCAGTGGGATCGGCGTTGAGGCGCTGGTAGTGACCAGTGCTGTTCAGTTGTTTGAGGGCTTCTTGATGATACTGGTTGAAGTCCTGCACCACCACAGCGCCGCCCTTGTCTGCCGGGGAAATGCGTAGGGTTCGGTTCTGAACCAGCACTCTCAACTGGTGAAGGGCGGTTCTGCTGGCCTTACTCAGGTTGTGGTGCTGGGGACCACAAGAGAGAGAGAGAGAGAGAGAGAGAGAGAGAGAGAGAGAGAGAGAGAGAGAGAGAGAGAGAGTTTATTCTTTAATATCCATGGTCCTTCATTTATCGGGTGCTGTTAACAAGGATTTTTATATCAAATGACGAATATTAATAGAAAACATATGTATGTATGTATACACTATCTGTCAGTAAATATCGTGTTGAGAAGGAGAGAGAGAGAGAGAGAGAGAGAGAGAGAGAGAGAGAGACAGACAGACAGACAGACAGACAGACAGACAGACAGACAGACAGACAGAATGGAAAATGGTGAGGGGAGAGAGCAGCAGCGGCAATATCATTTTCATTTTATGTATTTTCACAAAATTGTGTGACCTTTAAGGGGGGGGGGGGGGGGGGGAGGGGGGGGAGTGGGTCACAAAAGTTGACTCTGTGTGTGTGTGTGTATGTGTGTGTGTGTGTGTGTGTGTGTGTGTGTGTGTGTGTGTGTGTGTGTGTGCGCGCGCGCGCGCGCGTGTGTGTGTGTGTACATGTATATGTATGTATGTATGTATGTGTACATATATATGTATGCCGTGCTACAGTGGTCCAAGTCGAGGTCAGCGGGCTGTAATGTCGTGGGTTCAAGTCCCCCCCCCCCCCCCCCCCCCCCCCCCCCCCCCCCCCCCCCCCCCGCCAACTCCCACCGCGGCATCAATTTGGAGTTTCAGCCCATCTGGTTGAGTTCGGGTTGTCGTGAGAGGATCAAACGGGAGGACTGGATGAGTCTTGGACAGAGGCTGCTCAAAGAACAGAGGAATACAGCAAGAATCTGCCTCTCGAGGACCTGGTTGGGAATGAGCTTTTCATGTGAGAAAGCAGGGAGTACAGCCCTGGTGTGTCGTGTCTGCCCATAATGGCCTTCTAGGGCATCCTCTTCATCGTCCTTATCTTCATGGACCATCACAGAAAGTCATCTTTGGTGGGATCTCGTGCTCCGGTCTGGTGGTGACCTTATCTTTTCTTCTCTCTTCACATCCGTGCCCGGGGTGGGTTCTTGTCAAAGTCGTTGATTGATATCTGCATGTTCATGGAGACTATCATTTGACGGGCGTGGTGGCGCCCTCTGGTGAGGTGGACGCTCATTGACGCTAGCTCCAGGATTAAGCAATCCTAGTCATCAACAAAGGGACGTAACAGGTGGTCTCCTGCAGATGCTGGTTCAGAACAGGAACTGCTGAACAACACTGAAAGCGACCTGACAGCAGCGCAGCGTCTCCTTGTGTGGGCGGCCTCCCGACGACTTGATAGCTCTCTGTGGAGAGCTGGGGCCGCGACATAAGGACCTTACCTGAGTGTGGCTATGCATTGTGTGGCCAGGAAGAGCAGCAAGAAAATAAGACCACTAAGAGCGGAGGGGGAGGGCACGGGAGGTGGACAAAAAGACACACACAAAAAGCCCATTTCTCTCCCCCCCCCCCCCCCCCTCTCTCTCTCTCTTTCTCTTGGGTGCTGTGTTTAACTCAGAAAGGCCGGGCTTAAGAGCTCTGTTAACAGGATTCGGAAACACAAGCAGCACCCCTCCCCCCCCCCCCCCCCCCCCCTCCCCAACGCGCACATTGACACATTACACCGCATCAGTGCCTTTCCTGGGAGGACAATAACCAGTTGGCGTTGTGCCATGGCCAATGTTGTTACGGCCCATACAAGATTGTGCCAAACCCATTATGCTGGGAACAAGAAAAACTACAGGATGCCCGTGTTTGGGGATGAAGTTTGTTATCTACTGGTTTCTGGATCCATGTCTAATTAATTACCTTCGCTAAAAGTACGCTATGTTTTCACTTGCCTCTGTCAGTTTGTTTGTCTGTCCGTCAGCAAGATGATGCAAAAAAAAACAACAACAAAACCCCCAAAAAAAACATTCTCCTCATTTGAAGGAAACTCAGTGGGGAAAAAAACAAAATGCCGACCGAGGACGGACCTACAGAATTCTAGTGCCGATCTGGTTCATAGAATAGACCCAGTGACCTTTCTGTTCGTTTGTTTGTTCGTTTGTTCGTTTGTTTGTTTGTTTCAGAGGTTCGTTTGACCTTGCCGGGAGACTGCGCTCCCCGCACGCCTTTTTGTTAAGAATCAGAAATAACAAGTGACTGCAACCACACAACAGTTCAGAAGTAACCGTACATCGTTCTGTCTGAACATTTTACAGTGACTTTGTTTGTCATGGACGCACAGATCCGTGGGAGAAGAGAGAGAGAGATCGTCACAAAGACAAGATAAAAGCAAGAAAAAAAGCAAAGCAGAACAACAACAACAACAACAACAAACAAAACCCCCAAAACCAAACAAACGAACAACAAAAAGAAAACAACAACAAACAAACAAACAAAAAACAACCTACACTTCATTTTGATTACGTATGTTTAGAGCCACAACCATTCTTAATCCGAGAGAGAGAGAGAGAGAGAGAGAGAGTGTGTGCGCGCGCGCGCGCGCGCGCGCGCGCGTGTGTGTGTGTGTGTGTGTGTGCGTGCACGCGCGCGCGCGCGCGCGCCCTTGCGTATGTGCACGCATGTGCGCGCACGCTGATTGGTAATTTGTTTAACCATTACAAAACATGCACAAACAAAAATGCCGAATTACGGTCTTATCAGCTACCAATCACAAGGACGTTTACAGAGTCCAGGAATCAGGTCGATCGACCTAACGGACAACGGTGAAAGCCAAGGGCGAGGTTTCATTAAACATCCTTGTCTCTGGTTCAGCTTGTTTCTGTTGTAAATCCACTGTCTTGATCTCACATCAAAACCAACAAGACGCATGATGACCAGCGCTCGGGGTCGTAAAGGATGTCCTTTTTAGTGAAGTTCAGTCATCACTTTAATCTCCTGCTCCAGAAACTGTCCCTTCTGATTCATAATAGGAAGCGGTCTGAATGTTCACTTGGCAAATATGGGTATCAATCAGCTGTGTAAATGCTGAGAAATAATGGACAATTTACAGACCTGTACCTGGTCAAACATGCCACAACCATACACAACAACAGTACGTTGTCTTGCCTTAACATCTTCCCTCTGAAACAAACAAACACAAACAAACAAACAAAC
>CM065723.1:69781350-69808850 GCA_033310375.1 Conus canariensis
CAAACAGTGTGGACTGCCCAGTGAATGAATGATTGGACTGGAACCCCCTTCCCCCCTCATCATGTCCCCTCCACCCCGTTCCTCTCAAAGATGACAGCAGGGTTGCAGCTAGATATGTATTTAACTGCACAACGGTGACCACGTCAGTCAACACTGATTCTATTCAGTCGGCGGATACCAACACTTGGATACAGAACGGGGATGGCCAACCATGACAATCCTTCAGGGTACTATTGTGAAAGGAAAGACAAGACCTCGGCCACGGTGGAAGGAGTGGCGGAGTGAGTGGATAACATCCACGAATGGATACCGACAATCTCTGCCAAAACCATGGCTTAGGCACAGACACCACCATTAACGGACAGAGTTGAGAACTGCTTCAACCCCTCTTCCCCACCCCCTTCTTCCCTCTCTCCACCTCCTCACAACCACAAGTGGTTTTGGGTACGTTGTTGTTTGCCCATCACAACAGAGATGACTCAAGGGCATCACAGTGAAGAGCATAGGGTGCGGATTGTCCAACAGTGACTGGTTTATGGATGTGATCATTAGGCATAATGCAAAGTTGGCCCATCTTTTTCACTGTTTCTGCCCAGCCTACCTCCATGCCATCCCTGAGGTTGAGGTATGTAGTAAATCTACACAACACTGAACCAATTTCTACGGTAGATATCGGCTACATTTATCCAACTTAAGAGGAGTTTGTGTTATACTCCCTGTTTGGCTAAGTATACTTATCACGTCAAACTTTTCACCAGCAACAACTACTTCAGAACTCACATCAATTTGTTTGTGTGGATTACCTAGTATTAAGACATACAGCAGACTGTCTTATTCTTCTGGACTACAGTACATGTTTCCTTCCATTCCAAGGCCCAACAATGAACCTTCCTGTGGTCCACAGGTGGGGAAGGAAAGGTGGCAATCAACAAGCTGACATAGTAGGCCCACTGTGCAAGTTGGCAGGATTTTTGCTGTCAGATATACCATGCTAAACTGTACAGAATTCCAAACAGGAGGAAGGGGTGTCAACGGCCTGCAGGGGGCAGTCCTCTATGTCCAAACGACCATAATTGGCTCTGTGAAATAAAGGCCTATGGTAATATTAGCCCTGCTCACTGTTCAGTCTCCACACAAGTGACTGAGGAAGGGACGTCACAAGCCCCCTACACCACCTCCTGATTCCAAAGCGCTGAGTGTTGGAGGACAGTTGGGGCAGTCATGGTCCCTTTCTCGTGCGTCCTGAGGCTTGGACAGAAGTGTCCAACTATGCATCTCCCTTCCACAGGTTTGCCGGAACAAAAACCTCAGGCTGAGGGCATTTCCCCCGAGGTAACCTTTGCATTGGTTAATTGCTCTCACCCCAGCTCCAACACTGCGATGTCCATTTGGATGCTCCATTCCAATCTGTGGGTTGACCTGGCACTGTTTGTGATGAAGAACTACTCATGCCAGGCCACTGAGCTTGGCTGAGGCAGCAGCTTTACAGTGCCTAGCTATGGAGGCTGATGACTTCGCACAGCAGCAAGTGGAATACTACTTCCAGTCCTCCCCTACATGACAATGCCAGCAGCTTGGAAGTGTAGGGGTTTTGAAAAGCATGGATACGACCCCAATCTATGCATAAACAAGAGACACAATACAACCCAACCCATCAAACACAGCACCCAGCAAGTCTTTCTTCTTCCAAAACTTAAATCTCAAACATTAATTGCTGAACAGATAAAGGCTTGATAACAAGACATTAATGAAAAAAAAACAACAACAAATGTAGCTGTATCAATCCTTAACAAAAACTAAATAACACAACAGGAAATTTGCACAATTTCTCTCAACCCCTTAGCAGCCATAGAAACTCTTTGCACATATTAATACCAAATTCTTCCCATCTCAAAATACACACACACAAACATCGCCTTTGACCACTAGAACACAAACACTACATTTTCCTCTGCAAAAGCTGCACATTGGCGGTAGAATCTCACAGGACTGCCACAAACAGGTTCAATCTCATACACAAACAACACATGTTTGAAAAAACAAACAAGGAAAAATAAGGCAAGAACTAGCAGAAACATTCTAAGACTGATGTCGTCTGCACTTGATATTTCAGATTCATCTATAGCTCGTCAATGTTCTGGTTCATATATATATGTGTGTGTGTGTGTGTGTGTGTGTGTGTGTGTGTGTGTGTGTGTGTCTGTGTTCCAATCCTGAAGGCTTCTTTTACAAACCCTTCTCTTCTTTACTTTACTTTTGTTTCACAGTAGATCTAGTTGCAAAGCGAGAGGACTGCAGGCGGAAATCTAAACAAATCTTAAATAAATGTTAGCGAACCGCCCAGAGAACGTGGACAAACGAGTCACAAGACTCGTCTTGTGACTTGTTTGTCCACGTTCTCTGGGCGGTTCACTAACATTTATTTAAGATTTGTTTTGTTTCACAAATAAATCCAAAATACAAGAGATAAATTAAAAACAACAGAATTAATAATAACAGATACATGTATAATAGCAATTAAATGGTATATGTAGATAACACACAGCCCACCAGGAAACCACTAACAGGCACACAATATTTTCTGTCATTCGCTCTGGCTAAAGAGAACATACACCCAACACATCTCCAAACCAAAAATATGCTTCTTGGTATTTGTACATGGGTTTGCATTTTTTTGTGTCTGTACAAATGCCTAGTGCTCGTATTAATATACTATTCTAAATTTCTGCCTGTACTTACTGATCTCATTATTCTATTGTCTTCACAAACTGACTGTTACATATTTAAACAAACGACAAATATACACACACATAAAAAATTATACAAATAACATATCATGTACAACACTCTCCGACAAGCAGCGGAATGAAAAACATGAAAAAATCATTTGAATACACTTTTGTTTTATATATTCCAACAAGTATTTACCCAATCAAATTATTCAAACACATACAAATGAATACAAAAATGAGTCAATAAAAGTTCACGAAAGGGCCACTCACCATGACAAATACAAACGAAAATGAAAGAAAAATGATTACATGCAGACGCAAAAACTTCCTTTACAACCAAGAAATCCAATTTACATTAAAAACAAACAACAACAAAAAGAAGTGAAAAACAGGTACAGGAAACAATAAGAACCAGATATAATGTGGTGAAGTCCACTTCACACCTTTCTTCGTTGAAGAAACAATCCTCATTGACAAAAAAAAATCAGCTTATAAAAATCACACCCCCTCCCCAAATCACTACCCTGCTGCTCAACCAAATCTGCCTTTAGTGTACTTATATCAGAACACAACGACAATCAAACAAAATGAAACAGAACACACCAGATACCAATTGTTTCATGTATAAGTACGTTTCAATGACATTCACATGAACCATATCCTCCACTAAAGACACTCAAAGGACTGCTACTCTTTCTGCCCTCCTCCTTGTCTTCCCTCCCTTTCCCCTTCGTATGTGAATGTTCTGCTAAAGAATCAAACTACCTTTGCGTCATCAACACATCTCTCCTGGAAATCAGAGACGCTGAACATTTTGATTTTAAAACATACAACCTGGTTGTAACTTTGTTTCTGCATTTTAGAGTTTGTCTGTTTTTTGGTTTTTTTTCCCCAACATAAGAGAGATCAAGTTCATGAGGTCAGATTTTCAGACAGTGCCTGTAACTTTTTGATGTTTGTTCTACTTTCCGAAATGATCTTAAGCGTCATTCTGTGTGTATATACGTGCGTGTGCAGATGTGTGTGGTGTATGTGTTTGTGTGTGAGTGTGTATGTATCTGTGTGTGTGTGTGTGTGTGTGTGTGTGTGTGTGTGTGTGTGTGTGTGTGTGTGTGTGTTCGTGTGTGTTCATAAGAGCAAGCATGTGAGGGGGACAGTTAGCATGACAGTGACAATTATCAGTATATGTATGTATATATCATACTCTTCTTTTCTTTTCGATCAAGGGAGAGGCCAAGCAGAACGACAGGTGTATACAGCATGATGACAGCTCAAAAACAGAAAGAAGCAAGAAGCCAGGGATCAGTACTGAATTCCTTTTCCTTTACACTTCACCACAGTGCATTTCATGACTGAATAATGCTTGTGTACAACGGAACATCTTTTTCAGACCAATATGTCATCCACATTGTTATACATCAAAACATACTTCATAACCATCAATTAAAAAAATGTTTAAAAAGCAAAATCTTGTTAACTCTCTCCCACTTACACACAAAGTTTACAAATAACTGCTGCACAAGCCTTTTTTTTTCTTTCTTTTTTTTTTTTTTTTAAAGAATAAGAAACACATATTCCACAGTCAGAGCCAAACTGGGAATAGATTATTCTTAAACTGGTGCGTCATAACAGATGGTTATATTACACACTACACACCTGAGCCAGAAGCTCTCACAGAAAGGTTACTGTAATGTGATAACAGATGCAAACTTTTCCCTATTTTTTAACATCCAGCATTAAAACCAGGAATACAGGTAATAACATTTTCCAGACTGATGCACTATGAATAACGGTATATCACATTCTTCGAAGTTCAAGAACTCTACTTGCAGCGACAGACTTAATGAATGACTAATTGGCGAGGTTGTTCTGCGTGGCATCCATTTGGCGTGTGCAGAACATCTGGCGTAGTAAGCTGGGTCCAAGGTGGCGGGGCCTTGCCCCCAGGTAACACGGTGTACTGGGTAAGGGGAAGAAAAGGCACAGGGGACTGGGGACTGCACTAGGACTCCTCTTCCAGGGCTGTTATGCAGTTCTTCAACAGCTGAACCTGCGCCTGAAACACATGGAGGGAAAACTGCACACCGCGCAGCTACTGTCTAACACAACTGATATGATATAACACATACAAACCTATGAGTCAATCAAAGTATGCACATTTACTTTCACACACACACACACACACACACACCAAAACCAAACACATCACAACACAAAATTCAAAGCCCATGCTGAGTTTGTATCAAAGTCGCTGGAATCCACAAATTCCAGAGGACTGTGAATGGGAGTAATACCACAGGCATGGGAGATGGGACACAGTACAACATTAACAACAGTGAAAAGTCCCTAGAGTAAAAAAAATGTTCAGTTCATCAAAGAAAGGCAGCTAACGTTTTCTGAAATAATATAGTATCTAACTGCTGTCCTGTGATCATGCAAATTTGGAACACAGAGGTGAGCATCAAGTATGTCCATGTGCACACCTTGTTCATACATCTTTTAACTTCATAGTTCAAGGTTGCATTTACAGTTGACTTATTCTGGGACTTCATACACTTTGATTCCTTTGACCACCAACTCCAGTTTCAGTCACCATATCAGCACTTAATGGAACCATGTCAGAATTTCACAAACCATTATTGCTTTCTGAGTGTGTGTGGTGTGTGTGTGTGTGTGTGTGTGTGTGTGTGTGTGTGTGTGTGTGTGTGTGTGTGTGTATGTATTGCATAAATTGCATATAAACAAATAAAGGTACAGACTGAATGTGTATATGTGTACAGGCAGAGAACCTGAAAGTCTGTGTGTGCAAGCACGATTTGTGTGTGTGTGTGTGTGTGTGTGTGTGTGTGTGTGTGTGTGTGTGGTGTGTGTGTGTGTGTGTGTGTGTCTGTGTTTGTGTGAATGTGCTTGGCTCACCCTGGCATGTTTAAGCTCCAGCTCCACCAGTTCCACCAAGTGTTTTTTGAAGTAGGCTATCCTCCTTGTCTTGAACTCTTGGATCTCTGTGGGCACAAAGCAAGCGCCATGAGAACTGTGCAAAAACTCTGCTGAACAAACCAGTGTCCAAGAGAAGCATCCTTTGCCATTAACCCTTTCATTCCTCAAATGGAAACTGCCTACCTTTTCCCACCCTGTTTTCCCTTATTTTCTGACTGTTTCTCTTTCATGTTTCCTCCATTTTAAACTCCAACACATCAAAATCTCATCACTTCATGTTGTTTAACCAGCCCAAATTCTGTTACATTTGACAGATGATCTACACACCAATTTTTCAACTGCCATGCAGACAGACAGACACAAAGAGGAAACAAAAATGACAGTTACTATCACTTCCAAGATGAGACAAAGGCACAATTAAAACAACAACAAAAACTTCAATGCAGCTTACACTATTAGATCTATTTTTTTCCTTCAGAGTGAAAACAGTACATCACATCGGAGTTCCATCATGAGCGATGATGACGTCAGTGACACCGTAGGTGAGCACACTGCCCAAAATCAGATGCACAGATGTGGCTGCGCTGTTGGCATGCACACAGGAAATCTCCCATCAGGGCTTCAACTTGTTCAAGCATTTTGGCTTTTGCCTTCAGGCACCTCAGGTCAAAAAATTGACCATCACATCTGTAGCAGACGGTGATCACTGCACTTGTCAAGGAGAGAGCAGCAAACAGTGTGGCAGACAACATGAAGCTGACGAGTGTGGGTGCCAAGACACATCCTTGTTTTTTTACACCACTGGAGCACAGAAAAAAGTCAGACATGGTGCCATTTTCCACAACCCTGCCATCATGAAATGATCTGATGTTATTGCTGAATTCTGACGGACGCAAGGATGTAAAGATTCTGATTCTGCTTTGGCACTTTTTCTGGATTTGCCGGATTGCAAAGATCATGCAGACAGATCATCCCTGAATTGTTCCTGAAGCTGAAATGGCTCTCAGATACCATTTCATCCAGCAAGTAGTGTATGATACAGTAGACAACCATACAGGCTATGGTTTTTCCTGCAAGGTTCAGCAAGATGCCTCTGTGGCTGTCCACACCCTTGACCCTGATGGTGGAGTTTTATCTCCTAATGGCAGAAGCCATTAAGGGCAAATGGTTCTTTGGCAGTGGTCTTGGTTGGAAGAGGTGCCATAGCTTAGAGTTTCGTGGTGGTAATGGTTGGTGACCACACTGTTCTACCCCCTTTGTTTTCATTAAAGGGGATGATGGTGGTGTCCTTTTAGTCCTGTGGCACTGAACCCTCCACATAGAACTGCTGCATTAGCTGCAGCTCCTCCCTGAAGACCTCAGGACGTACTCCATCAGGGCCTGGTGCTTTTCCAGCTGGAACAATGTATCGGTGATGGTCAGGCCATGTTCAATGCAAAATATGCGAAGTACCTGTCTGTCCGAGTTCTCCAGTCCTACACCGCAGGGATCCAGTTTGTCAGGAATGTCTTGCTGAGAGCGGCGATGTCGATATTGTTCATGGGCGCAAACATTACTGTATGTGGTCACAAACATCCAATCATCACTTCAGATACGATGATCACTGTACTGTGGTCACGAACATCCAATCATCATTTCAGATACAATGATCACTGTACTGTGGTCACAAACATCCAACCATCACTTCAGATACACAATCATTACTTAATGTGTCACAAACATTTACCTTTTTTGGCCACCTCTGAGATCTTCTCAAACTTCTTACAACATTGCTCCTGAGCTTTTTCCGCCTGCACACCATCAAAACACCACTGCATTTCAACAACCAGTACCGATCATGACACCACATTCAACAAACGCTACGTTAACAGTTTTTTCATTTCTTATGAAACTAAGATTTCTTGCAAATGTAGAAAAAACTCTTAATCATGTTTCACCCACATAATTCATTTCTACTTTGTAATGCTCCCTTCATAATTCATCATCTAAGGCCCTGGCACTGTCTGCGGAGCACAGTATTACTTTCAGATCTATGTGCGTGTCGGTGTGCGTGCGTGCAAGTGCATGTGCAAGTGTATGCATGTGTGTGCTAGATAATGAAAAAACAGCCAAGCCTATCTATGGCAAATTTTCAGAGGTTGTTTGTATGGCCAAAAGCAACTTACAATTAAAGTCTAAAGGTCTGTAGATTTAGAACTAATAAAACACACACAAACATTGGATGTTATGCAAAACCTAGAATTATTTCCAAGCATTTTTAGCAGTGAAAACAGCCTCCGTGTTCACCTGCTGCACGTCCTTGTTCTTCGTGCGAGCCTTCTCAAGGGCTTTGTTAGCTGCCTCATAGTCGGCCAGAGAGCGTGTGCGTCGGTACAGGAGGTCTTTGGCAGCAGCCGAGTCACGCATGTAGTACCTCAGAGTATCGCTCAACTTCAGGTCTTCGTCTGACGCTACTCTGCCTTCCAGTTTCTGATGAAACAATGTGTAAGGCAGTACACATATGTAATACTGTAAGTTGGTAGAAGGTGGCATGAGAAAGAAGAAAAAAATCATGGGGACAACAAAGATAATGAAACGAGAGGGAAAAAAAGACACAAAACACAAGTTTTTTTCTATGGTATCAGATAAATTAACTATTATAATAATATATAAAGTAAAAAAAAAACAACAACAAAAGCTCTCTGTAACACTTCATTTCACAAAAACAGACACACCTTTCACAGTCAATCTAAACCAGCCCCCTTTTTAAAACAGAGATCAAAAAGTATAAAATGACAGATGTACAGCACAGGGAGAATTCAAACAGAGCTACAGTTGCAGTGTGACAAGTATTCATCTTTTTCAACCATTATTCTGGAGAAACAAGCCATGATCTTGATTTAAAACCCACAAACTTCACAGCAATGTAAACCCTTGCTGGGATAGCTAGCTAGCTAGCAAGCTAGCCAGACAGCCAGCCAGACATGAAATTTCAATTCAAAACAGAAAACAGAATACAGCTGTACAATACAACCAAAAAAGTCATTACCATCATCCACATTACTTACTCTTTACCCACTATTATGATCAAACTGTCATAAATGTTATTATCATTACTTTCTTTTTTTTTTTAATCATATCATGATCGGCAACAATGGTCAGCCAAAGACAACTCATCTTACTTCCACATCCATGAGGATCAGGGTTCAAAACCCCACACTGAGAGACAGATAATCTTCCCCTATCTCTCAAGTTAACGTATCCTTGTATCTGCTTGTTCCCGTCAGTCTTTTACATGTGTACACATACGTGCAGAGCACAGACACATCACCATGATATCATAATCCCATGTTCACATCTGGTGGGTTAAAGAAAGACTGGGGGATGGGGGTGGGGAGGGGTGGAGGGGTGAGGGTGGGAAAAGTATGCGAAAATAGGAACATATCCAGCATGCATACCCCTACAAATGGAGTATGACCACGTTAACATTACAATGCTAAAGTGTTTATGACAATAATTTGACTGCCCTCACCAGTTAGTAAAGTTATACAATCAATACTTTACAAGCATCATGACTTTTGGTGTGTGCAATTCTGTCTTACAGTTATAAGCAGTTCAAATGGAAGTTAAAGTCTAATGGCACTATAAACACACACCAAACGAAGTAAGCAGATGACTATCTGTTCTGCCTGATTTTGTCCATCAGCCTTCTAACGGATAATTATCCACTGACCTTACAGCAGATAATGATTCATTCTGTCTGATTATGTCCATCAGCCGTTTGACTGATGATTATCCAGTGATCGTACAGGCTTTCCATTTAGTACAGTCGACCTACTGGAAAGTACATCGGGCAGTAAACACTCACACTAAATCAGAACTCATGCCCAGCCAACTGTAAGCTTAAATTTAAGACCAAACTAAAAGCTCAAGTCTGAAAGACAGACATTTCGTTTCTGAAACTGAAAAAACTATTACCCTTAAACCATTTCTTTTCATGATCTCTTTACATGAATCATAACAGAAAGCAAAAGGAGAAGAGAGGAAAGGAGAAAAAGATCAACTTACTCTTGCTTTCTCTAAGGCTTCTGCAACTCTAGTGAACACTCTGCAAAATACAACAAATTTCATCATAGTTTAATTTGACCCAGAGATAGTGAATTTCCTATAATCTGCCCCTTCCACCTCAAGCACAAGTTTTTGCCCCTATATGTTTACTTACACAGATGTACCCACAAGTACACTTGCAAAAGACATGGTCAGGAAAAGGACAGACAGATGGATTGATACAGAAGGAGACACAGAAACTGAAAAGGAATATGACGGCCATGTTTTACAATAAGTTCACAACTGCACATTATACAAAATGTACGTACTTCTAAATCTACTGTAATTTTGCAGCAGGTGAAAGTAGTAAGTGTGTGTGTGTGTGTGTGTGTGTGTGTGTGTGTGTGTGTGTTTTGTGTGTGTGTGCACGTGTGCGTGCATGCGTGCGTGTGCATGCACGCATATGTGCATTTGTGTACAGATGTGCATGCATGTGTGCAGCTCTCCCATTCCTGTGCAAACATATGTACGTTTATGTGCGCATGCATGTAGGAGTGTGTATACGTGCATGCAAACAGAGCGAGAGGAGAGAGAGAGAGAGAATAACATTATTCAAAGTGTAAAGACAAAGTCATATTTCATTACCCATCTGATCTACAATGGATATACACTACATCTGATTACCAATACCAACTTATTAAAATAACATGACCTTACATTCATCTATTTGCACATTAACTTTGGGTCTTGTAATGTGTATGACACTATCAGCTGTGTACAGAAATTCCTTTTCCTCTAAATCTCTCTTACTTGGCCAGCTCCGTGTTTTCAATTGTGCCCAGCAACACCATGCCTGTGGAGATCTGGATATAGGAATCAGCCACGTCTGCCACACACACACACACATAACATCTAGATGTAGGAATCAGCAACATCTCTCTCTCACACACACACACACACACACACACACACACACACACACACACACAACATCTGGATGTAGGAATCAGCTACATCAGCCACACACACACGCATAACTTCTGGATGTAAGAATCAGCCACATACACACATCATCTGGATGTAAGAATCAGCTACACCAGCCACATACACACACACACATAACATCTGGATGTAAGAATCAGCCACATACACACAACATCTGGATGTAAGAATCAGCTACATCAGCCACATACACACACACACACACACAACATCTGGATGTAAGAATCAGCAACATCAGCCACATACACACACACATAACATCTGGATGTAGGAATCAGCCACATACACACGCACACACATAACATCTGGATGTAAGAATCAGCTACATCTGCAGCACACACATACAATATCTGAAAGTGGGAATCGGCCACATCTCTCTCTCTCTCTCTCTCTCTCCTCACACACACACACACACACACACACACACACTATCTGGATGTTGGCATCAGCCACATCTCACACACATACACATTTATTCATAAGTCAATGGACGTGTAGACAAATAGGTGAGATCCTTCACAGGATGCAGGAACTTTCTTTTTTAAGGAGCCCCATTATCTGCCAATCTCCACAGCAAATTTATAAATCTTAATCTTTCCACACGTCATCAGAAAACTTTGAAACTGGCGAAAGCACAAAAAAAGTTATTACAAGTGTTGAGGTGTTGCAAGTGTAGAAATGACAATCACATCTTCTAGAAAAATGAAATCAAAGCCAACATTCTTTAGCTACATAGAATTCTGTGTCAAGTTTAAATGATTCTAAGATACCAATATCGACATCTGAGTCATAGATAAATGAGAATTTTCAGCATCAGATATAAAGTCTGATGATCTCCTTGAGACTTACCTTTAATCTTGGACAAGAAGTGGTCTTTTATTCCCCAACAATTTCTCACATAATTTTTTACTTTCAGACACCATTTCATTTCAGCACTGCTCTTATTTCTTTTGAGTTTCAAAATAGTATAAATTATGAATACTTTTCATTGTAGACAGACATCAACAAGAGAAGTAACTTTCTTTTCAATCTGAGACACTCGATGAATTCATGCTGTTAATAACACAGTCGATGGCAAGGGGACAGAGGGAAGGGGGGGGGGGGAGGGGTGTGGTGGTGGCGGCGGCGGCATACTAGGCAGTTACTATACCAAAAATGGTTCCACACGTTTTAAAAAAAAAACAAAAAAAAAAAACAAATGCAACCAAATAAAGGCTCATTCCAAAATGCCAGAAACTGTTTCCACTAAATCTTTGATTAAATACTGTCAGCTTATATGTTTAAAAAAAAAAAAAAAAAATCCAAAGCTATTATTCATCCACAAAATAAACCTGTCACTGATTCATCCCATTCCTTTTCTATTTCTGCTACATGTACATCCTTTGCATTCTCAATAAAACAAACAAAAAGGAATTCGGATGTAGAATTTAAAATCCAACTGTGGTTTGAACAGCCAAACCAACAAACACATGGTAAGGGAACGGCTGTGACCCTGCTCTCACTTTTATGCACTTTGGTCATCCTGTCAGACTTCTGAGTGGCGTCCTTGATCTTGGCGTGATACTCAATCAGGAACACTTTCTCATTCTCAAAGAACTCGTCCACGTCCTGCAACATAACAAGTGAATGTCCAGAAAAAAAGAAAAAGGCTGGTCTAAACTGGCTACTGAAAATGCACCGCAAAATAACAAGAGGGGGGAGGACAGAAGAAGGCAACAGCATCATACCGACAGTTCCAATCACTGAGAGGAGGAAGCTCCATTTGTGGGTCAAGGATCTGAACGCTGGCTACACCAGGTGATGATGCCAGATACCTCTGACCTTCATACAGGCAGATCTGCTGGTGTCTGGACCACCTGTGCTATACACATATGAAAAATAAATGCATCTGCACATCTGATCCTGCAATCTGTCTATGGTTCAAAGGTTATGGAAATGAGAAAATATCCAGAGTGCCCCAGGACACTTGGAAGCCAGCACATTCATGTATCAGAGATGGGAATGTCAAAAACAAGACAGAAGACTCAAGCTCCCGGAAACTTAAAAAAGAAGACTGGAAGACTCTCTCCAACTACGGTGAACTTCAAAAAGAAGACCGGAAGACTCTCCAACTCCAGGGAAATTAAAAAAGAAGATCAGAAGACTCTCCAACTCTTAGGAAATTTGAAAAGACCAGAAAACTCTCCAACTCTGGGAAACTATCCCTGCCTGAATAAAACCTTTAAAAAAAATTTATTGCTAACATGTTCCTGCAGTGTGCAGGGAGTGGAGCAGTCTTCTTCTCCACTGATAAAGGAACAAGCATCAACATAAGTGGGAGAGGAGACAGCCAAACAATCTCCCCCCAAAACGAAATGCAATCATGGACACATGACATGAATCACTCTGTTATACATGATGAAGGACAGAAGAGCCTGTCCCTAATACGAATGATGAACATCATCATGACTGCCACCAATCGTAATTACATGTATCTGAAGTCACCATCCTGGGAGAAAAAAAAAGAAGAAAGAAATGCATTCATTGTCTTGGGAACAATCCTGACAATCTGCACCCCCCCCCCCCCCCCTCTTCCCTTCCTCCCCTCCCACTTTTATCAAGAAACTGAAGAACATAACAGAATTACAGCAAACAACTTGACTGTTGATTTCTATCTACTTACCTGACCACCTAATTTAAAGCAAACAAACAAACTTCAAAAGATGTCTCAGTTTCAAATGCCACATACACACACACACACACTTTTACGAAAGAGAAAAACATGATTCTGTAATCACAAGCAAACAACATTTCTCAAGTATTAGAAGCCTGCTATGAAGGAGATGCAAGTGAGGCTCTGAATCATTTCTATCATCTATGAAATCCAAGAAACTGCCTTACATACCTTTTGCCCCGACAACAACGTTTCATCCACAGATTTGGTGATGCGGCTAAAGAATCCACCTATCTTCTCCTTCTTGTTCTTGCCCCTGACGCTCAGCTGCAATGGGATACAATAATGAGATCAGATGCCATACCTAACCCTTTGGTAACTACTGAACGTATGACGGATGTGCACATCTTTTTTATGGACAGCAGTTCTGAAATCCAATTAATTCCCTGTATTAGTTGATTTTACAGTCACGCTGTGTTTTCAAACCTCCTGATTTTTCTCCCTCTTTTGTGCCCAAGCACAGTGGCAGAAAACTCAGAATGAAAATCGCATGTCCAGTGGCAGCCAAGGAGGTGAAAAAAGGTCAACACAAACACACAGGACAATGACAGAAATTCATGTCTAGTGAAATGTATTAAAATTAATAAACACAGACAGAGACACATTCAAACATGCACACACATGTGCGTGCATGCACACACACATACACGCATACACACGGAGAAGGTTGGTGGGTAGTAGTATAGTAGGAGGCAGAAGGAAGAGGAAGACAGTGGAGGGAGTTGCAAAGGAAAAAAAACCAGGAGGCTGACTCTCTTTCCACCCTCCTTTCCTTCCTACTTAACCCAGCTGAAATTCTAAAAGGACAGAAATTAGTCCACTGTTTTAAACACACACACAAAGTCTCTCACACACACACACACACACACACAAGACAAAAAAATGTGCAGATAAGTTCTCATAATGTACAGTTTATTGTATACAAAAAAAAAAGGAAACTGTAAAATGAAGCAAGAAGGTAACATGTTAAACATAATCCAAAAGAGGAAGAAGAAAAGCTGATACTGAAGGTGGAAAAAGAGGTGCCCTTCACACAGACTGAAGACAGATGACCGAGCCATTTCTCAATCAGTTCTGCTGTGAAAGCCACAACCACCACTCCTCCTCCCCCAGAACCATTAACTGAAATTTTCTTTAATTGGCTCTTGGTATTTTCATCACAAAGCACTGATTCAACAGACGTCAATCGTCCATGTCAAACTCTTAAAACTTTAATTCACTGTCAGCTTTTACAGTAGTCAGAGGTAACAGCTATGAAATGAGAATTCTTTCACATGGAATTGCAATTTATGGTGCAGGCTTTGACCAGCTGCTTTAAGTTCACTCTCTACACTCTTTAACGAACATGTTGCACATGATTTTAACATGCCTCCAATGAACAAGGCGAAGTTTATTAAAACTTAATTCACTGTACAACTAATAAAGCAGCAAACTGGGATTTTAAATTCTTACTTTAGTCATTTCAATAATGTATGCCCTAATGAATGTTAAATTTCTTAACTAATGCAGTAAATCCCTTTTTTTTTTGCTAAATAAATATGCTTGCTTGAAAGATAATTTGAAAAAACTGGGCCATTATATTCAAAATCAATCTCTCCATGTTACTAGGAATGGGTCCTTGGATCCATCTGAAGCTGTTCTTTTTTTCTTATCAGTCTGTGTACTGGAAGCTGAAGACTTTCCTTCAGAAGATGATTTGATTTTTGGTATGATGTTGATCAGCTTAAAAAAAACAAACAACATTTTGTAGTTTACTGGTAAAATCCTGTTCTTGTTGTTGATTGCACTGCATATTGCTGAGGTACGGCCAGCCTCTTAAATCAAAACTAAACAAGAAGAACACAAAAACCAAAACAATGGAAAGCACCGAGTTTCATTTGAAATCTGTAATGTGCCATACATCACTTTCACTAGGATCATTTGCTTAAGCATGGAATATCTCATTTTTGAACTTTCCATCCACCACTGTTTGCTCACAACTCATCTGTCCATTCCTGGCTCAGTACACTTTCCAACACAATACTGGTTATTGAAGAAGAGCTAAGCTTTTAAGGCACATCATTTCAAACAAGTAGTTTCAATCCTGTGGCAGCCGATAGCACTGCCTCCAGAAAAAGCTGGAAGAAGTTTTTGATCTTTTTTTTCACCTTGTATCAGGCATGACTGATGAAAGTAAGAAAGATTGAGAACAGTACACATGACATGATTGTGAGAGAGTGTAGTAGCCCAGACATTGATAAATCAATGCCGACAGACTTTAGCTTCACTACGCAAAACTGACTGAAAAGGATTCACAATAAAGTAACCCATATGTGGTTGGTGGTTGTGTCAACACAAGCAGGCACAATCACTACAGTGCATGTAAGGGACCACAATAGGTACACATATCAACAGAACACACACACGGCGCTATCACTGCAGTGCATGTATGGGACCACAACAGGTACACATATCAACAGAACACACACAGGCGCTATCACTGCAGTGCATGTATGGGACCACAATAGGTACACATATCAACAGAACACAAACAGGCGCTATCTCTGCAGTGCAGGTGTAGGACCACAATGAGTATGCACATAAACAAAATGCAAAACGGCACTGTCACTGCAGTGCAGATATGGGACCACAATGGATACACACATCAACAAAACACAGAACAGGAATCAAACTACAGCCATTCATGTATTTTCATACTAAAATATAGTATCATCTGGATTTGCAGGGTTCAAGGGGGGGCATTTTTTCTTTTAATAACAATACCCCAGATTGTTCAGTCCTCCAGGAAAATATTATTGTAAATCTGGAAATTAATGCTGAAATACTGAGTTGCTTAACAATTCAATGGCTCAGTTTTTCAACCTTATTTTCATATTCTAACTTTCCCCTGCAGTCTTCATAATTTGAAACTTGTCAATCTGGTAGAATGGGGTACAAAACGAGTCCTGCAGTCTTTAAACATTGAAACTTGTCAATCTGGTAGAATGTGGAACAAAACAAGTCCTGCAGTCTTTAAACTTTGAAACTTACCAATATGGTAGAATGTGGAACAAAACAAGTGACTAGGTAGACAGGCCGAACCCCCCCCCCCCCCACCCCCACCCCCATCTACTCACATCGCCCTCAAACTCAAGGAAGACCTCAAAGTTGACATCCTGCCTCAGCAAAGGGTGAGCAGCCAGCCTCTGTAAGAACACCTCATGCATGGCCACAGTTTTCTTGAAGGTTGCCAGATACTCCCTGTAACAAAGTAACACTTTCTCCTAAGATAACATTTACGTCTCTATAACAATGGCCTTGTCAATTTGGAAGGAAACGAAAAGCAAGTAAAAATCACTTCACTTTGCCACGGGCAGTTCTTAACCTTTCTTGATAAAATTTAAAGCTTTTGTTTCCTTACCTGCTTTCTCCCTTTTATGTTTTTGTGTTTAACATACAACGAATGATTCATTACACGTGTTTAACATACAACGAATGATTCATTACACGTGTTTAACATACAACGAATGATTCATTACAAACATGTACAAGCCAGCCAACACAACACTTACGCACTGATTCAAAAAGAGCACTTAACAGATATGCACATCACTGTTTAAAGACAGTCAGTCATTTGCTTTTTCTTAAGCTACAACTTGCAAACTACAATTCATTAAAGAAAAATGTCAGCAATCCTATCATTTCCTTGTTCTGGGAGTGTATGTGTGTGCAGGCTTGCCTGTCCTTTCTACAACACCCACATCCCATGAAAAACATTCTTCACACTGATTTCATCAGTTATCTATATATTAAAAACAAATACCAAAGCATACTGACCAAAAAAAGAACATAACCCAAACAATCTCACACTGGGGACATAATATCACTAAATTTTTGCAATCATAATCCCACTGTCTGTTACAATATATATAACGGACTATGAACATGGACCAAATGGAATATCCATGTGTCTGTGGAAAGCGTTTCACTACCACCTGTGGCATGAAGATCCACAGAATAAAGATGGGATGTGTGAAGACTCATCTGAATGAGCAGCAGCGCACTGCATCAGCAGATAAGACGTCGGAAGACCAAGGCCAGGATTTAAACCACAGTGCCAAGGACATCCACGCTGTTGGTTTGGATGAGGAATTTGCACAGGCCCTCGATGCCAGGCGCCTGAAACTCAACCTGCCACGAGCAAACGAAACTGAAGATTGGGAGAAACTGGATGCAAACATCGTCCAAAGACTCGATGCACTGATAGGGAAAAGCACCCTGGAACACAAACTAGCCACATATGGGGACATTGTGTATGCCACATGTAGAGACGCCTATGGAGCAAAACTACCCAAAGAGAAAACGCCTCCAAAGAAATCCAGATGCCAAGAAGAGATGGACAAGATCAGGGTCCAAAAGAAAAACCTCAAGAAGCAAATGAAGACCGCACTGCCAGCTGAAAAACAAGGCTCGGAAAAACTCTGGAAAGACCTGAAAGCAAAACACAGCGCCCTCAGCAAAGCGGAATCTGCGAGGAAGAGGAAGAGCAAAAAGAAGAAGACACAAGAGCGCTTCTTCAGAGACCCCTTCCAGTTTGCCAGAACACTGAGCAGCCAAAATCTGGGACCCTAAGTGTGGACAAAGGAGTTCTTGAGCAGTATCTGAGGAACACATACTCTGACTCACAGAGCAAAGCACCACTCGACATTCAAGGTCTGGTGTGGCCAACCAACCCTGAGGAACAGTTCAATGACAAGCCTCCAACGTTGGCCGAAATCAAGAAGGTGGTCGACAAAGCCAGAGCCAAATCATCACCAGGGCCAAACGGAATACCTTACCAGCTGTACAAGAAATGTCCCAAGGTGCTGGAGTGGCTCCACAGGCTGCTGCGATCAGCTTGGAGAAACCAGAAGATCAGCAGCCAGTGGATGATGGCAGATGGTGTGTACATCCCCAAAGAGCAAAACTCAAGTGACATCAGCCAGTTCACGCCAATATCACTACTGAACGTCGAAGGGAAAATCATCTTCTCTGTCATGGCAGCAAGGCTGACCAAGTACCTCATGGAAAACAAGTACTTGGATGTGTCAGTCCAGAAAGGTGGCATCCCAGGCGTGGCTGGCTGTGTAGAACATGCCACAATGATCCGGGACGCAATCCAAAGAGCAAAAACAGAAAAGAGAGACCTGGACGTAGTGTGGCTTGATCTGGCAAACGCATATGGATCTGTACCCCATGAGATGATACAGCTGGCTCTAGAGATGTACCATGTGCCAAAGAACATCCGCGACATGCTCAAGAAGTACTTCAATGGCTTCTCAATGCGGTTCTCTACCAAGGAGTACACAACAGATTGGATCAACTTGGAAGTGGGCATTGCAATGGGCTGTGCAATTTCCCCAATACTGTTCGTGTTAGCAATGGAAGTCAACTTGAAAGCAGCAACAAGCAACGCAAGACAAACAGACCTTGGCGATGGATACAAGATGCTCCCTCTCAAGGCCTTCATGGATGACACTACAGTGATTTCATCCAGTGAAGACAAGACACGTCATGTGCTGGAGAGGCTGGACGACATAGTTGCCTCATCCAGAATGAAGTTCAAGCCAAAGAAATCACGGAGTCTCTCACTGAGAAAAGGAAAAGTGGCTGAATCTGTGGTCTTCAGTGTTGCCAACCAGGCCATTCCAACAGTCACAGAAGAGCCAGTCAAGAGCCTTGGAAGATGGTATGATGATACGCTGAAAGACACACAAAGAGCAAAAGAAACCAAACAGATGTCGGAAGAAGGCTTGGAGACCACTGACCAGAGTGGGCTCCCTGGCAAATACGAGGTCTGGTGTCTGCAGTTCATGCTGATACCAAAGCTCCTATGGCCTCTGATGATATATGACATATGCACCAGCATAGTGGAGGCAATGGAAGCCAAAATCAACAAGTTCACAAGGAAATGGCTTGGTGTCCCACCCTGTCTCACTGACATAGCGCTGTACTGTCGCCAAGCAAAGCTGAAACTACCACTGAAATCCATCCTGGAGGAATACAAAGCAGGGAAGATCAGACTTCAAAGCATGCTGGAGGACTCAGGAGACAAGGTGGCAGAAGCAATCAAGCCCCAGCTGAAGACAGGCAGAAAATGGAGAGTTCAAGAGGCGATGGATTCTGCAAAAGAAAGTCTCAAGATCAGAGAAATAACAGGACACACACAGACCAACAGACAAGGACTGGGGGTGACCAAAACTGAATGGTGGTCAAAGGCCAAAGGAAAAGCCAAAAGAGACATGATGATTCAGGAGATGAGAAAAGAAGACCAAAAAAGACTCCAAAAAGCAGTCCAGCAGAGCCAGCAAGGGCAATGGACAACGTGGGAGAATGCACTCCAAAGAAGTCTCACTTGGAATGACATTTGGCACATGGCCCCTCTCAGGATCAGCTTCATTCTCAGATCTGTATACGACCTTCTGCCCTCAAATGCAAACTTGGTGAAGTGGGGAAAAACAGGCGATCCTGCATGCCCCCTCTGCCATGGAAAACAAACAGTGGAGCATGTCCTAAGCTCATGTAAAGTAGCCCTGGCTCAAGGGAGGTACACACAGAGGCACAACCAAGTGCTCAAAGAGATTTTACAAGTAGTCTGGGCTAGTACCAACACCACAAAAGGGAAAATCAGGACTCCAAAAGCACCCGCAACATTCTTCACGGCAGGAGGCAGCAAATCATGGCCAAGAACAACAGTGCCACTCGGAACATGCAGGCAGAGTCTGCTGGACGGGGCAGATGACTGGGAGTGCACTGCAGACCTCCCAGAATGGAAGAGTCACCCAGAGATCATCAGCAAGAGTGGCATGAGACCAGACATAGTAGTCCACTCTCAGTCAACCAAGCAGCTGATCATGATCGAGCTCACGGTGCCTTATGAGAACAGAATGGAGGCAGCTCAAATCTATAAGACTGAAAAGTATGCTGATCTGGCAAACAGCCTGAGGAGAGAAGGCTATCAGGTCAAAGTCCTCACTGCAGAAATTGGAGCTAGGGGGTTTGTAGGAACGTCTGCATACAGCCTCATGAAACAGCTCTCAGTTGCAGGGAGGGAAAAAACCAGAGCCCTGAAAGCAATGGCAGAAGCGGCAGAGAGGTGTTCAGTTCAAGCTGGATCTGGTCAAGGAGGAACAAAAGTGAACTTCATAAGGCTTAACTTTCCTACAAATATCAGGTGTCCCAGTGGCTCAGTGGTTAGAGTGCGAGTCATTAAGTGGAAAATGAGCATGTCCAGAGGGTCATGGGTTCGAATCCCAGTCATGGCTCGTCCCAAGATGGGAAAAAAAAGGGGCAGCAGAGGGACATCCGGAGTCATGAACCAGGTGTGGCCCACCTCCCCTAGAGTGTCAGGAGATAAGGGCCAAAACACTTGCTTGAAGGGGGCTTTCTTTTGAGGACTCTCTGCTGCCACGCTCTCCACGAGTTTCTTTCTACTATATAATGCTGGGATTACGAAAGCGCCAATCAGATGAAATAGTGGTTGTTCAACATTTTCTCTGCTAGACAACACAAATAAACTTAAAGACTGATAAGAAAAAAAAAAATATATATATATACATTACAGATATATAACATAGATAGATAGACAGGGATAGTTATACAGATAGATCAATAGATTCCAAGTCATAAACAGCACAGAACTGGTTTATAATTGAGATCTAATCAAGTAACACCAGATTTCATTTTATTAAAAAAAGAAATACTGAGCCTTTTACTTCACAGATTATAGTATTCAATTTTAAATGGTCCCACTTTAAGTTTTAAAATCCCTCCCCCTTCGCTCTCTTGCATATATGAAGGCATACACACACACATTCTCTCTCTCCCCCAAAAGTTATTACTTCCCATAAAAAACAAAACAAAAAAGGAATATAATCTGTTCTTCTTTTTCAACACACAAAAAGTGTACTTCACATATCTAATGGTTTATGAAATAAACAAACAAATGTATCATAGAGACATGACAAACACACACACACCACCACCACCACTTGTTCCTCCCACAAAGAAAACAACTTTTGGAACACTTACGCTTCCAGCTCTTGCTTCATTTTCATGAACTCCTCCTTAGTCATAGTGCCCTCCCCTTCCCCCAGCCTCTGAAGTTTCTCTCGTGAGGCATCAAAGTCTGGCCGCGGAGGGGCTGGGGGGATCTGAACAGAGACAGGAAAGGTGTAGAATTTTAACATGGCAGTGGAGAGAGAGAGAGAGAGAGAGAGAGAGAGAGAGTGTGTGTGTGTGTGTGTGTGTGTGTGTGTGTGTGTGTGTGTGTGTGTGTATGCATACACTCCCATCTCTTTGTACAAACATGAGCCACATGTGAACTGCCCGCATACCTCAATTTCAGCACGACATGCTTTCTTTTCCTCCTTTTCTGTCTCCTCTGTCATGCCCACTCATGGGAATCACTCTCATTCCATTCAGTCTGGATCCCCAACACACAGCCACACTCAGTGGTTTTATTTAGTCATTATACTTCCAAATGCCTTTAATAGGCACAAATAATTACCAATGCCTTTAATAGTAAAATTTGAAAAGTCTCCCATATGTATTGTAAACCGATGTACTACCTTTTCCTTGTGAGGCCATATGACAATACTTTAGTTCACCATTGAAATAAGATAATTACACTGTGATACACACAGTAGGAGTCTTCATCCACATCTGCTACTCTCTTCATCCTCAGTACAAGGTCTCTGTATGTTTGGATCAGTCTCAAAGCCACTGCTAGCCCGTAAGCCGACTGCGCTATAAGCAACTTGACTTGACTCAAAGCCATCACCAATCAAAAAAAAAAAAAAGAGCGAAAGAACAAGGCACAGCCAAGTTATTTACAACCCAGCCGATTTACAGAGGCTACATCAAGACTAAGAGCATGCTGAATGACAAAACTATGTGCATATTAAAAAAAAAAATAACATACAAAACCACGGCATATTTGAAATTGAAAAAGGCCGATTTAAAACCAAGCAATAGGGGTAGGCAAACAAATCAATCAAATTAGAAAAGCAATAACCACAAGCTGAGACACTGTGCATTAAAATATCAAAAAGGAATATTTCATTGTTTGATGTGCTTTTTCTTTTTCTCCTTGTATGCACAAGTTTAAAACAAGTTTGAAACATTATTTTCAGATAGTCAACATCCAAACGCAAAACAGAATAGATCCTGTACAGTCTGAACAACAAAAAAGGTGCAGAACTCAAACCAAGATTACAGAAGACTGAAAGCCACTGGTTTTTAAAAGCTCAGTGTTAGGAATCCTGTCCTCAGAGCCACTTTCTTTAAAGTTCTTGGCATCCCATTTCTTACTTCACTGGCCCAGTCCCACAGAGATTCACTCACCACAATGCCAGCATAGTCTTCATTCTCCACGTAGCGGTCATGCAGCCAAATGAATTCTTCATGCTGTCGTACGACCGACATCTCTGGCTTCTTGAACTGCTGCAAGGTTGTCTGCAATGGCAGTACCGTGAAACATCACTCTATCAATCATGGGAATGCCTCCTTTATGTCCACACTTTGCTCACATCTTACAGTAATACCATCCATAAAAGTCTACAAAAAGCAGGTTAAAGAGAAAACTGACTCACACTGGTGTAGGGAAATACATAAAACAAAGAAGAAAGTGGAAGATAAGAACAAGGCAGACTATAGTCTCCACAACTCAACATTTTAGCAGAGGAGCAGAGGGGCTAGGGTGTCCGGGAAATCTAGGGAAAGATTCACAGCCATTGTCCAATACACACATTGCACAAAGTTTTATTTTGCTCTCATTTTACTTGTAAAAGAACATGTAATGTTAAAAGTTATCCCACACCACCTTTTCCCTCCCCACTCTCTACAAGTTCAACTGAACCCTTGACTACTAGACAGATACACAATAACAATTCTGTAATGAACTTTAAAAAAAACAACAACTAAAAAACAACTAATGTCCACTATCAAGCCAATATATATACATGTACCAGCAGGCATCCCAGCCCCTTTACCTTTGTATGCACGGTAAACTTGACCTTGTCTCGCTCACTCAGTGAATCGCTGATGTCCACCAGCAGAGACGTGTCAGTCAAATCCACCGTGTCGGACCGACCCTGGCCAGGACAGAACTTTTTTCACAGAAAGCTACATAACACAGATCCTCCAAACACCAAACATGACTGCATCCATACGAAGCTAAAAACATTTGGGAATCAAGCATGAATGATTCTTTGGGACACGCTTCCCTCGCAAGATCAAAACAACTGGCAGGCAGCATAACCCCCAGAACGGAAGTGAAATAGGACTCTGAATGAAATGCTGAAATGCTGATCTGAAATCAGTTGTTGGAGATATTTCTGATTAAGAATACTTCCAGACAACTGGTGCATTTGATCTTCACAGTTTCAATGTTAAAAAAAAAAAAAGGTTTCCATGTTGAAAGCTGCACATGACTTCTTCAGTGTTGATATAACTATTATAAGTGTTAAAACTTTGACTTCCGCACAATGATTTTAAGATCTAGATAGTAAACTACAAACACATTTTAAAAGACATTTAAACAGAAGGGGTATTTCAAAAAAAGAATTATTAGAAAGCAAATGTAAATTTAAGCAAGCAGAAATGATCACAATGATATAATAAACACAAGTATAACGTTTAACATAAAAAAAAAATTAACGTTTAACACTTTCTTCTTTTTTTGTTTTTTGTTTGTTTGTCAATAAAACAACATGGCCCTTTGACAGTAATGCAACATAAAAAAAATCAAAGGAAAAATGTGTTAGTAAGCTACAGCACTGAATAACAAAGCAGTAATTCATTTTGTTTGTTTTCACATCAAACTAACTGCAAGTCCTCAGTGCTTGTGCATGTATTTACATGTGCGTTATGTGCGCACACTTGTGTAAGTGTGCCTGTGTGTTTCTGTGTCTGTGCATGTGTGTATATGTGTGTGTAATGGGTTGGCGTATTTGCCTAACTACCTGTGTAATGTGACTGTGTGAATGTACATGAAAATGTGTCCATACATGTTACCTGTGTGCATACGTGTTCTTCTACTTATTATTATAATGAATACTTATATAGCGCCTATTCTTGGCTCAAGACCAAGCTCTAAGCGCTTCACAATCCACACTCGTTTACACAACGGGCTGCCTACCTGGGTAGTGCCGACTGAAGAGCTGGCGCTTCATTCAGTCGTTTCCCATGTCATCCAGTCAATATCATTCAATATCGTTCACTCAGTTTCCTTACTTCCTTCATTCTTTCCATTTCTAATGCAGCATGCATGCTATGTGTAACGTGTCATCCATACCAACGGCCAAACTGGCCTTCTCTTCCGAAAGTTGGTGATGGGATTTTACGTGTGTGCAAGATGTTATGCGTGCGTTCACACATGGAACCTCGGTTTATAGTCTCATTCGAAGGACTTGTGTGCATGTGTTTCTATGCACGCATGAGTGTATGAATGTGGTTGTGTAAAAGCACATGCACATCAATATCGCATGCAATATAGCACACAGACAGACAGACCCAGTGTTCAGACATCAGAGGGAGGCAGGAAACTGTGGAAAGAGGTAGGGAATGGGTTGGAGGTGTAAGAAAAAAAACGCACCCCCCCCTCTCTTTCTCTCTCTGTGTTTCCACGTCTTACTGACAGTCATTCACACACACACACACACACACACACACACAACACACACACACACAACACACATGTATATGTGAATGTGCACAGTGTAATAATATTCATATCTGTTAACTCCATCAAAGCCATCATATTTCCACTGACACCTTACGGTTGATTGGTATGCCTGTCTATCAGTCTGTCACAATGTCAGCAAGATTATGCCCTAACTCCAGAAACAACTTTCCAGTTAGAACTTGGTGGAAAGATTGTATTTGGCTCCAGGACGACCTCATCTAATCTTTTATGGTAATCCTCACCTTCAATTTAACATTACCAAAAAGATAGGACATTGGTCAACATTTTCATATATTCCTTTATGATGGTAGATCTCAGAAAGATCATGCTTCTTAGATGCATGGATAGAAAGAAATAACATCCTGTAAGGTTTGGTGCACATCAAGACCGTAACCAAATAAAGTGTAACAAAAATTACAACAACAAGAAAAGAACGGACGGACGGAGGAGAGAAAGGAGGAAACGAGGGGAAGGAGGGAGGAAAGGGGGTGTGGGATGGTGGAGGGGAGGGTGCATATTAATTCAGTCATTGCAAAGTAATAAACTGAGCTAGAAACCTGCTACACATCCAGTGAGATTGGGCAGTTGACTGTAGATTTGTGGTGTTTGGAATGAGTATTCTTATGGGTTAAGATGTGAATTAAGTCAAGAGGGCCATCCAAACTTAGTGGAAGTGTGTGCTCTCCGTAATGGCCTTCCAGTTCGGATTACAAATGATTCAGAAACATAAAATAGAATGTGACAAGGAGGGAATTTGGAGACGGAAAATACCACTGCTAATGTGAAGCAAATCAAATGATGACTTTCAATCTGCTCGACTGCGACAGATGCAATGTCAAAACTGACAAAAAGTTTCTCTTCATCAATCCTACTTCAGTATTTCAAGTACAAAATTGTCCACATCATGTCAAATGATATAAAGTACAGAAACCACACCTACTCTTTGAATTCTAAAGTAAATTTTACTGACTTTCAGGTAAATGAAAAGCTTTTAAAAGTTGTTTTTTTTAACTGTTTTTTTTTTTCAACAGGTCACAAGAAGCAGTAACTCGCATGTGGATCAGAAAAGTCGTATAATATGGTCATTCTTCCAGGCACTGGTGTGTTGCTCCTGTTGATGGCTAACATTTTTTCCCCCTTGATCTGTCTTTAAGATTAATATGCAGTTTCATCTATTTATGACATCTGACAGATTTGGATCCAAGTGTTCATTAAGATACTGTACATCAGAGTCCACTGACAGTGAATCAGATCCATCTCTGAGGACTTCTATCTACATTCAAGCCACTTCTGGTAAACAATGGGACAATCATACAAGTGTCTGTCTTTGCTTATGACTTATTGCATGCTTTGTGACTTAAGTAGCCAAAAAAAAAAACAGAGTAGGTGAAATTTTGTTCAAACCATTAACCCCTATCTAATAATCAGAAAGCAATGAAAACTCTGAGAAATAATATAGTAGCATGATACACACTTTCCTCCTCTATGGGTCAGAATAGATGCTTAACTGTGAAACAAGTTGGCCGAGCAGATCTTTTGTTACGTTCCATTTGGTGGAAGTGGTCAGAAAAGCAGCGGTCTGAACCACTTTTTTTCATCAAATTAGGAGAAGGGTGAGGGGGATGGATGGTTGTGAGCTTCCTCCTGTAGTTCTACTCCTATCTTCCAGGGATACATTTCAAATTAATGACAGCTAGTTGGACTAGGGAAGAACTTGTAACTTGAAGCACCCTTGGTTGTAAACTGTAATGAAAAACTCAGCAGTTATATATATCACAGTTTCCCCAAAAAGCTGCATTTTTGTTGTTTAAAACAATACTCCCACCCACATCCACCCTTTCCCATGTTACCCAAAACCAAATCTGCTCATCTGGAAGCCTTTGATAACCGGTGCTTTCATTCCTGTCCAATCAAAATCACCATAATAGCTTGATAAGGTAAAAAATATCAAGTACCATTTTCCAAAGTCCAAACTGACGCAATACTGATGATACGAATTCATCCTAACAGTAAAACACACAGATAAACTAGCTTGAACGTCGGACGATACTGAACTTGGTTCCGCCCCCTCACGATAAATCATGATGACATGAGTAACCGATCTGTTAAACGCATTATTGATTTTTAATGTTTTGACATGATCATTCTAAAAGGATTGTACGTGAATTACAAAACTAACAGTTTAAGAATTCAAAGCTGCTAAGTCTTTTAACCCTAATTCTGGAAGCATATTAATCAATAATCAGTTCTGTCACTGCAGACACGGATTTCATGTTCGGAGATAAACATTCCGGCTGCATTCGAACTACTTTAATTCAATAAATTTCTCTCACCTGTCGGGGTTCCTGATCCTCAGCAAGGAGGTCAGGGCTGTCATCGATTCCGT
>CM065723.1:69818850-69826350 GCA_033310375.1 Conus canariensis
AGGGGCCATGTGCCAAATGTCATTCCAAGTGAGACTTCTTTGGAGTGCATTCTCCCACGTTGTCCATTGCCCTTGCTGGCTCTGCTGGACTGCTTTTTGGAGTCTTTTTTGGTCTTCTTCTTTTCTCATCTCCTGAATCATCATGTCTCTTTTGGCTTTTCCTTTGGCCTTTGACCACCATTCAGTTTTGGTCACCCCCAGTCCTTGTCTGTTGGTCTGTGTGTGTCCTGTTATTTCTCTGATCTTGAGACTTTCTTTTGCAGAATCCATCGCCTCTTGAACTTTCCATTTTCTGCCTGTCTTCAGCTGGGGCTTGATTGCTTCTACCACCTTGTCTCCTGAGTCCTCCAGCATGCTTTGAAGTCTGATCTTCCCTGCTTTGTATTCCTCCAGGATGGATTTCAGTGGTAGTTTCAGCTTTGCTTGGCGACAGTACAGCGCTATGTCAGTAGACAGGGTGGGACACCAAGCCATTTCCTTGTGAACTTGTTGATTTTGGCTTCCATTGCCTCCACTATGCTGGTGCATATGTCGTATATCATCAGAGGCCATAGGAGCTTTGGTATCAGCATGAACTGCAGACACCAGACCTTGTATTTGCCAGGGAGCCCACACTGGTCAATGGTCTCCAAGCCTTCCTCCGCCATCTGCTTGGTTTCTTTTGCTCTTTGTGTGTCTTTCAGCGTATCATCATACCATCTTCCAAGGCTCTTGACTGGTTCTTCTGTGACTGTTGGAATGGCCTGGTTGGCAACACTGAAGACCACAGATCCGGCCACTTTTCCTTTCCTTAGTGAGAGACTCCGTGATTTCTTTGGCTTGAACTTCATTCTGGATGAGGCAACTATGTTGTCCAGCCTCTCCAGCACATGACGTGTCTCGTCTTCTCTGGATGAAATCACTGTAGTGTCATCCATGAAGGCCTTGAGAGGAGGCATCTTGTATCCATCGCCAAGGTCTGTTTGTCTTGCGTTGTTTGTTGCTGCTTTCAAGATGACTTCCATTGCCAGCACGAACAGTATTGGGGAAATTGCACAGCCCATTGCAATACCCACTTCCAAGTTGATCCAGTCTGCTACGCGTAAGCTCACGCCGCGGCGACTTATCGATGTTGTGACTTCCCTTCTGTGACTGATGTTTATCAAGATCTCTGTTCGTCGCTTGTCAGGCTTCCCTGTCTGTTAGATATAGGTGGAAAGTTGGGGGTGTGTGTGTGGTGTGTGTGTGTGTGTGTGTGTGTGTGTGTGTGTGTGTGTGTGTGCGTGCGTGCGTGCGCGCGTGCATGCGTGCGCGCGTGTGTATGTGTATGTGCGTGCGTGCTTGCGAGCGTGCGTGCGTGCGTGCATACGTGCGTGCATGTGTGCGTGCGGTCATTTATGTGTGTGTGTGTGTGTGTGTGTGTGTGTGTGTGTGTGGTGTGTGTGTGTGTGTGTGTGTGTGTGTAACAACCAACTTTTCTCATCGTCTGCTCCACTTCAGCGGCTCCATCTCCTCGCCGCTCATTCCGCCTTCCCCCGTCCACAGCCACACCCCAGCTTGTCCAGGCCGCCGCAGCCCCTGCAGTGGCAATCCCCGGGGAGCAGTCAGTGTCAAGTCGTCATAAGGCAACCCGCTGCAGGCGACACTGCACTACAGCCGAGCCACTTTGTGGTGTTCCGTGGCGCCTGTTGTGATCCAACATACGCGAAGATCACCTCCTAGGCCCTCTTCTGACGACAATGATTGCCTAGTCGCGGAGCCAAGGTCAGTGATTTTCCGCCTCCTTCCCAGCGCCAGTCCCCACGAACTTATCGATATCGATGACCTCGGCATGAATTCACCAAGGGCATTCACCGCGGAGAGAAAATCGAAACTGTGGTCACCATGAAAGCAGAGCATGAAGGGCCACAGAATTTGAGAATCTCCCCACTTTTCTTTTCTTTTCTTTTTTTTAATTTTTTTTTTAGAAACTGATTGATGAGGATTAGGATGATGAATTTGCTGCCATAGATCGAGTTCCGTTCCGGTCTGAGACTGCATGATAGGGCTGTATTCTACGCTTACTTTCATAATTTATTGATCCTGATGCCAGCCAGGCCCGAGATATATGCACACACACCTGCAGTGTTGGTTACAAAATTTGAACAACACTGTCAGAGACACAGGCTGCACACCAAAAATTAATGCGCCAAGGCCTTGCTTAAGGAGTTGAGTATTTAAAGACTGGCGCAGTTGGATTGTTTTGAAAATTTTTAATGCATCTGAAAGTTGATTCTCCTCATTTTCTTTCATATGGCCATCAAGGTACAAGCCAGGTGGTTCCAAGCAGACAGATTAAAATCAAAGGAACGGGACTAGTTTAGGGAAACTACCTGGCGCAAAGATAGGGTCACGGGTGAGTGCAAAGGCCTGAAATGTGACCGTCAACTAAGGGGAAGGTCATGTATTTGAAGATTGTTCGCGATTTCTTCGGTGAAAACCCTCCAGAGCAAAGGAAACGGTTGGTGAGGAATTGTCTTTTTTTTTTTAACTTTTTTTTTTAATCAATTATCAGTTTAACATTAGATGCTGGCTCATATTTATAGTAGACCTCAAAACGCTTGCATGGGTTATAACATACTGTTTTGGTGAAAATGCTAATTGTGGCGTGTGGCCACATCCATTATTAAGTGCATGAAACTCGACTCGGTGGTCTAGTCTTCCCGGTTGAGCCCACAGCAAACTCAGCGCTGGTTAGAAGCCGGTCGGGGACGAACAATCCTGCAAATAAAAGGTGCGTAATGGAACCCACGATCTCCCAGCTTGGATTCCGCGACACACTAACCACTACGCCACGCTAAGTGTATTGATTTCGTTCAACTTGATTGTGCTTGGTTTGGGGCAAAACGTCAGGGATCTGTGGGAATAAATTTGCATGAAAATTAAAAGTTGGACACTACGTGACAAGCGTGAAGATGACTGGGTGAAAGGTGACAGGGTGAAAGGTGACAGGGTGAAAGGTGACTGGGTGAAAGGTGACTGGCCAAAACACACAGTTCTAGACCAGCTCACCAACGTGCTGTTGAGGGGGGGGTGGGGGGGGGGGGGGGGGGGGAGGAGAATGGAGATGAAAAAGGTTGGGGAGATGGGAGGTGTATGTGTGTGTGTGTGTGTGTGTGCGTGGGGGGGGGGGGGGGGGAGGGAAGAAAGAAGAGTGGGAGCACTGAGAGCTCGCTGTTTGGGAGATTGAGTGAGGCGTGGGGGCGGGGGGTGGGGGTGGGGTGGGGTAGGCGGGGGAGGGGAGGGAGAAGAAGGTGTCTGTACGTAATGCCCACATCGTTTTAGCCATAGTTGCTGCTGCTGATGTGCCTCTGTCTCTGTCACTGTCTGTCTGTCTGTTATCTATCTGTCTATCTGTCTGTCTGTGTGCCTGTCTGTTTGTCTGTCTCTCTGTATCCATCTGTCTATCTATCTATCTCGCTCTCTTCTATCTATCTATCTATCTATCGCCTCTTCTATCTATCTATCTATCTAAATCTCCGTGCGTCTGCCTGTCTGTTTGTTTTCTCTTCTCTCTGTCTGTCTGTCTGTCTGTCTGTCTGCTCTGTCTCTCTCTCTTCTTTTTGTTTTGGTTGTTGTTGTTGTTGTTGTGTTGTTTGTTTGTTTAATTGTTTGTTTTTGTTTTGTCTTTTTGTTTTGTTTTGTTTTGTTTGTTTGTTTGTTTGTTTGTTGTTTTGCTTTGTTTCCCTTTTCTTCATCTCCGCTCTCTAAACCTGCTCTAAAGTGGATTGTGCTCATAGCACTCATCGCATCCTCTTTATTTGCACCGCTGTAAACTGTGTGGTGTGTTGTGTGTGTGTGTGTGTGTTTGTTGTGTGTGTGTGTGTGTGTGTTTATCGTCATTCATTGCTTTAAGCTTAATACTTTGTTTTCTTTCTTTCTATTTGTTCGACATCGTGCTTCGACCATTGCTCTTTTTTGTTGTTTGTTGTTTTACTGACTAATTGAATTTTCTAAAGATACATTCTGTTATCTGTTTTAGGCATAATAGTTAACCTTTAAATTCTTTCTGTGCGTTTGTCATTATTGTGCGTTATCCACAAACGTTACTTTTCTCACCTGTATTCTGTTGTTGTTGTTGTTGTTGTTGTTGTGTTGTTTTTACCTATAATTCTCTGTGTCTTTTTTGTGAAAACTGTCTTCCTCGTCGATTTGTGCCACTGTTCCCTTACTACCCATGCCTTACCATAATCCCGCTGTCCCAGGACTTCAAGTTGGACATCTCAATGTCTATCATTTATTTAATAAGGTCCATGAAATCTCATCACTCTTAAAACAGTCACCCATCCAGTACAAGTATTTGGCATAAGTGAAACAAGGTTAGACTTCGCATCACAGATAACCTTATTAGCATTCCTGAATACAACATAGAACGACGCGACAGTGATCAACCCCAACATACTGGCCTTGCCGTATACATTCATCAATCAATTGCCAACCATTACCCGACGCAGAACTGATCTTGAAACTAATACTGTCGAATGTATCTGGATTGAAATTAAAAAAAACTCCAAATCACCGCCATTATTAATCTGACATTTATATAGACACCCATCTTCCACATACGAATGGTATGACAACTTTGTACAAATGATGGATTCGATCTGTCACAACAATTCAAATATACTACTGTTAGGGGACTTTAATATTGATATGTTAAAACAACAACCAGCTTGGACAAGTACACTATCACTTCATGCACTCCATCAGTTAGTACAAACCCCAACGAGAATAACTAAAACAACTGCGACTCTTATGATCATGTATACACTGACAACAAATCTGCAATACTAGATGTTTCAGTGGTACATTCTGTATTAGTGATCACTGTCCAGTTTTCTGCACGTGGTCCTTAAGGCTCCCAAAACCACCACCCAAAGGTCACACGACCATCCAATACCGCTCTTTCAAAAAGTTTAATGAAGCAGCATACCTCTATGACTTAAACATTTCCCCATTTCACTTAACTTATAATCACTCAGACGTCAATGATGCACTGTCCTTCTGGTACAAAACATTCCTCACCATCATAAATAAACACGCGCCGTTACATCAAAAAAGAGTTAGGCATCCGCAGATGAACCGTGGTTAACGCCAGAATTGCTGCAAGAAATGGTACTACGTGACCAACTCAAGGCAGCAAATTTGTTTGACGAATATAAAGACAGAGAAACTTTGTTTCAAACGAAGTTGAAAAAGTCAAACGAGACTACTTCAGTCAAATGATAACGGACGCAAAATCCACAGCGCCAATGTGGAGGGCAATAAACACTATTGTACGCAACAAGCGTACAGATTCACAAAATTCAAGCACAAACATCACCCCGGACAAATTTAATACCCACTTTCTGTAATTATCAGATACCCTTACTCAAGCTTCACAGACTATAAGAGCACCAAATGAATATACATGCCCGACTTCCCTAATATCATTTTGCAAACAAAAACTTGGATCCAGTAACTCAGTCAAAATTCCCCTTCTTGCTGTACATGAAGTAGGTATGCACATAGCGCAATTAAAGAATATAAAATCCATGGGTCCTGATAACATACCCGCATTTCTTCTCAAACTCGCTCTACCTTACATTGTTGAGTCTCTTACATACATATATAATTTATCCATTGAAACTAATGTTTTCCATCAGGCGTTCAAAAACGCCAAAGTGATCCCCCTTCCAAAATCAAATGATTTGTCGGATCCAAATAATTTCAGACCTATATCCTTACTTTCGATTCTATCCAAGCCCCTTGAAAGACACATACATACACACGTATCTCAGTTCATGGAGAAAAACAAACTATTTCACCCTCTCCAATCTGGATTCCGATCTAATCATTCCTGCCACACAGCATTATCACGAATGTGTGACTCATGGCTTTCAAATATGAACCAATCACAAATGACAGGGGTTGTCTTTCTTGACTTCAAAAAGGCGTTTGATCTTGTTGATCATTCCATTCTTCTAAAGAAACTATCTGTCTACTTGAACCATACCCCGACAATCTCATTATTACAATCATACTTGAAGGATAGGACTCAGTATGTGGTGCTTAATGGCAAAACTTCCGCTTCAGACTTTGTCAGACATGGAGTCCCACAGGGCTCTGTACTAGGCCCCCTACTATTCTGCATCTTCATCAATGATTTACCATTGTCCGTATCAGATGAAAAGGTCACGACAGATTTATTTGCTGATGACTCGTCACTCCAAACGAATGGTAGTGATCTACAAACAATAGAAACTTCTCTCCAGGAAAGTCTAAACGACGTGTCAGACTGGTGTCATTCAAACTCAATGGTCATACACCCAGCCAAAACCAAATCTATGACTATAGCTACCCGCCAAAAACACCAGTTGACTCCTCTTTGCCTAAAACTTCAGTTGAATGGCACTTCTATCGAGCAGGTAGACGAGCATCGTGTTTTAGGGTTAACGATAGATAAAGAATTGAAATGGCAATCTCATCTCAATAACGTATGCAAGGTAGTCTCAAAACACCTTTTCCTGTTATCTCAATTAAACCGCTACGTCAACAGTAATGTGCTTAAACTTTTCTTCAAAGCACACATAATGTCACGTATCAATTACGCCTCAACAGTGTGGGACGGCAGTAGTGACGTCCACCAAAAAAAGGCTGAATTCTCTCCATAGACGTGCAGCAAAGCTACTCCATCCAGCTGTATCTCTAACAACAGACGAAAAACTAAAAACGCTGAACATACTTCCTCTGAATAGGCAATTGGAATTCAACAAGGCATCATTTATGTTTACAATCTTGACAGATACTATGCCATGTTATATCAATGCCCTTTTTACAAGATCGAACAGCTTTTCTGGCTCGACGAAATTCCTTCTTCCCTACCCACGCATTGATCTATACAAAACAAGCTTAGCTTACTCTGGACCATATGTCTGGAACTCACTTCCACCGAATCTACAAAACATGAATACTTTAAAACTTTTCAAGGAATATTTGCATAAACATTTTATGTCTCAGTAATTAAATTATTCGATTACAATGATTAGCGCCCATTCGCAAAGTCTTCTGTGAACCATACTTTGAATAAATCGTCTAAACATAAAACCTACTCCGTTAAAATCGCTCATCCCCACTCCCACTCTGTCTACCATCCCTTTTTCTCCTCCCCCTACCTACCATTCTCTCTTCCCCACCCTCCTCTGACCTCTCTCTCTCTGTAGTCTTGTTTGTTGTTTGTAAGTTTCCTTCTGTTTTACCATCCCCCATCTCATTAGTGCTTTTATGAATTGTTTGCTTATCATTGTAGAATTAGATTACCATGTTGTTATGTTGAATTGTCAGTATGAATGATATGTGCTGAAATAATGTATGCATGACAAGGACAGATTGTAAGACTAGGCTTTGGCCTAAAATCTCCATCCTTGTGTATTAAAGATCAATCAATCAATCAATCAATCAATCATCTCTCTCTGTCTCTCTTTTCTCTGTCTGTCTCTCTGT
>CM065723.1:69831350-69833850 GCA_033310375.1 Conus canariensis
AAAATATACGTTTCTTTTTGTGCATAGTATATTTGTAAGGGAGTTTACTAGCTTCATATGCCCACAATACTTTCTTCTTTTTTTTCGCTAGACATCAGTTATTCTTACCTTTTTCTTGAGCAATAATAAGTGTTTTCATCCGCGAGAATTGTATTGCTTAAAATTACATTCAGGTTGGTGACTGTGCCAACTTCTGTGCAAAATCATCCACATCGTCGACTGGGACGTCCGCCCGACCCCTATATTCCCGCCTCCCCCCCCCACCCCCACCCCCCATCCCAGCTCTTCCAGAACATGTACGTCCCAGAGGGCATTCTCAAGAGTTCAGGCTATTTTCCCACCAGAACCAGCATGTCCGAATTCAAGTTCAGTTTCTGTCCAAGAACATTGCCAGGTTGGAATTCCCAGCCATCACGTCAACAACGTGCGACAGAAGAACCCACCTTGGCATCCTTTAAGGGCGGGAGGTTGGGGGGGGGGGGGTGACGGGAGGGAGAGGGGGTGGCGGGAGGGGGGGGGGACTGGCTGAACAACATCCTCATTTTTATACTAGATGTTCCGGGTTTTAACCAAGGTGCAACAGCTGATAGAATCCAGGGCTCTGCTGGTCGGGGTCATGGTCCAAGGAGCGATAACTGGTCGGATTAGCTTCGATGAAAACCTGCAAACTGGTTAAACCGCCTCTCTCTCTCTCTCTCTCTCTCTCTCTCTCTCTCTCTCTCTCTCTCTCTCTCTCTCTCTCCCCTCCCCACTGCTTTGCGCGCACGATGTCGATAAAATGTCAATTCTGACAACCGACATTGAAAAGTGAAGGACTTTCACACATTCATTGCATGATCCTTTGTTGTGTTTTACAGCGTCACTTTTCTTTCGACTTTTGTTTGTATTTGTGTGAGTGTGCACGTTTGTGCGTGCGTGCGTGTGTGTGTGTGGTGTGTGTGTGTGTGTGTGTGTGTGTGTGTGTGTGTGTGTGTGTGGTGCCTTTGATTATTTGTGGGGAATGAATGTTCAGAAGATGACATAGTTATTACAGATCAGTAACAACAACGACAACAATAATGATGACTATGAATACTAACTGGAACGAATGTGCTAATGAAAATGATGATAATGATAGTATTGATATCAATAAAAGCAATAAAAAAGACACGAGTAAGTATTAAATAGAAAGCATTTTACTTTATAAAAAAAATTCGAAAGATAATCAATAGACAAACCGCAGCTTGTAGCCCACGTCCCCTCCACCTCAGCACGTGGAACACATGACACGCACAACCACTGATACCATCTATTACCACCCTTACCCCACATGAGTACGCGTGCCTTTGGACCACGCAGAAGACAACCATCTCGTTCTCTCCATCCATCAACACCTGCACACCTGCAGTCACGAAAATCCCACCATTACGAAGCCGAGAACCCCATGAATCTGTGTTGTACCCTAGAATGTGTTTCTTTCATGGCATATCGCCAGGGCACTGGAGAAATCAACAGATCTATTACAAATAGATAATTACAATTAGATGTCCCCTCCCTCCACACACACACATGTATACTCTGTTCTGATCCAGCATATGCTGGACATCACCTTACTAAGTCTCCTACTGACGACAATGATTGCTCAGTCACGGAGCCAGCGTGAGTGAGCTTTCCCTCCGGTGGGCGCCACCACGTACGTCCAACGACAGTCCCCATGAATTTGCCGATACCAGTGACCCCGACAGAATCAAAGGCCACAGATGTGGAGAGGCAATCGAAACTGGGGTCACCATGAATGCAGGGCACGAGTGGCCACAGAATGGGAAACTTTTTTTATGATTAGCGATGACATACATACTCTCTCACACATAAACAAACTCACCATGTATACACACTGACATACACACTTGCACGAAAACGTTGACATGCATGTGTACACCACGCACGCACGCACGCACGCACGCACACACACACGCGCACACACACCAACGTATACACACTCACATCTGTGGACTGTCATACGTGCATCGCGTCATTTGTGCACGCTTACCAGTGCACATACGTTTACCGTAAAAGTTGGGGTCCTGGGAGATTCAAAGTCAGTTCTCTCAGTTGACGTGTGCTTGGTCATTTGTGGCTGCCTTTGGAAAGGCCCAGTGTGAATCTGCCTCATTCTCTAGGAGTCTTGGCAGTGTTGGCCTTGAGATTATTCCATTATTTGCCTGGTTGGTGATGTTTCTTGATCTTCCTTTAAGTCTGGATGTGCGGCCACTTCCTCTCTTGATGTTGAGCTCCAATAGGTAGTCTATGGTATGGTGGCTTTGATGTTTTTGTTGAGGTGATTATTTAGATTTCTTATCACGTCAGATGGGCCGAGCTGTAATCCACTTTTTATCGTCGCCTTGCCTGCCAGTGTGTCAGCTCTGTCATTTCCTTTGAAACCTGCATGTCCTGGGGAGTGCATCCATTTGAGTCTCTCCAGTGGAAGGCCTCACTTTCCTTCTTGCCAAGCAGGACTTTC
>CM065723.1:69838850-69846350 GCA_033310375.1 Conus canariensis
TCTTGGCTCTGTTTTACACATTGTACAACACGCAGTCGTTTAGCTATGTTCTTTTCCCTTCTATCTTCTTCCAGGTTCTGTGTTGCAGATTGTATGCCTACAAGAGGTTGTCGTTTAGTTATATTCTTCTGCCTTCTCTTTACTTCCAGGTTCTGTGTTACAGATTGTGCAAGAGGTTGTCGCTTAGCTATATTCTTCTCCTCACTATTTTCTTCCTGAGTCTGTTTCACACATGGTAGGCCTACAACACGATATCGTGTAGCCATGTTCTTCCACCTGCTGTCGTCTTTCTGGTTCAGTTTCACACCTTGTGCACAACACGGTGTCGTTCAATCATATTCTTCTCCCTACTAGTAATTTCCTTCCGGGAATTGTTACACACAGTGTGCAGAACGTTGTCATTCAGCAGTGTCCTTCTCCCCGCTAATTCCCTCCTTGTTCTGCTCCACACAATGCACAATACGTGTCGTTCATCTGCACCATGCCTGCACAATTCCTTTTCTGTTCACACGATAAGCAGCATGTGTCGCTGGTTTCGGCTTGCGTTTTTCTGTCACAATCTGTTTCTGTGTTATTCTGATGCCTCACGGGCTTGATAAAGAGCTCACGCAAGTGCGAGCGCTCGAGCGGGTGCGCGCGCGCGCGTACCCCACACACACACACAACACACACACACACACACACACACACACACACAAGCACGAGCGCTCTTACGCGCGCGCGTACACACAAACACAGCGCGCGCGCGCGCGCGCCGAAAGACACACATGCACGCGCGCGGAAACACACACACACACACACACACACACACACACACACACACACACACACACACACAGTACACATGCACGCACGCGTGCGCGCGCGCGGGCGTAAGCATGTAAAGTGCATTCTGTATGCGCATTATCGCACATGCACACACGCACGCGTGCGCTACACACACACACACACACACACACACACACACACACACACACACACACACACACGCCCACACACAAACAGACACACAGAACACGCACAGACAGAGGGAGAGAGAGGGAGAGAGAGAGAGAGAGAGAGAAGAGAGAGAGAGAGAGAGAGAGTCCCGTTAAACGTCCCCACCGCAAAACACACACACGCCTCTCTCTCTCTCTCTCTCTCTCTCTCTCTCTCTCTCTCTCCTCTCTCTCTCTCTCGCACACACACACACACACACACACACACAGAGCAAATATGGCTGTGCAATTTTGCTTGTTGCCTACGTAATAAGGGTATACGCCGCACTGCATAACACTGGAGCAGAAGAAGAAAGCAAAAAAAACAACAACAAAAAAACAAAAGAAAAACAAACAAACAAAAAATCTGACAGCGAAACACAGACTCTTGGCAAAATTCTATCGATTATCGGACTGGCGCATGTAATAGCAGTGAAAGGTTTTCTGTGTTAGTCTGGCGGTCAAGACATTTTTTTTTCATGCAGAACACCATATTGACCCGCTGGAGGACAGGGATCTACAGAAACCATGACACACTTGAGACCGGGCCTTTAGTTTGCCCTCCACGGAAATTAGTCCCCCGCCATTCCTGCCCCCCCCCCTCCTCCCCCCCTCCCCCCTCCCACTCCCTTCCCTGCTCATTTTGTCCTCGGCACTTTGTCTCTGCCGCTCCCCTCCCCAGACTCTCTTTTTGTACCGGGTGCCTCTTTGTCCTCTTGTCCCGATTTTTCAGCCGCCCCGATCCCTCCCTCTCTCCCTCTCTCCTCTCTCTCTCTCTCTCTCTCTCTCTCTCTCTCTCTCTCTCTCTCTCTCAGCAGCGACAGATTTATTGAGTACAGGAAATTCAAGACACATGATCTGGAGCCATACTTACCATTGGGATTGGGTAGATATATCCGATACATTCTGACATGATTTAGATTTGGAATATCTGATTTAGCAGTGCATACTTCAAGATATAAAAGGAATGATGAATGTGGAACAAAACGCCCGTTTTGCACATCCGCCACTGATGACGAAATTCACTTTTTTTTTCTCCTGCTTTTGATGATTTGAGACACAGTTTAGTCCATCCAAAATATCATAACAATCCCACTGACTTCAAATTAATGTTACTTTTAGCATCACAAAACGGAAAGATCGTTAGAAATTTGGATATATATATATAGTAGAAAGTAGAAAGAAACTCGTGGAGAGCGTGGCAGCAGAGAGTCCTCAGAAGAGAAGCCCCCTTCAAGCAAGTGTTTCGGCCCTTATCTCCTGACACTCTAGGGGGGTTGGGCCACACCCGGTTCATGACTCCGGATGTCCCTCTGCTGCCCCTTTTTTTCCCATCTTGGGACGAGCCATGGCTGGGATTCGAACCCATGACCCTCTGGACATACTTATTTTCCACTTAATGACTCGCGCTTTAACCACTGAGCCACAGGGACACCTGATATTTGTAGGGAAATTAAGCCTTATGAAGTTCACTTTTGTTCCTCCTTGACCAGATCCAGCTTGAACACCCCTCTGCCGCTTCTGCCATTGCTTTCAGGGCTCTGGTTTTTTCCTTCCCTGCAACTGAGAGCTGTTTCATGAGGCTGTATGCAGACGTTCCTACAAACCCCCTAGCTCCAATTTCTGCAGAGAGGACTTTGACCTGATAGCGTTCTCTCCTCAGGCTGTTTGCCAGATCAGCATACTTTTCAGTCTTGTAGATTTGAGCTGCCTCCATTCTGTTCTCATATGGCACCGTGAGCTCGATCATGATCAGCTGCTTGGTTGACTGAGAGTGGACTACTATGTCTGGTCTCATGCCACTCTTGCTGATGATCTCTGGGTGACTCTTCCATTCTGGGAGGTCTGCAGTGCACTCCCAGTCATCTGACCCGTCCAGCAGACTCTGCCTGCATGTTTCGAGTGGCACTGTTGTTCTTGGCCATGATTTGCTGCCTCCTGCCGTGAAGAATGTTGCGGGTGCTTTTGGAGTCCTGATTTTCCATTTTGTGGTGTTGGTACTAGCCCAGACTACTTGTACAATCTCTTTGAGCACTTGGTTGTGCCTCCATGTGTACCTTCCTTGAGCCAGGGCTACTTTACATGAGCTTAGGACATGCTCCACTGTTTGTTTTCCATGGCAGAGGGCATGCAGATCTTTCATGGCAGAGGGGGCATGCAGGATCGTCTGTTTTCCCCACTTCACCAGGTTTGCATTTGAGGGCAGAAGGTCATATGCAGATCTGAGAATGAAGCTGATCCTGAGAGGGGCCATGTGCCAAATGTCATTCCAAGTGAGACTTCTTTGGAGTGCATTCTCCCACGTTGTCCATTGCCCTTGCTGGCTCTGCTGGACTGCTTTTTGGAGTCTTTTTTGGTCTTCTTCTTTTCTCATCTCCTGAATCATCATGTCTCTTTTGGCTTTTCCTTTGGCCTTTGACCACCATTCAGTTTTGGTCACCCCAGTCCTTGTCTGTTGGTCTGTGTGTGTCCTGTTATTTCTCTGATCTTGAGACTTTCTTTTGCAGAATCCATCGCCTCTTGAACTTTCCATTTTCTGCCTGTCTTCAGCTGGGGCTTGATTGCTTCTACCACCTTGTCTTCTGAGTCCTCCAGCATGCTTTGAAGTCTGATCTTCCCTGCTTTGTATTCCTCCAGGATGGATTTCAGTGGTAGTTTCAGCTTTGCTTGGCGACAGTACAGCGCCATGTCAGTCAGACAGGGTGGGACACCAAGCCATTTCCTTGTGAACTTGTTGATTTTGGCTTCCATTGCCTCCACTATGCTGGTGCAGATGTCGTATATCATCAGAGGCCATAGGAGCTTTGGTATCAGCATGAACTGCAGACACCAGACCTTGTATTTGCCAGGGAGCCCACACTGGTCAATGGTCTCCAAGCCTTCCTCCGCCATCTGCTTGGTTTCTTTTGCTCTTTGTGTGTCTTTCAGCGTATCATCATACCATCTTCCAAGGCTCTTGACTGGTTCTTCTGTGACTGTTGGAATGGCCTGGTTGGCAACACTGAAGACCACAGATCCGGCCACTTTTCCTTTCCTCAGTGAGAGACTCCGTGATTTCTTTGGCTTGAACTTCATTCTGGATGAGGCAACTATGTCGTCCAGCCTCTCCAGCACATGACGTGTCTCGTCTTCTCTGGATGAAATCACTGTAGTGTCATCCATGAAGGCCTTGAGAGGAGGCATCTTGTATCCATCGCCAAGTTCTGTTTGTCTCGCGTTGTTTGTTGCTGCTTTCAAGATGAGTTCCATTGCCAGCACGAACAGTATTGGGGAAATTGCACAGCCCATTGCAATACCCACTTCCAAGTTGATCCAGTCTGTTGTGTACTCCTTGGTAGAGAACCGCATTGAGAAGCCATTGAAGTACTTCTTGAGCATGTTGCGGATGTTCTTTGGCACATGGTACATCTCAAGAGCCAACTGTATCATCTCATGGGGCACAGATCCATATGCGTTTGCCAGATCAAGCCACACTACGTCCAGGTCTCTCTTTTCTGTTTTTGCTTTTTGGATTGCGTCCCAGATCATTGTGGCGTGTTCTACACAGCCAGCCACGCCTGGGATGCCACCTTTCTGGACTGACACATCCAAGTACTTGTTTTCCATCAGGTACTTGGTCAGCCTTGCTGCCATGACAGAGAAGAAGATTTTCCCTTCGACGTTCAGTAGTGATATTGGCCTGAACTGGCTGATGTCACTTGAGTTTTGCTCTTTGGGGATGTACACACCATCTGCCGTCATCCACTGGCCGCTGATCTTCTGGTTTCTCCAAGCTGATCGCAGCAGCCTGTGGAGCCACTCCAGCACCTTGGGACATTTCTTGTAAAGCTGGTAGGGTATTCCGTTTGGCCCTGGTGATGATTTGGCTCTGGCTTTGTCGACCACCTTCTTGATTTCCGCCAACGTTGGAGGCGTGCCATTGAACTGTTCCTCAGGGTTGGTTGGCCACACCAGACCTTGAATGTCGAGTGGTGCTTTGCTCTGTGGGTCAGAGTATGTTTTCCTCAGATGCTGCTCAAGAACTCCTTTGTCCACACTTAGGGTCCCAGATTTTGGCTGCTCAAACAGTGTTCTGGCAAACTGGAAGGGGTCTCTGAAGAAGCGCTCTTGTGTCTTCTTCTTTTTGCTCTTCCTCTTCCTCGCAGATTCCGCTTTGCTGAGGGCGCTGTGTTTTTCTTTCAGGTCTTTCCACAGTTTTTCCAAGCCTTGTTTTTCAGCTGGCAGTGCGGTCTTCATTTGCATCTTGAGGTTTTTCTTTTGGACCCTGATCTTGTCCATCTTTTCTTGGCGTCTGGATTTCTTTGGAGGTGTTTTCTCTTTGGGTAGTTTTGCTCCATAGGCGTCTCTACATGTGGCATACACAATGTCCCCATATGTGGCTAGTTTGTGTTCCAGGGTGCTTTTCCCTATCAGTGCATCGAGTCTTTGGACGATTTTTGCATCCAGTTTCTCCCAATCTTCAGTTTCGTTTGCTCGTGGCAGGTTGAGTTTCAGGCGCCTGGCATCGAGGGCCTGTGCAAATTCCTCATCCGAACCAACAGCGTGGATGTCCTTGGCACTGTGGTTTAAATCCTGGCCTTGGTCTTCCGACGTCTTATCTGCTGATGCAGTGCGCTGCTGCTCATTCAGATGAGTCTTCACACATCCCATCTTTGTTCTGTGGATCTTCATGCCACGGGTGGTAGCGAAACGCTTTCCACAGACACACATTATATATTATGGTGTTGTGTGTTGTGTGTGTGTGTGTGTGTGTGTGTGTGTGTGTATATATATATGTGTGTGTGTGTGTGTGTGTGTGTATATATATATATATATATATATATATATATATTATATATGTGTGTGTGTGTGTGTGTGTGTGTGTGTGTGTGTGTGTGTGTCTTTATAAAGCCTTTGAGAAAAGAGAAACTGTTACGTATTGAATTACCAGTTTTGCTTGTCCTTGAAGTCAGTGTAGCGCATGATACCATGTACGAACAGCTGTAATGTCATTTTTCCTTTCATTTTTCTCTTTGTTTCCTTGGTGAGACGCTTCCAGCTTGTCTTTTGAATTAGCTTTCACGCAGATGATGGATTGACAGTATCATCTGAATTTGCCATAAAATTATGATGTCTGCCATCAATATTCACACCCCTTCAAATGGAGCTTTGGCCTTACTGAATAAGATTATGTTCTGTTCTGTCTGTCTGTCTGTCTGTCTGTATCTCTCTCTCTCTCTCTCTCTCTCTCTCTCTCTCTCTCTCTCTCTCTCTCTCTCTCTCTGTCTATTTTTCATGTGTCTGGTGAATTTTTTTGTTTGTTTTGCATTAGTCTTTCGTTTGAAGACTTTGCTTGCTTGGCATGTTAATTTGTCAGCCCTGGTGCCGCCTATGCGGTCGACAGGGCTGTAAACATGACTTGATTTTCCCCCTCTGCCTCATCCCCCTCCACCCCCGCCCCCACTCCCTCTTGCTCCATGTCCGCTACTCTTCCCCTTCCTTTTAACGAGAAGTTCCTGTAAGCAATTCCCAGCTTGACAAAGACGATGGCTGAATCCACATGAAGCTGTGTATTCAGAACGGGGTTCTTCTAACCAGCAAGATTTTTCGCGGCGTTGTTTCCATTTTAAATTAAAACCCAGCAGTGCGAAAACAAATATCCTGGTTAATTTTTCAGCGCGTGTCATGTGTCCCCTCAAATGTTGCTTTATTGACCAGAAATGTCGCGTGGGGCATGATACCTCAACGTTTCAACCCTGCGATATTCTCAACAGGTGAACTGATGTGCATGATACCTCAACGTTCCAACCCTACGATACTCTCAACAGGTGAACCGATGTGCATGATACCTCAACGTTTCAACCCTGCGATACTCTCAACAGGTGAACCGATGTGGTTTTTGGTATGTGGAAGACTACAGCTATGCAGCTGTCATGAAAACTGCAATAGTTCGTTTCCCTCACCTTTCTCAGACACACACACACACACACACACACACACACACACACACCACGCACGCACGCACGCACGCACGCACGCACGCACACACACACACACACACACACACACACACACACACACACACACACACAACACACCACACACACACACCACGCACGCACGCACGCACGCACGCGCACTCTCTCTCTCTCTCTCTCTCTCACCTGACCAGGTAACGGTGGATACTGTTTTCTTCTGGTTTTATCCCTTTGTTTTTTTACTATAACGTTGTTATGAGTGCTCGCTCTGTATCTTTTAAGAGCTAAGGGGCGATTTTTAAGACCCAGCAAACGTTGACGTATCACCGAAACTCCGGCTGCCTTTGTCAGATCATTAAGTACAGCACACACAGGCGTTTTATTGTTGATGATGAAGCGGCAGATTTGTCTCATTCGGTCCGACCGTTTGGTCGGTCAAGGCTTTAACCTGTACTGTACAACCATAGGTTAATCTGACAATAAATTGGTTTCAGTCAGGCTATACTGTACTATTTATATTAGAACCCGTAGAGAGAGAGAGAGAGAGAGAGAGAGAGAGAGAGAGA
>CM065723.1:69848850-69858850 GCA_033310375.1 Conus canariensis
CACACGCATAAATGTATTGAGAAATGTATGCGTACGTGTGTTTTTCTTATGCACTCGACAAGACATTAAATAGGAATGAACATGGGCATAATTGGTGGAGCTTCAGTCATACAGATGTAGGTAAGGTGGAATACTGCTAGTTTATAGGGCAAAAGGAATGAAGTCAGGTTCAGGTTACATTATGTAAAACAACATAGACAAAAAATGCATGCATATTTTACTTTTTCGTGTATCCTATCAGGTCAAAAGGACAACAGAATGGAAAAAAGAAAAATGCCTTAGCAATTTGTATGAAATTGTATTGTAAGAGAAGGCCAGTTCGGCCGTTGGCATTGATGACAAGTGTACGCACACAGCATGCACCTTCTGTGAAAAATCAAAGAAGAGCAGGAAATTGAGCTACTGATGTCAGACTAAATGACAGAATGCAGCTAGCGTCGGCAGGCTGTTCTACAATCGGCTCTACCCTGGTAGGCAGCCCGTCGTATGAACGAGAGCGTTGTAAAGCGCTTAGAGACTGGTCTCTATCTGAGGACAAGCGCTGTATGGCATACGTACTTTAACAATAATGATAATGATCACTGGAGAAAAAAAAAAAAAAAGCATTGTAGTTGTATTTCTTCTTGGACAGGACTGATCGGCCTGATGGAGCGCCGTCTTCCTCCCGTGTTTTTCTTCTGCATAAATCGTTGTTGTCCACTCGCGCTAAGTGCAAGCTGCTTATAAAGCCTCGCTTCATCGTCTCTTCCGAAAGATTAACTCTCCGTCCATCATTTCAGGGTTATATGAGAGAGAGAGAGAGAGAGAGAGAGAGAGAGAGAGAGAGAGAGAGAGAGAGAGAGAGAGTCAAAGTCAAAAATGTTTTAATGTCAGGCCTCTGGCCCATAACATTGGAGCAATAGCACAAGGATCATTTAGATTGAATAAACTGCATCCGTAAGTTTAACGCTTTGTAAACAAAATTAGATAACCGTAAAACAATATCTTCGTTTTCACTTGACATACGTAGGTAGAATTTAAACACACATGGCTTATGGAAGTACTTGGGCTGAATAAATTCGTTTCTTATTTCATGGTACATCGGACAAACAAGAACAAAATGTAATTCAGTTTCTGGTGTGTTTCTGCAGAACGGACACAATTTATCATTATCACTGTTCTCTATATACTGTAAGAAATGTGAATTCAGAGGAAACATTCCAGTTCGAAATCTTGCAAATGTTCTTCGAACTTGTATGTTCTTAACAAGATACATATAAGGGCTGGAATCAATGTGCTCTCGAATTGCGAATAAACACTGTAAACTTCCTGAGACTGCAAGGAAACATGCCAATTCTGTTTATAACAATCGACCAATCTCTGTTTGAATTATCTCATAATCAAATTAATGCCACCAACATTCTGTGCCTCCCAAACGACACCAAAACCAAATTCATATAAAACATTACGAATTTTGCAGTCCCAAGTGGTATAGTTCTGCCTCTGCAGGGACAAAAGCATTTCATACGCCTTTTTTGGATACCTATCATCATTCACATATAACACCCACAGCCAAAATTTAACACACCTAGAATATGTGTTGACAAAAATGGGAAACCTACCAATTTCTGCATATACTAAATGTCTTGGAGACTTTGGATGAACATCCATAAACCTTTTCAGTGCAGACAGATGCACTCTTTCAATGCACTCTTGGTCCTGTGTCAGTCCCCAGATTTCTGAGCCGTATGTCAAAATTGGCTGAATCTGATAATCAAACATTTTCAAGAATATATTTGGAGAATGTTCTTCAATGGACCATAGAAGTTTTATGATGAGACAAGTACCATTTTTAGCGCGATCTGCGAGATCTCGTAACATAGGCTGAAAAGATAGCTTTGTTGTTAGATATATTCCTAGATATTTGTACATACAATTTTTAACTTTTCTTCTCCAAAATACCATTCTTCATTCATGGAAAGATAGCCACCGTTTCTATAAACAAGAATATTAGATTTCTCCCGGTTAACTGTAAGATCTAGGCGCTTAGACGTGTTGTATGGTATATTTAGTTGTGTCTGCAGACCTACGACACTATCCGAAAATAACGCTACATCGTCAGAAGCGCAGAATAAACAGTTCTACAATATCAGGATGCACCTGAATTCCATGTTTACCATTACTGATGACATCTGTAGTTAGTTCATTAATGAACAAGGAAAACAGGACATGCGAACATACTTCACCTTGCTTAATGCCATGTGGGCAGAAGAAAATTTCAGATAGATCATCACCTGCCTGAACACGAGTCTTAACAACAGCGCACATGCTTTCAATTGCCCAGGCAAATTTTCCTTTAATACAATTGTTACTTAAAGTTTTCCATAGTTTCTCTCTATGGACTGTATCAAATGCTTTACGAAAATCGATAAAAGCAACATACAATTTTCAGTGTCCTACAAGCTGTTTCTGAATCAGTGCTATGAGCGCAATAACATGATCAGAGGTACTATGCTTTGCTCTAAATCTAGCTTGTTCTTCACCGATTATTTTATCATCGATCCATTTAGTAATTTTTTCATTTAACACAAAGCTATAGAATTTGCTACTTACGTTCAGCAGTGAGATTCCCCTGTAGTTGTCAGGCACATTCATATCCCCTTTCTTAAATACAGGGTGTAAGATTGACAAGGACCATTCATCTGGATACAGGCCATTGTCAAAAATATGGTTGAAAAATTTGATCAAAAAAGGTACAATAATGTTAACATTGTATTTGTAAAATTCTCCTAGCATACCATCCGGTCCAGTTACTTTTTGTCTCTTTAATGCTTTGATTGCACTTTTTATTTCATTATCAGATATTTTCTCGTTTAGAGGGTCAGTATTAATATCAAAGTCAGCGTCGGAGACACCAACATTGCTCACAGCATTTTCATTTGCAACACTATTAAATACATTATTAAAGTGGTTATACCAGTCTTCAATGGAAATCATTGGTTGGGTAGATTTAGGTTTGACAGATCGAATGGTATCCCAGAATTTCTTGGGATTCTGCAAGTTATCGTGTAAAGACATTATGTTATTTTCTTTATGGCATTTTTTCTTTTGCCTAAGTAACTCCTCATAGGCTGTTCTCTTTACACACTATGCTGCTCTGTCCTGATCTTTAATAATAATAATAATGAATACTTATATAGCGCCTATTCTCGGCTAGAGACCAAGTTCTAAGCGCTTTACAATCAACACTCGTTTACACAACGGGCTGCCTACCTGGGTAGTGCCGACTGAAGAGCTGTCACCTGGCGCTTCATTCAGTCGTTTCCCGTGTCATCCAGTCAACATCGTTCAATATCAAAAGTAGTAGGCATCCTTCAGTCTCGGAAGACTATGGAGTTGCGCTCTAGGTGTCTATTCTGGTACAGCGACGGGTGTGGCTGGCCAGCCCGACGCGGGAATGACGGTCCCTGTGGCAGAGGGCACAGATGAAGTCTGACGCTGGTCTGTCTGCCTGGGCTGCAGCCTTTCTTCTCATTCTCTTTTCCCCGTGCTGCTGAGCGAGTGTCTCTTCGAACTTGGAGAGTCTTTTCTGCACAGTCTGTCTCCAGGCTGACCGTTCGAGGGCTGTTGCTTCCCAGTTGTTCTGGTCGATGTTCAAGGCTTTTAGGTCCCTCTTGCACACGTCTTTGAACCGCAGCTGTGGTCTGCCTGTGGGACGTTTTCCCTGCACAAGTTCTCCATAGAGGAGGTCTTTAGGGATCCGTCCGTCATCCATGCGCACGACATGGCCAAGCCAGCGCATACGTCTCTGTTTCAGCAGCGTGTACATGCTGGTGCATCCGGCTCTTTCCAGGACAATGTTGTTTGGGACCTTGTCCTGCCAGGTGATGTTCAGAATGCGTCGGAGGCTACGCATATGAAAAGCATTGAGCTTTCGCTCTTGTCGGGCACGCAAAGTCCAAGACTCGCTGCCATACAGGAGGGTGCTCACGACGCAGGGTCTGTAGATCTGGATCTTTGTGTGCTCGGTCAGCTTGCTGTTGTTCTGTGCTTTCTTTGTCAGTCTGGTCATGGTGGTAGCTGCCTTGCCGATGCGCCTGCTGAGCTCTGCATCAAGTGAGAGGGTGTCTGAGATAGTTGAGCCCAGATAAACAAAGTCATGGACGACATCCAGTTCATGGCCATTGATGCTGATGACTGGGGGAGAGTCAACATCCTGTCCCATGACCTGTGTTTTCTTCAAGCTAATGGTAAGCCCGAAGTCTTGGCAGGCATCGCTGAAGCAAGTCATGAGCTGCTGTAGGTCCTCGGCTGAATGGGCGGTTACTGCTGCGTCGTCTGCAAAGAGGAAGTCACGCAGGCACCTCAGCTTGACTTTAGTCTTGGCTCTTAGTCTGGAGAGGTTGAAGAGCTTTCCGTCTGTCCTGGTTCGGAGGTAGATACCTTCAGCTGCAGGACCAAACGCGTGTTTCAGCATCACAGCAAAGAAGATTCCAAACAGGGTGGGAGCCAGGACGCAACCCTGTTTCACTCCGCTCCGTATATTGAAGGCAGCTGATGTTGAGCTGTCAAAGACGACAGTGCCTTTCATGTCTTCGTGGAAGGATCTGATGATGCTGAGAAGTTTGGGTGGACATCCAATCTTGGGGAGGATCTTGAAGAGGCCATCCCTGCTGACCAGATCGAAAGCCTGTGTGAGATCTATGAAGGCTACGAAGAGTGGCTGCCTTTGCTCCCTACATTTCTCCTGAAGTTGTTTAAGGGAGAAGATCATATCTATAGTGGATCTGCTGGCACGGAAACCGCACTGCGATTCAGGATAAACTTGCTTTGCAAGTACTTGGAGCCTCTTCAGTACTACTCGTGCAAAGACCTTCCCAACGATACTAAGGAGGGATATGCCACGATAATTATTGCAATCGCTTCTGTCACCTTTGTTTTTGTACAGTGTGACGACGTTAGCATCCCTCATGTCTTGTGGTACTTCGCCTTCACTCCAACAGAGGCAGAGAATTTCATTCAACTCGGTGATAAGTGTCTCTTTACAGCACTTCAGTACTTCGGCGGGAATACCGTCTTTCCCTGGTGCCTTGCCAGAGGCAAGAGAGTCCAGGGCTTCGTTGAGTTCGTCTATGGTTGGTTCTCTGTCAATCTCTTCCAGTTCTGGTAGGCGCTCTATGGCATTCAGGGCATCTTCTGTGACTACATTTTCCCTTGCATATAGCTCAGTGTAGTGTTCTACCCAGCGCTCCATCTGTTGTTCTCTGTCCTGAACGCCTCCCCTGTAGCTGATTTCAAAGGGGCAGTTTTCTTTTGTGGTAGGCCAAATGACTGCTTGATGCCGTCATACATCGCCTTAATGTTGCCTGTGTCAGCTGCGATCTGAATCTGGGAGCAGAGCTGAAGCCAATAATCGTTGGCGCATTGCCTGGCACACTGCTGGACTTTGCTGCGAGCAGCACGGAGAACCTGGAGGTTCTGCTCACTGGGATTGGTTTTGTATGCCGTCAGGGCATTTCTCTTGGCCTCGATGACTGGTGTCATTTCTTCTAAATGGGCTTCGAACCAATCAGCTGACTTGCTGGTCTTTTTGCCAAAGGTGGGCCAGGGAGAGAATCCTCCAACACGCGCGCGAACTCCTCCACTATTCTTTGATCGCGTGTTTTGCAGGTGTCGATGCGAGGCCGGCCCTCCTTTCTCGTGCTGTGCAGTCTCTTCGCGCGGAGCTTCACTTTGCTGCACACCAAAGAGTGGTCAGTGTCACAATCGGCGCTCTGGTAGCTGCGAGTGATCTTAATGCTGGAAAGGTTGACGCGTCTGGTGAGGATCAGATCGAGCTGATGCCAGTGTTTGGATAGAGGCTGTCTCCAGGAGACTCGATGCTGAGGCTTCGTGTTGAAGGTGTTACTGACGCACAACCCATGATGACAGCAGAGCTCTAGCAGGCGCTGGCCATTCTCGTTCATTTTCCCAGTGCCGAACTGACCCAAGCAAATGGGCCAGGAGTTGTGATCGACGCCTACTCTGGCGTTGAAATCACCTGCGATGAACAGTAATTCTCTGTCGGGAATTCTCCTTATAGCAGCACTGAGGTCGTCATAAAACTTGTCTTTTGCTTCTGCTGTGGATGCCAAAGTTGGTGCGTAGGCACTAATTAGACTGACTGGTCCCGATGATGTTTGGAGTCGGAGAGACATGATTCGTTCTGTTCCTTCTGCTGGTGGTGTTATGGACTCCAATAATCTGTTTCTAACTGCGAATCCCACGCCGTGTTCTCTGACCTCGTCTGATGGTTTGCCCTGCCAGAACAGGGTGAAGTCTCTTTCCCTTACAGATCCTGTTTATGGGAGCCTGGTTTCTTGAAGGGTGACAGTGTCCATCTGCAGTCTGCTCAGTTCTCTGTCGATGACGGCTGTCTTGCGAGCATCGTTTACTTCCTGCAGGTCGTCAGAAAAGCCTGGAGTCATTGTCCTTACGTTCCACGTACCCAATTTCAGGGCGGAAGTTTTCATTTTTCTGTTGCCTGGTGCATAGTTATCGATCCGCTTGTCGGTTTTCACCCTAAACCCCACGCACCCAGTGAGGCTAACGGACCGTGGCGGGGCAGCACCTTACTGGCTGGGGACTGCCCAGCTTAAGGCGGGCGGTAGCTGCCCAATGAGGTGCGATGACCTCTCCCACCGTCGGAAGCAGCCCCTGGCGTCTGACTCTACGCCAATTGAGTATGCAGACTTATAACCGGTAGACTGCTACTTCCCGTGTTTTGTCGACGCGGCAAAGCGAAGCTGGAGTGACCTCTCCAGAGCGCAAAGCCTGGGTAAGTAAGTATGGGGGGCAAGCTGTTACCCATGCAGCAGACCCCCCCCCCCCCCCTCTCCACGTCGCTGGAATGGTCCATTGGAAAGGCAAACGCCGATACACATGGTTCCAGTGCCGTCGCAGGAGTTGCCAGAACGTTGCTGTATACAGCCTCGGACTGCCTTGGGGACTCCGACTCCGGATTTTTCCTCAGGGTTGACTCCCAAAGCCTTTCCTAAGAGTGGGTATAGCCGCAAGGCAGCGGAGGTTGGAGATCAGAGTTTTCCTTCTCTTAGGTGGGCTGTCTTCCCCGACTAATGAGCCCCATCTGCCCAAGAAGGGGTGTTAGCCCCACACAAACCCGTTTAACATCCGGGTGAGTTCAATATCGTTCACTCATTTTCCTTACTTACTTCATTCTTTCCATTTCTCACGCAGGGTGCATGCTATGTGTAACGTGTCATCCATACCAACGGCCAACCTGGCCTACTCTTCCGAAAGTTGGTGATGGGATTTTACGTGTGTGCAAGATATGCGTGCGTTCACACACGGAACCTCGGTTTATAGTCTCATTCGAAGGACTGTATGGGAAATGGAGTCAGAACCAATGTTAACTCCGAGGGAAAAATCCCCCTGTACCGAAACGCCCCGGCGGAGGTTCGAACCCGCAACCCCAGGATCACCAAGATTACGAGTCCGGCGCTCTACCAACTGAGCTATTCCGCTGTACCTTGAGCTCCTGTATAAATCTATTCTTAATATTTTTCTGCTTTGTTTGCACTTAGGGTCAAACCAGACCCTATTGTTCTTGGTTCCAAGGAATATAGTTTTCTTCATACATCCCCCAGTATGTCTGAAGCACTCATGAAGTCTGCATAGGGCAAGGTTTATATCAGACTCAATTAAAAATGTTGCCTCGTTCAACAGACCTTGGACATATTCGGTTTACATCAAAGCGGAAAACGTAGCATGTTTTTGGTCCTCCCATTTATACTTCGAAATAGTAGTCCTCTTAATTTCTTTTCTTTCTACCACACATTCATTACTGCCACTAGTAAATGCTAAAATCACCAATGCATGTTTAGATTCAACTTAATAAACGCTGTTAAAGTGGGCACATCGAGAAAGTAACCCAGCGAAACAATGAAGTAATCTAGATCACTGCTACCGGTAGGAGAAATATACGCAAAATCGCCTGAAAATTTTATTGCTCGCAAGCCATTTACAATACACTAACCAAACATTTCACACACATTAGTCAAATAAGGACCGAAAGGGTTCGTAGTAGTATCACTTGATTCCCTAGTTATTATTTCATCCGAACTTTGTGAACACTGGAAGTCAACATGGATACACTTGTCAGTTTCATTCCTATCCATCTACTGTTTCTTCTTCCTCCTCCTCCTCCTCCTCCTCCTCCTCCTGCTGCTACTACTACTACTACTACTACTACTACTACTACTATCATCACCACCACCACTACCTCTACTGCTACTACTACTAGTACTATTTCTACACACACACCTACACACAAACGCGTGCTTGTATCCGTCTTCATTGTTTTATTACCCAATCGCTGATCTGTCTGTCTGTCTGTCTGTCTGTCTCTCTATCAGTCATCAGTCTGTCTGTCTGTCTATCGTCTCTCTCAGTCTGTCTGTATGTCTGTCTGTCTCTCTATCAGTCAGTCTGTCTGTCTGTCTATCTGTCTCTCTCAGTCTGTCTGTATGTCTGTCTGTCTGTCTGTCTGTCTGTCTTCTCTCTCTCTCTCTCTCTCTCTCTCTCTCTCTCTCTCTCTCTCTCTCTCTCTCTCTCTCTCCATGCGTGGGCGTGTGACTGTCTCTGTTCCGGTTACACAATTCCTCTTGGGACGTTTGTGTTTATCCTCGTGTGATCTCTGCAAAGTTTGAGTGGACGTTTCACGAGTTCAGGGGAACTTCGGTAAGCACACACAGCATTCTCTCACAGAAACTACTGTTTGTCCAGCAGTCAGACACGTCCCCGGCACTGAATCTGGCATTGGATCGAGAACTTCGCAGACAGCCAGGGAGTTAGACAGCGCTGGGTACGTTCCGTTGGCTCCAGTGTTGATTCAAACCACTCGTCATCGGATCTCCTCGTATTAGCGTTCGCTGTCAAACCACTTCATCATCAAATCTTGTGTTCGGCGTTTGCTATGGGCTGCTTTTTTTTTTTTTTTTTTTTTCCTGCGCTCGCTGGTGTTTTGTTGTCGTTGCTGCGGTAGCTGCTGTTGTTGCTGTTGCTGCTGTTGCTTTTGTCGGCGAAGGCCTGACAAACCGTTTGTCAACGGGGTCTCTTATGGTCGATGTTTGTTGTGGGTGAGCGTGTACGTCACTCCTGTTGTGTCTCTCGGTTGTATGACGTGGTGAAATGTGATGATCACAGCTCGACGGCCGTTCACAAAACGTGCTCGCTACAGCCATTTACAAAACTTGTTCACAGCAGCCGTGTATATTACATGTTCATGACAGCTGTTCACAATACGTGTTTCAAACAACCGTTTGCAAAACGTGATGATGATAGCTATTTACAAAAATTGTACACGACAGCCTCTTGCAGATAACGCGTTCATAACAGATGTTTACAAATCGCGTGTTCAAGGGCCGTTCACAAAACATGTTTATAAGAGCCGTCCACAAAACATGTTTATAAGAGCCGTCCACAAAACATGTTTATAAGAGCCTTTCAGAAAACATGTTCATAAGAGCCGTCCACAAAACATATTTATAAGAGCCGTCCACAAAACATGTTTATAAGAGCCGTTCACAAAACACGTTCATAACATCTGTTCATAAAACATGTTCATGAGAGCCGTCCACAAAACATTTCAAAAGAGCCGTCCGCAAAACATGTTCAAAGGAGCTGTCCAGAAAACATGTACATAAGAGCCGTCCACAAACCATGTTCAAAGGAGCCGTCCACAAAACATGTACATAAGAGCCGTTGACAAAGCATGTTTATAAGAGCCGTTGACAAAGCATGTTCATAAGAGCCGTTGACAAAGCATGTTCATAAGAGCCGTTGACAAAACATGTTCATAAGAGCCGTTGACAAAGCATGTTCATAAGAGCCGTTGACAAAGCATGTTTATAAGAGCCGTTGACAAAGCATGTTCACAAGAGCCGTTGACAAAGCATGTTCATAAGAGCCGTTGACAAAGCATGTTCATAAGAGCCGTTGACAAAGCATGCTCACAAGAGCC
>CM065723.1:69863850-69868850 GCA_033310375.1 Conus canariensis
CACGTGAACTTTGCTACATTTCCTGTTGTGTGACGCACGTCAACTTTGCTACATTGTCTGTTGTGTGACGCACGTCAACTTTGCTACATTGCCTGTTGTGTGATGCACGTCAACTTTGCTACATTGCCTGTTGTGTGATGCACGTCAACTTTGCTACATTGCCTGTTTTTTTTCCTGCCCCGACCGGCTCCTACCCAGAGTTGAGTTTGCTGCGGACTCAGTTGGGAAGACTGGGACCACACAGTCGAGTTTCATCCACTTAATGGATGCGTTTCTGAGAGTGTTGCTCAAATTTCCTGACCAGCACTGCAGGTGCCTGTATCTCTCGGGGCTGGTTGACGCCGGGATATATTATGAAAGGAAACGTAGAGTACAGTCCTGTCATGTAGTTTCAGACCGAAATGGAAATCCGTAGCATCATCTTAATCATCCTCATTCTCATTGATCAGCATTAAAAAAAAGTCTCAGATTCTTTCATGCACTGCTCTCATGGTGACCTCAATTTTGATGTCCACTCCACGTCTGTGGCCTTGGTTTGGTTCCGTCGGGGTCACCGGTATCGGCGAGTCCATGGGGGCTGTCGTTGGACGGACGTGGTGGCGCCCGCCGGAGGGAGAGCTCACTCATGCCGGCTCCGCGACTAAGCAATTATTGTCGTCAGTAGGGGGCTTAGTAGCTGTTGTCCTGCGTATGTTAGATCAGAACAGGTGCCACTGAACACCACCGAAGTGACTCGGCAGCAGGGCAGTGTCTCCTCCGGTGGGTTGCCTCTTGACGACTTGACATTGACTGCTCCCTGTGGATTGCCGGTGCCGGGGCTGCGGCGGGGCCGACCGGGCTGTGGCTGTGGACGAGGTGTCGGAATGAGGGGCGTGGGTCCACTGCCTTTGAGGTGGCGCAGAGGTTGGGACAGCAAAAACAACAACAACAACAACAAAACTATGTTACATTGCATGTTGTGTGATGCACGTCAACTTTGCTACATTGCCTGTTGTGATGCACGTCAACTTTGGTACATTAGCTGTTGTGATGCACGTCAACTTTGCTACATTGCCTGTTGTGATGCACGTCAACTTTGCTACATTGCCTGTTGTGTGATGCACGTCAACTTTGCTACATTGCCTGTTGTGATGCACGTCAACTTTGCTACATTGCCTGTTGTGTGATGCACGTCAACTTTGCTACATTGCCTGTTGCGATGCACGTCAACTTTGCTACATTAGCTGTTGTGATCCACGTCAACTTTGCTACATGGCCTGTTGTGATGCACGTCAACTTTGCTACATTGCCTGTTGTATGATGCACGTCAACTTTGCAGCATTGCCTGTCGTGTGATGCACGTCAACTTTGCCACATTGCCTGTCGTGTGATGCATGTCAACGTTGCTACATTGCCTGTCGTGTGATGCACGTCAGTTTTGCTACATTGCCTGTTGTGATGCACGTCAACTTTGCTGCATTGCCTGTTGTGATGCGCGTCAACTTTGCTGCATTGCCTGTTGTGAAGCAAGTCAACTTTGCTACATTGCCTGTTGTGATGCACGTCAACTTCGCTACATTGCCTGTTGTGATACATGTCAACGTTGCTACATTGCCTGTTGTGATGCACGTCAACTTTGCTACATTGCCTGTTGTGTGATGCACGTGAACTTTGCTACATTGCCTGTTGCGATGGACGTCAACTTTGCTACATTGCCTGTTGTGATGCACGTGAACTTTGCTACATTGCCTGTTGTGATGCACGTCAATTTTGATACATTGCCTGTTGTGATGCACGTCAAATTTGCTGCATTGCCTGTTGTGATGCGCGTCGAATTTGCTGCATTGGCTGTTGTGATGCGCGTCAACTTTGCTACATTGCCTGTTGTGATGCACGTCAACTTTGCTACATTAGCTGTTGTGATGCGCGTCAACTTTGCTACATTAGCTGTTTGGATGCGCGTCAACTTTGCTACATTGCCTGTTGTGATGCGCGTCATCTTTGCTACATTAGCTGTTGTGATGGACGTCAACTTTGCTGCATTGCCTGTTGTGATGCACGTGAACTTTGCTACATTGCCTGTTGTGATGCACATCAACTTTGCTACATTGTCTTTTGTGATGCTCGTCAACTTTGCTACATTAGCTGTTGTGATGCTCATCAACTTTGCTACATTGCCTATTGTGATGCAAGTCAACTTTGCTGCATTGCCTGTTGTGATGCACGTCAACTTTGCTACATTAGCTGTTGTGATGCACGTCAACTTTGCTACATTAGCTGTTGTGATGGACGTCAACTTTGCTACATTGCCAGTTGTGATGCACGTCAACTTTGCTACATTAGCTGTTGTGATGCACGTCAACTTTGCTACATTGCCTGTTGTGATGCACGTGAACTTTGCTACATTGCCTGTTGTGTGATGCACGTCAACTTTGCTACATTGCCTGTTGTGATGCACGTCAACTTTGCTGCATTGCCTGTTGTGTGATGCACGTCAACTTTGCTACATTGCCTGTTGTGATGCACGTGAACTTTGCTACATTGCCTGTTGTGATGCACGTCAATTTTGATACATTGCCTGTTGTGATGCACGTCAAATTTGCTGCATTGCCTGTTGTGATGCGCGTCGAATTTGCTGCATTGGCTGTTGTGATGCGCGTCAACTTTGCTACATTGCCTGTTGTGATGCACGTCAACTTTGCTACATTAGCTGTTGTGATGCGCGTCAACTTTGCTACATTAGCTGTTTGGATGCGCGTCAACTTTGCTACATTGCCTGTTGTGATGCGCGTCATCTTTGCTACATTAGCTGTTGTGATGGACGTCAACTTTGCTGCATTGCCTGTTGTGATGCACGTGAACTTTGCTACATTGCCTGTTGTGATGCACATCAACTTTGCTACATTGTCTTTTGTGATGCTCGTCAACTTTGCTACATTAGCTGTTGTGATGCTCATCAACTTTGCTACATTGCCTATTGTGATGCAAGTCAACTTTGCTGCATTGCCTGTTGTGATGCACGTCAACTTTGCTACATTAGCTGTTGTGATGCACGTCAACTTTGCTACATTAGCTGTTGTGATGGACGTCAACTTTGCTACATTGCCAGTTGTGATGCACGTCAACTTTGCTACATTAGCTGTTGTGATGCACGTCAACTTTGCTACATTGCCTGTTGTGATGCACGTGAACTTTGCTACATTGCCTGTTGTGTGATGCACGTCAACTTTGCTACATTGCCTGTTGTGATGCACGTCAACTTTGCTGCATTGCCTGTTGTGTGATGCACGTCAACTTTGCTACATTAACTTTTGTGATGCACGTCTACTTTGCGGCATTGCCTGTTGTGTGATGCACGCAACTTTGCTACATTAACTGTTGTGATGCGCGTCAACTTTGCTACATGGCCTGTTGTGATGCACGTCAACTTTGGTACATTAGCTGTTGTGATGCACGTCAAGTTTGCTACATTGCCTGTTGTGATGCACGTGAACTTTGCTACATTGCCTGTTGTGATGCACGTCAACTTTGCTGCATCGCCTGTTGTGATGCGCGTCAACTTTGCTGCATTGCCTGTTGTGATGCACGTCAACTTTGCTACATTGCCTGTTGTGTGATGCACGTCAGCTTTGCTACATGAGCTGTGGTGATGCACGTCAACTTTGCTACATTGCCTGTTGTGATGCACGTGAACTTTGCTACATTAGCTGTTGTGATGCACGTCAACTTTGCTACATTGCCTGTTGTGATGCACGTCAGCTTTGCTACATTGCCTGTTGTGATGCACATGAACTTTGCTACATTGCCTGTTGTGATGCACGTGAACTTTGCTACATTGCCTGTTGTGATGCACTTCAACTTTGCTACATTGCCTGTTGTGATGCACGTCAACTTTGCTACATTGCCTGTTGTGATGCACGTCATCTTTGCTACATTAGCAGTTGTGATGCACGTCAACTTTGCTACATTGCCTGTTGTGATGCACGTCAAGTTTGCTGCATTGCCTGTTGTGATGCACGTCAACTTTGCTACATTAGCTGTTGTGATGCACGTCAACGTTGCTACATTAGCTGTTGTGATGGACGTCAACTTTGCTACATTGCCTGTTGTGATGCACGTCAACTTTGCTACATTAGCTGTTGTGATGCTCGTCAACTTTGCTGCATTGCTTGTTGTGATGCACGTGAACTTTGCTACATTGCCTGTTGTGTGATGCACGTCAACTTTGCTACATTGCCTGTTGTGATGCACGTCCACTTTGCTACATTGCCTGTTGTGATGCACGTCAACTTTGCTGCATTGCCTGTTGTGTGATGCACGTCAACTTTGCTACATTAACTGTTGTGATGCACGTCAACTTTGCTGCATTGCCTGTTGTGTGATGCACGTCAACTTTGCTACATTAACTGTTGTGATGCACGTCAACTTTGCTACATTGCCTGTTGTGTGATGCACGTCAACTTTGCTATTTAACTGTAGTGACACACGTGGGAACTTTGGCTGGTAAAATTCTTAATCACTAGGCACTGGTTAGACGAAAACAATACTCATTTCAAAGATGGCACTCTGTGCTTGCGCGCATATGCGCGCGCGCGCGCGTGTGTGTGTGTGTGTGTGTGTGTGTGTGTGTGTGTGTGTGTGTGTGTGTGTGTGTGTGTGCGCGCGCGCACGCGCGCGCACGCCTGCGTATGCTCGTTCACGCACGAGTGCGTGTAATACATTTTGTGGGACTTCTACTGATTATGTTTTTACTTGGATGTTTTGTTTTGTGCAGTCAGTGTATCCCAGCAGACTGGGGATGGAACAAACGGTCTGCTCTTTCTGATCTTTAATGCAAGAGAACGTCTGCCACGAACATGTGAGTGTGTGTGTGTGTGTGTGTGTGTGTGTGTGTGTGTGTGTGTGTGTGTGTGTGTTTGTGTGTGTGTGGCTGGTTGGCTGGCTGGTTGGCTAACTGTGAGGCTGGCATTGATCAAATCACTTCGATTGCTTGTGACCCGGGTAGGTTCCGATTTCATCTC
>CM065723.1:69881350-69893850 GCA_033310375.1 Conus canariensis
AGGGGGGCGCCCGGAATAGCTCAGTTGGTAGAGCACCGGACTCGTCATCTTGGTGATCCTGGAGTTGCGGGTTCGAATCTCCGCCGGGCCGTTTCAGATTAAGGGGACCCCCCCCCCTCCCCTCAGCTCCCCTCCCCTCCCACATCCTTCGGAGTTGACGTTGGTTCTGACTCCATTTCTTAAAAAAGTCCTTCGAATGAGACTGACTATAAACCGAGGTTCCGTGTGTGTGGCGCTCGCGCAACCATCTCGCACACGTAAAATCCCATCACTAACTTTCGAAAGGCCAGTTTGGCCGTTGGTGTGAATGACATGTTACGCATAGCATGCACCCTGCGGGAAAAATCGAAAGAATGAAGGAAGAAAATGGAGTGGATGATATTGACTGAATGACGCGGAAAACGACGGAATGAAGAGCCGGCAGGCAGCTCTTCAGTCGGCGCTACCCAGGTAGGCAGCCCGTTGTGTAAACGAGAGTCTGAATTGTAAAACGCTGAATAAAGCGCATAGAGCTTGGTCTCTAGCCGCGGGTCGGCACCATATAAGTACTCTTAGCAACAACCTACAACAACAGCAATAAAGATGATGATGATAATATTGTTATTATTATTCTTATAATTATTCGTATAATCATCATCATCATATTCATCATCATCATTATTATTATCATTATTGTTATTACTACTATAGGGAGAGTGGTATGGTTGGTTAGGTGTGGCTACCAACACCACCACCACCCCTCCCCATTTCCAATCACTCACTCCGTCCCACGCACTTTTCTGAAATGGGGCTATCCTCTTCGTAGTATCATATCACCTTTGATGGGTTTTGACCACGTTCAACCTGAAAGAATTAATCAGCCCATCTATGCTTCATCTTCTCCCTTCTTCTCAGTTCCCGAGGTGAGCTCTCGACACCCCTCTACCCCCACCGCCAATGCCGCCGCTATTGATAGATTAATTTAATTAATTCTCCCCTCTCCCCCTCCCCCTTCCCCCCCCCCCCCCCCCCCCCCAAACCTTTCTCTACGATTCTCCTCGTCATTGCTTCATGGGTGTTTCCTTGGTGACACGGTGATGATGCTCTGTACTGAAGTCATCAAGAGCATTGTAACCGGGAAGGTGACACCATCACAACCATCACCTCCACCGCCACCACCACCATCCTTACCACCACCACCACCACCACCACCATCACCACCGCCACCACCACCACCACCAACAACACCTCCACCATCCCAAACAGAAAAGCAACCAACTAACAAAGCGACCAACCAACATATCCACGGTCACAAACAAAACACGAGGATTACCTTTCGCCGGTGTTGTTTGGTGTGTGCCCATGGAGATGTTCGACATTGTTGTCCTGTTTGGGGGCAGACCTGATCTGATTGTAGAGAACCTCCATGCCTCGATACCTCGATCGTGGCTGTGAGATTTGCTGTTACGGCGCCCGATCATGGGTTTGAAGTCGCTATTTTCATAGGAGTAAATAAGAGTAACGACCATCCTTTCTTTCTGTCGTGAAATCTCTGTCTGTCTGTCTGTCTGTCTGTCTGTCTGTCTGTCTGTCTGTCTGTCTGTCTCTCTCTCTCTCTCTCTCTCTCTGTCTTGCTCTCTCTGTGTCTGTCTGTCTGTCTGTCTGTCTGTCTCTCTCTCAAGCACGAAGCACGCGCGCGCGCACACACACACACACACGCGCGCACGCGCGCGAGCAAACACACACACACACACGAACGCACGCACGCACGCACGTACGCACACACGCACGCACGCACGCGCACACACATTTTTGCACTCTTGTCCCTTTCTATCCATCCTCACCCAGTTCTCCTGCACCCCCCCCCCCCCTCCTCCCCTGTCTCCCTTACCCCATTTTCCCTGGAAGCTATATATTTTTCTATTGACCACTTTCTCAGTGCACTATTGACTGACGCTGTTCTCGTGCATTACAAAAGATAAGAAAGAGACTTTTACATTGCCTCGGATCCTTCGGCGCTTCATGGCCGCTCTCATGGTGACCTTAGTTTTACATACCCTCCCACCCTCACCCTACACACACACACACACACACACACACACACACACACACACACACACACACACACTCACACACACACACACACACACACACACACATACACACACACACGCACATACACACACACACCACACACACACACACACACACACACACACACACACACACACAAGACTGTCGAAGGACAGACGAAGTCGACAAATGAATGGCTGGGTCACTCTCCATCAATCGCGGGAAAGCAAACAGTACTCGGCGAATGGCGTAGCCTGATACACTGTGTTCATATCTAGATATACTTTGAAGGGGAAAAAAAAACGCTTATAAAAAAAGACAGTTTGACAACCTGTACGTTCAGAATGAACTTAATCTTTCACGCAAAGAAGTGAAAGGTAGAGGCCTACACGTGAAAAAGCAAATAATCTGAAATATTATACTGCGGTTTTTTTTTTTACATCCCCATGGGCCAAAAATAGTAACATTCTCTGATTAGTAGAGGTTTTGTGCGTCATTATCACTCTCAGTGGCCACGTGAAGATCGGCTGGCTCCTTGACCGAGCAGATGGGTTATTTGTTTGTTTGCTGTTGTTGTTTTTCCTGTAGAGTAAGTATGGAAGTGAACTAGCAGACACGGCGGGATCTCCGCGACCAGGTGGTATGATGGCGATTTGCACACAGAAAATTGCCGTGGAATGTTGGAGCTGGTACTGTGACAGGTCGAATCGGGAGAAGATGTGCGCGTGGGATGATTGAAACGAGAGACACGGAAGTTATGTCTCGGATGAGAAACGCAACACAACAGCCAGATGCAGATGGGATTGGCTGGATTGTCTGTATTTGAAACGCGCCTGTGGCCATGTGTAATGGGGCGGTGGCACTGCTGATTGTGTCAGTGAGGGCGATGAGGGCTGTCTACACCACTGGCCCAGGAGAATCAATATCCACAACACCCGGTTGCCTGAGGGACACTGTAGAAAGTGCCTAAAAACCACATACAAGAGTGGGCCGGCAGATGCATAACTGCCGAATTGTTTACTGATGCTGGGTGTTCGTTGTCGTCCATTGTCGCAGTTCAGAGACCAGGCGCAGCCGAACATGTTCCCTGTCAAAGCTATCACGGAACGACGGATCGACTAAGGGCAAGTGTGCTCCCTCCCCTCCATGTTCCTCCCTCCCGTGGTGGTGCCGCAGACTCTTTGAGTGCCGCCGACTCCTGCAAGTCCCCGTCTAGTAATTTCCTCAGTTTGATCACTCTCTTTGACTCCGCTTTTTTTTTCTCATACCTTTCTTTTTACACTGACCACCGTTTATTTGCTGTTGCAGCCTTTTCACTAATTTGTGTTCTACAGCGTCTATACTTTTTCCCCAGTTTGTTACAAATTATACCATGTCAGCCTTTCTGCTGTAATTTGGTGACGACGTTGAGATTATTTGCCCATAGGACTTTCTTTCTTTCGTTTTTTCACTTGTGTGTGTGTGTGTGTGTGTGTGTGTGTGTGTGTGTGTGTATGTGTGTATGTATGTGTGCGCGCGCGCGCGCATTATGTCTATCAATTTTGTAACAATAGTTTTTATAGTATAGGTAATAGATTAAACTGAACAGCCGTCACCCTCACCATACTCAGGTCTTCTTTACCTACATGAATGCCGATAGATTACCTATCAGGTCGTGGACTTCTTGTACATATTAGACACACAGTTCTGTCATCGTTATCGGTGATTTTTTTTCTTTCATGGCATGAGTTCTTTCCCCTAGCCGTGAGGGTCCTGAAAGTGCCGACTGTGGGCCATCCGGGTTGTGACCGAGGGAAACAGAGACAGGTGGATGGGCAGAAGCGCATAGCAGTGTGTGATTAGGTCAGAGTTCGGGGTCACAGCAAAGGTCAGGTAGTAACAATGCAGTTTGAATTCATGAAAATCGCCCTGCCTTAGTATAAAAACTTATTTTTTAATGTGAAAAAGACGATTTTATCCCGGAATTTTGGGTCAGTGAATTAGTTCAGTAGCATATGTCGGCGAAGATAGAAGGATTATGTATGGCTTGTTGACTTCCTGTGTTTCTACGCCATTGGTGGAGCACAAGCATTTGGGAGTGCGTCATGTGGATGGTGCTGTAATAAAGCAGCCGACATGGGATCTGCCTCCAGTACTACTTTCCATAGGACTTGTTTTCTTTCTACACTGTATGGGATAACACTTGGACTGTACGATGAATATGTTTTGGTACTGGCTGATCTTCTGACAAAAGCCAGGTGCAGGTTTGTGTGTAATAGAGAATACATAGCGTTTTGGGCATAATCTGTAACCGTGGATTCGGACCTTGCGGTGAGGCAATGGTAGTTGTGTTGGGTCCCTCTCAGAGGCTACAGAAGTCATCGGAAACGATCCTTGTTAACCAGTGTTGAAACCAAGGGCTTGTTGGATTGTTCTGGGACTTGTTGAAAAATGTGTCGCGACATACAAGAGAGTATTGGGGTGATTTTGTTTTGGTTTGGTTTGTATTGTGAGAAAAAGTGTATGTGTGTGTGTGTGTGCGCGCGCGCGCGCGCGCGCGCGTGCACACGTGCACATGTGTGTATATATTTGAGTGTGCTGTTTTTCTTTCGTGTGGTGGTTTCGTAATGCCAGAAATAGGTTGTGTGTCAATGATAGGGCTATATATATATATATATATATATATATATATATATATATATATATATATATATATATATATCATAGGATAATGTTTCCACATGAAAACAAGCATTTGAAAGAGGTTCAAACAATTGAGTGTGATGATCATTTCGTTGAACGCATGTCACACAACAAAGCGCTCACAGCCAAACGCTCAAGCTTCGAGCTCTTGCACCGATTATTGCACAAAATTGATTGTCAGTGAGATCCAGTTTCTAGTTTGAGTTCCACTTTTCCCCCTCCTGTATCGTGCTCAACAGGTCGAGTGGCCTTTACGAAAACATCTACCGGAAACGAAACTTAACCATATAGAGGCCTTTACAGTAACAACTACCAGACACAAAATTGCACATATAGAGGCCTTTATGATGATATCTACCAGAAACAAAACAGCCATGTAGAGGCCTTTACGATAGTATCTTCCAGAAACAAAACTTAACCCTATAGAGGCTTTTACGATAATATCTACCAGAAACAAGACTTAACCATATAATGGCCTTTACAGTAACAACTACCAGAAACGAAATGTAACGATATAGTTGCCTTTACAGTAACAACTACCAGAAACGAAATGTAACAATATAGTGGCCTTTACAGTAACAACTACCAGAAACGAAATGTAACGATATAGTGGCCTTTACAGTAACAACTACCAGAAACGAAATGTAACCATATAGTGGCCTTTACAGTAACAACTACCAGAAACGAAATGTAACCATATAGTGGCCTTTACAGTAACAACTACCAGAAACGAAGTTTAACGATATAGTTGCCTTTACAGTAACAACTACCAGAAACGAAGTTTAACCATATAGTGGCCTTTACAGTAACAACTACCAGAAACGAAGTTTAACCATATAATGGCCTTTACAGTAACAACTACCAGAAAGAAATTTAACCATATAGTGGCCTTTACAGTAACAACTACCAGAAATGAAATTTAACCATATAGTGGCCTTTACAGTAACAACTACCAGAAATGAAATTTAACCATATAATGGCCTTTACAGTAACAACTACCAGAAACGAAGTTTAACCATATAGTTGCCTTTACAGTAACAACTACCAGAAACGAAGTCTAACCATATAGTTGCCATTATAGTAACAACTACCTGAAACGAAATTTAACCATATAGTGGCCTTTACAGTAACAACTACCAGAAATGAAATTTAACCATATAATGGCCTTTACAGTAACAACTACCAGAAACGAAGTCTAACCATATAGTTGCCTTTATAGTAACAACTACCAGAAACGAAATTTAACCATATAATGGCCTTTACAGTAACAACTACCAGAAACGAAAATTAACCATATAGTGGCCTTTACAGGAACAACAACCAAAAACGAAATTTAACCATTATAGTGGTCTTTACAGTAACAACTACCAGAAACGAAATTTAACCATTATAGTGGCCTTTAACTACCAGAAACGAAGTTTAACCATATAGTTGCCTTTATAGTAACAACTACCAAAATCGAAATTTAACCATATGGTGACCTTTCGTCACCGGGACATCAAACTTTCAACATTTGGCTATGTCTGTTTCTATAGTTTTCCTGCTTAAAGTCCGTACAACACACTGTGTTTCTGGGACTAGTTCTAAGAAAATGTTATTAAAATGGTGGCAAATAAAACTGAGAGGAAGGGGGAGAGATGCATGCGGGGGAAGGGGGGGGGGTATGTGTGAGGGTGAGGGGACTCATCACGACCATCGACCAGTTAGGAAACTGCCCATCAAAATGCATTAGAATTCACCTTTATTTTTCCAAAATTTTCATGAAACATAGAAAAAAGGGAAGCTTCATACTTTTCCAGAAGCGCTTTAAACACACTGATATTAAAATGCCGAAAGAAGGACAGAGAGAAAAAAAGCACCAGTGATGATGTATCATGTATACACAGAAAACTTGTATGTTTTAGAATACGTATGTTTGGGAGAAACTCGGCAATGGCAAGTGTTGGGTGAGCTTTACACCTCTCTAAAAAGTTTACATTGATGCATGAATATCTTTGGAAAAAAATCTTTCAGGGGGGTACACGCTGGAAACCAAAGTAGGGGAAACCACCGTAGGCGTGACTGTTATATATTAGTGGGTCCAACTTAAAAACAAAAGAAAAAAGTAGAAAAAGAAAAAAAATGCTTTAAACTAACAAACACTTCGGTTGCGATTACATATTCCAGTTCTTAAGACGCTGACTAACAGATGGAAATGCATGCAAATGAGTGCAGTGTTATGTGGGGTTATGAGTAAGCTAGCTGGAGCTTTCAGTGGATACGGACGGAGGCTGACATTGTCTGCAAAGCATTCCCTGTTGATCAATAAATAACGGAAACGTGCGACGATGAAAGTGTCCGTTACGAGGCCACATATCACAATTATTGCATGGGTTAATTTCTTTGATGTTGGTCTTGTGCGTTTCCCGCAACTGTTCAAAATGTCTTTTGTGCAAAGCTTAACAAAACAAAATAGAACAAAGCCATTCATGGGTAACAGCCATAGCTATGGGACGCGCTGGTAAGTGGGGTGGGGAGTGGGGTTAGAAACTGGGCTGAAGTGTTCATCTCAAGAACTGAGACAAAGAACATAAGAAAAAAGCTAAAAATTGCGTCAGTTATCTTCAGTTTGCCACAATGATTTTTAAAGTGTATTGACAAAGTGGGGACAAAAAAAAGTTGGTAAAGAGTGGGGTGGGTGGAAGGCAGTGGGGACATTGGGACCAGGAAGGAAGTAGAAGGGGAGAGGGGGAGTGAGGGAGACGTTTTTCAGTCTCGCTTTGGTATTCCCAGCGTTTCGATGTCATCAGTGGGAAAGCGAAGGCCTCGGAACTCACTCTTCTTTGTTGACATGTTAGATGACGGGAGGAAAAATAGAAGCTAGGCATGCACATCAGTGGCGGAGTAAATTCAGCTTGCACCACCAGACTTAGCCTCGCACTCGACTGATCTGGATTCGCCGCACCTCCTGCAGCTAACTTCGGGTACGACGATGCCAGACTTGTACCGCCAGTTCATTCCGGAGACGGATGTGTTTTGTGCCCGAAATACCCCAGCTGAAACTGACTCCGCCCTTTCTGGTGGTGTGGCTCTTTGGAGACTAAGTGCTTCCAGCTTCTCCCTATGCCATATAGGGGCCGTGGTCATGGAAGACAAACGGCAGCATGTCAGGCAGGGAGTCAATAGTCGGCTGACAGGCAAGGATCTGTGCCTGCATTGTTCAGGTGCCGTGCCCTGGCCCACTACGGATGGTGGCTAGTTAGAGGAGGACCGTGATGTCCGTGCTATTTTTGTCCTGAATTTGTATGTACTGAGTGAAAGTTGGGTGCATGTGTAAGTGCGAGCATACATGCGTGCGTGCTATGTGTGTGTGTGTGTGTGTGTGTGTGTGTGTGTGTGTGTGTGTGTGTGTGTGTGTGTGTGTATACATATACACTACTCAAAACAATTGAAGTACCACTTAGGAAAACTGCTGTCATTCGAAAGAAAACAAAGCTGAACATAATTTAATGATTGAATATTTTATTTTTATTATTCCTCAATCCATTCAAATTTATTCAAACACCGTGACAAAAAATTATCTTTGTTTTACACTTGATTAAAGAGGCATACCCCCAAAATGAAAAGTAACAAGAGTCTATGGTAGATGTCATGATGTTAATAACGGGTATGACCACCGTTCGCGTTCAAACAAGCGTCACATCGACGTCTCATGGAGTGCACCAGGCGGCGGAGAGTGTCCTGGGGGATCGCCTGCCACTCCTGCTCCAGCAACTGAAACAGCTGGTCCACAGTGTCTGCTGGAGGGTTGTGGGCCCGCACTCGCCTCCCCAGCACGTCCCACAGATGCTCTATGGGGTTCAAATCTGGTGACCTGGCAGGCCAGTCCATTCTTGTCACCTGCTGCCCTTGTAGGAACTGATTCACGATGGCAGCGCGGTGGCACGGCGCGTTGTCGTCCTGGAACTGGGCGCCCTGGCCAACTGCCCTCAGGGCGGGCATCACAAGGGGGCGGATGATGGTGTCGCGGTAGGTGGCACCGGTCAGGCGGCCTTCAACACGGTGTAGGGGGGTCCTGTGACGTAGGCTGAAGCCACCCCACACCATCACGGACCCACCTCCATAGCGGTCATGCTCCCTGACGGCAGCGTCAACGTAGCGTTCTCCAGGACGTCGCCAGACGCGAACCCGCCCGTCGTTGAACCTGAGGGTGAACCTTGACTCGTCTGTGAAGAGTACTGTTGCCCATTCAGCTCTTGTCCACCTTCTATGACATGCTGCCCAGGCCCGACGATGAGCTCGATGCGCTGGGGTCAGTATTGATCTCACTGCTGGGGACCTTGACCTCAAGTTGGCGTCGTGGAGCCGGTTCCGAACTGTCTGGGTACTGACGTTGACGTTGCTGGCTTGTTGTAGCTGGTCTCGGAGTACTGTGGCACTGGCTGAACGGTCTCTCAGACAAGCGATAACAATGAACCGATCCTGCTGTCTGGAGGTGCTTCTCGTCCGTCCACGTCCCTGCTGTTCTTCAACACTTCCAGTGTTAAGCCAACGGTCTCTGAGCCTCAGAATGACTGGGTGACTCACTCCAAGCCGTCGACCAATCTCCTTCAAGCCAATACCTTCTTGGTACCATGCTATCGCTCTTCCTCTGTCGGTGTTGCTTAGTCGTTGTCTCGCAGGCATGGTTAAATCTTCCTAAATTTCGCGACTTTTTATACCCGTCAAATGTGCTAACTGATTGCAATTCTGCTCAGAAAAGACCTTGCTTTCACGTGCATCACATTTTTTTTTCTTGCTGTGTCTGTGTCAAAATCTGGGAGCGACACAAGTTCGATAATTTCTCGGGATTTTTTTGCCTCAGATGCGACGCGGTAGATAACTGCTGACCGACTTTAACATTACAAAAATGCACGAGGAGTAGTATTTGAGAACCGGGTAAGCTTATCCAGCAGAATTTATTCAATTATCAATATTAATTGGTTTATCAGAGCTTTTTAAAAATTGCATACAAAAATTAGGGGTGGTACTTCAATTGTTTTTAGTAGTATATGTGTGTGTGTGTGTGTGTGTGTGTGTGTGTGTGTGTGTGTGTGTGTGTGTGTGTTTGTGTGTGTGTGCATGCGTGCGTGCGTGCGCGCGTACGTGCGTGCGTGTGTGTTCCTAAACACATACATATGTATGTCATACGCATACTGTTTTTTCATAGTACTGTTGATGTTGTCCTCGGAAACTTCTCATGTACTCAGTTTCGCATGTTCCACATGAGACTGGAACGGCCTGCCAGTTGCAGTGCTTCAGGGGGCTCGTGTTGTTCGCCTTTTTCAGCTAAGCTAAAGTAGAAGTTGTCCCGCAAACGAACAGGACTCAAAGCGTGCGGGTAACCGCGCACAGTTGTTTGTCCCGTAAGCGCTCCTTTCCAGTCGAAATGTAGGACGTTTTGTTTTGTATGTAAAGTATGTAAATGACACCTGTTTGCTCGCAAATATGCCCTGGACGTTGATGCTGATCTTCTTCCTCCTCCTCCTCCTCCTCCTCCCTAGCCCTCCTCCCCCATCCCCGCCCATGCCGTCGGTCCCACAAAAGTTGGCTGATGAGCTTGTGTGTCGGTTGCCCTGAGGGTGTGTCTCCTGTAACCGCCTCGTTAGTGGCAGCGGCTTGCGGTGTCCGCTCTGTCTGCCGTTCAGGCCACTCTCTGTCCCTCAGTTCCACGGTGTGTGTTTCTGGGTGGTACCGCTGTCTCTCTGTGCTTCCCCAACCACAAACCCAATTCCACAGCCTTTCTCTGTCTCTGTCTCTGTCTCTGTCTCAGTCTCTCTCTCTCTCTCTCTCTCTCTCTGTCTCTCTCTCTTTCTCTCTGTCTCTCTCTCTCTCTCTCTCTCTCTCTCTCTCCTCTCTCTCTCTCGCTCTCTCTCTCACTCCACCTTTTCTCTCTCTGGCTCTCTCTCTCACTGTCTGAATCTCTCTCACTCCATCTTCCTCTCTTTCTTTCTTCCCCCCGTTCCGTATCTTGTCTTGCTCTCTGTATCTGTCGCCCTCCCTCTCTTTTTCTTCCCCTCAGCCACATCTCCCTCCCCCCCCCCCCCCCTCTTTCTCTGTGTTGTATGTCAGTCAGTCAGTCTGTCTGCCTCTCTCTGTCTGTTTGTCTGTCTATCTGTCGGTCAGTCTGTCTGTCTGTCTGTCTGTCTCTCTCTCTCCCTCCCTCTCTGTCTCTGTCTGTCTGTCTGACTCTCTCACTCACTCTCCCTCTATCTCTCTCTGTCTCTGCCTCTCTCTCACTGAACCGTAGCACACACACACACGGACATTTGGGAGCTCAGCAGAAAACTGTCCTTCTGAACAGGGCTTTAGTCCGCTCTAAAGTGGATCGCGGCTGTGTCATCAATGGTCATGCAAGACCTTTTCTCCTCAAAAGTCTTCATCACACACACAATCAAGGGCCTCCACGTGATTTGGGGGCGTTCCGTACTGCCATGTTTACAGCCTTTACGCACAGGCTGCGGAGCCTTGCATACATCTCCAGCCGTAGTCACACACTCAACTTGTAACTGTTGTTTGAACCCTTTCTCTGAACCAATGAACCCTGCTTGTTACTGTGGGTTTGGTTTTGCTTTGATTTGTTTTGTTAACCCAAATTCCAAAGAAATTTGAAGAACGCCTCGGTTCTATTCTGCCCTTCGGAATACATTTTGTTCCAAAAATTCGGAAAGCTGAAATTAATGTTGGTGGCATTATGTGTTCATTTCGTAGGGACTCCTCCAGCTCTCTGGCATATAACAACATTTTTTTTTTCGTCGGGCGTTGCTCAAAATTCCCATCCTTTGCAAGAACATTTATTTACATCCAAGCCTGAAGAATTTGTTGTTTTTACTGCCCGTTGTTAAACTGTTTCTGTTCAAGAATTTTCACGTTTTCTCTGAAAGATGGTGCTTGAACTTACAGCCTTGGTCCTGGTCCCTCAGTCTGGACAAACAGACTTTGTCATCTTCTGTGAGGCCCATCCTGCACTGGAGGCCATTGCTGACCGTCATCTCAACCATCAGACCACCTCAAATGCGTGTAGTTTGACAGCTCTATGAAAAAATTGAAAAAATATTGATAAAGCTCCGCAGAAAAACGTTGGCAAACGGATCACAAGGCAGAACACGACGCGTTTCGACCTCTTAGGTCTTCTTCAGACAAGATACACAGCACTCAGGACAACGAAAATCAACGTTGAATCAACGTGCGTCTTGCGCCGAACTGGATGAAGATAAGTGATTGCTCGTCCATTTTCGTTTCCTGAGTGTTGTGTATCTTGTCTGAAGAAGATCTAAGTGATCGAAACGCGTCGTGTTTTGTCTTGAGATTCGTTTGTCAACGTTTTTCGGCGGAGCTTTATCAACAATTTTTTCAAATTTGTTTAGATTTCCGCCTGCAGTCGCCTCACTTTGCGGCTCGATCTAACCTCTATGAAATCTATAGACCGTACTGGAGTTCCCGGACGGGATTTTCTTTAGAGGGCATGTGAAACCTGGTGGGGAGGGGGGGGGGGGGGGGGGCTCTGCAGTCATGAAATATGGACAGGTACACCCATGGTAACGCTCCCGTGGAGGTTCTGTCGTGTCACATCCAGTGACCATTACACAACGGCATCTGCTAGTGAGCATTTGTGTCCCATGACGTATTGGATGGAATGCCCTGTGCATGCCTGCATCCTGTGTGAACACGGCACAGACTTCCAAGGCTGGTTTGTTCGGCAGTTGAGGACAGCACTTCTCTGGGTCCCACTCGCACCTTCGGGTGAA
>CM065723.1:69901350-69923850 GCA_033310375.1 Conus canariensis
CGGAGTGTCATTCATACATTTCAGCACATGGTGTGGGGGGCAGGAATAGCTCAGTTGGTAGAGTGCCGGGCTCGTGATCCTGGGGTTGCGGGTTCGAATATCGGTACGACCTGCGAAGATCCCTTTCTTCCATTAAGAAAGGGTGAACACCGTAGTCGCACCTTCTCGCCACGTTAATGTGGGTGTTTCCTCAGGGGGACATGGGGCAGGTTGTTTTCACTAACGCGGCACGGGAGCGGAATACTGGCGCTATATCAAAACTAGATCCCGGCCTCTCCAATCAAGGAAAGCCGCAGGCTAGACCAGTCCAGATGGAGGAGTAAGGCCCCCACCAAAATGGAAGGAACTGAGTGAAGGCCCACCGGCGTGTGGATACGCCCTGACACTGCTCCAAGCCTTACCCCAGCCATGGGTTAAATGGCAAAAGCATCCAGCCTGCCGAAGACGGAGTGTGTCAGCTACGGCGCAGGTCCTGGGGATAAATTAGGACACACACGCATCAACGATTATGGTCATGCGTCAGACTACCTTATTGTCATGGCGTCGTCCCTATCAGCGACAACCGGGGAGGGACGGAGCCGGGCCCTTAGCCTCAAAGGGGCCCACCCAAGCGACCGGTGCCTCTGTTAACCTGACGGTCGGGGGAAGGCAGAGTAGAGCGACTGACCAGACTACCCAGCCTCCTACCACCCTTACAGTGGCTCAGTGGAATGCAGAAGGACTAGGGAACAAGAAGCCAGAACTGCAAAAGTTTCTCAGCAAAAACAACATCGATGTCATCTGCATCCAAGAAACACACTTGAAAGATCATCGACGTTTCTTCGTAAGAGGCTATGAGACATTTCGCCAAGACCGCGAAGACAGACACAAGGGAGGAATCATTACCCTTGTCAGAAACTCCATCCCTGCAGTAGAGACAAACAGATCAAGAAGACAAGAACTAGAACACCTGACTGTCAAGCTCTTGCTGCCCAGTGGAGACCTACGGATCACCAACTGCTACAGCCCATCAACCTCATCTCTTACGCTACACAACGTGAAGCTAGAAGCTTGCAGACATCTGGTGGTTGGAGACTTCAACAGCCACTCGCAAAGCTGGGGATATGAGGAAATGGATGCCCGTGGTGAGGAAGTGGAAGATTGGATGATGGAAAATAATATAGTACTCATCAACCAGGCGGACGACAAACCAACGTACTTCTCCAGAGCCTGGAAAACCACCTCCACACCAGACCTGGCTGTAGCTACTGAGGACATTCACAAGCTCACGTCCAGAGAAGTCAGCACCCAGCTTGGAGGGAGCGACCACCTGCCAGTCATTCTCAACATCTCCAGCTTAGGATGTACTGAGCGCAACATGCAACCAAGTTGGAACTTCAAACGAGCCAACTGGACCCTCTTTGCAGAAAAGGCTGACCACCACACCAAAAACATTTGCTGTGCAAATGACCTGAACAAGAACGTCCAGAATTTCACTGATGCAATTCTTCAGGCAGCAAAGCAGGCAATCCCAAGGGGCAAAAGAAGACATTACCTGCCATACTGGAGTGACACACTGGAACAGCTTCACACTGAAATGGACAATGCCAGAGAAGCTATGGAGCAAACCCCCACTCCAGAGAACCTAGTGAGGCACAACAACGCCAAAGAAGCTTTCAACCAACAGAAGAAAGCTGAACTCCAAAAGAGCTGGAACGAGAAGACCAGCAGCCTCAACATGGAGAAGGACACCAGCAAGCTGTGGAATCTGACAAAAGCCCTGAATGAAGACACCAGAGCGGGACACAGCAAAACCGTCATCGAGGAAAATGGTACACACCACACGGGAAGGAAAGCAGCAAACATCCTGGCAGAATTTTACAAAGAGGAAAGCAAAGCAACAATACCCATTGCCCGAGTGCAGGAAGTCAGCAAGGAAACCAGGGAGAAGCTGAAACACCAGAACCCTACACCGTCCATGATGTCAGCCTTCTCCATGACTGAACTCAATGCAGCCTTTAAAAAACTAAAGCCAAAGAAAGCCCCAGGGAAAGATGGTGTTACCAATGACATGATCAGGAGACTTGGAACCACAGCAAAACAGAAGCTCCTTCTGATCATCAACCAGTCATGGAGCTCAGGGAAATTCCCAGACCGATGGAGAGAAGCAGTCATCATCCCCATCAGAAAGAAACAAAAAGACAAAACCAAGAAATCCAGCTACCGACCAATCAGCCTCCTCAGTTGTCTGGGCAAGGTGATGGAAAGAATGGTGAACACAAGACTGCTGAAACACCTGGAAGAAAATCACCTGCTCAGCAACACACAGTCAGCATACAGGAAAAACCACAGTACGGAAGACCAGCTTGTGTACCTCGCCCAACAGATCGAAAACGCCTTTCAGGAGAGAAAAAGGTACTCGCTGTCTTTGTGGACCTGACCAAAGCCTTCGACAAGGTATGGAAGGAAGGACTTCTCCTGAAGCTGCTAAACAAGAAAGTGGAAGGGAATATGTACCGCTGGATACGCAACTTCCTCCAGTACCGCACAGCAAGAGTTCAGCTTGATGGGAAATTAGCCACCGAATCACTCTACAACAAGGTGTACCACAAGGAGGAGTCATCTCCCCTACACTCTTTCTCATCTTCATTGATGACATCGCTGAGAAGCTCACCAAGCACATCTCCAGAGCTCTCCACGCCGACGATTTTGCTGCCTGGAGTGCTGCAGAACATTTAACCACAGCCAGCTACAGGATGCAGGAAGCACTGGAACACGTCGGAAGATGGGCCTCTGACTGGGGCGTAGAAATCAATGCCACCAAGACAGTGGCCACAGTCTTCTCGCTGTCGCCACTGCGAGAAACCATCAGCCTGAAAATAAATGGAAGAGAGCTAAAACAAGAAGACAACCCAATGTACCTAGGCATCAAGCTGGACAAGCGGCTTACTTGGAATCCGCACCTCAAGAACATTGAAAACGAAGCAGTCAGGAAGCTCGCCATCATGAAGAAGCTGGCCGGTACATCCTGGGGCGCAAACAGCAGCATCCTGCAGAAGGTGTATGTGGGTACCGTCAGACCAACCCTGGAGTATGGCAGTTCTGCATGGGCCACTGCATCCAAGACCAACACCAGTCGCCTGAACAAAGTGCAGAATGCAGGATTGCGTCTGATCACTGGTGGGATGAAGACTACCCCAATCCAAGCCATGGAGAAGCTTACTAGTCTACATTCCCTCGAAGACAGACGCGAGGAGAAGGTTTTCATCCACAGTGAAAAGTTACTGCGTATGCCTACCCACCCCATGCACACCGAGATGCAGAACCCCACCAAAAACAGGCTAAAGAGAACAAGTTTCAACCACCTGTCTAAGAGCCTGCATCGCAGCAATGAAGACCTGCTGCCTGTTTCACCAGCCGAAATGGAGATGCTTCCAAATTTTGAGGAACCAGACAATCACCTGGAAGATGTCGCAATCATCACCGAAGTTCCTGGCATTAAAAGAATGGACCGTCAAGCCCCTCAAGTAATGAAAGCTCTAGCACAGGAGATGATCGCCAACCAATACAACCCCAGTGAGTGGACCCACGTCTTCACAGATGGATCCTCAGAAGGAGCAGTCAAGAATGGAGGAGCAGGGTTCTTCATCAGACACACCAATGGAAGATTGACACACAAGGCCTTCCCTACTGGAAAGATCTCCTCCAACTACAGAGCAGAGGCAATAGCACTGCTCCACGCAGTGAGGATCTTTCTGGAACCGGCCAGCCCATCACAGAAGGTTGTCTTCTTCACAGACTGCCGATCTCTGCTGCAGGGACTTCAGAACACAAGAAATGAACAACATACGCAAGACATCAAGGCTGCCCTCTATGAACTCTCAAAACAGTCTGTCATTACGCTTCAGTGGATTCCGTCTCATTGTGGGATCATGGGCAACGAAAAAGCTGATGCTCTCTCCAAAGCAGGCAGCAAAATGGAGCAGTTCAGCCACCCCGTGACCTACAGGGAGGCCAAGACCATCATCCACAACCAGTTTCAGTCCCAGTGGAAGAGAAGGCTGGGTGCAGAGAGTGGTGCTGACCCGATCCACCAGCTCCAAAGGCACCAGCAGACAATCCTCTTCAGACTGAGGACCGGCCACTGCAGACTGCTGAGCCACCTTAACCGCCTGAAGATCACCTACACTGACCAGTGTCCATGCGGCACTGGACCCCAGACCCCTGAACATGTCCTCCTGCGCTGTCCTACTCACGCAGCTCTACGACACAAAACCTGGCCGGGGGGAGCGGAGTTACAGGCGCAGCTTTGGGGAGCCCGTTCTGACCTGGAGAAGACCGCGGGCTTCATCATGGCGGCCGGGTTACAAGTCTGACGCATCCAGCTTCAATCGAACGCAGAAGAAGAAGAAGAATATCGGTACAGGGGGATTTTTCCCTCGGAGTTAACGTTGGTTCTGACTCCATTCCCCATACAGTCTTTCGAATGAGACTATAAACCCAGGTTCCGTGTGTGAACGCACGCACAACATCTTGCACACATGTAAAATGCCATCACCAACTTTCGGAAGAAAAGGCCGGTTTGGCCGTTGGTATGGATGACACGTTACACATAGCATGCACGTTCCCCGAAGATGGAGTATGGCTGCCTTAATGGCGGGATAAAGAACGGTCATACACACAAAACTCCACTGCCTGTCTATACAGGCAGTGTCCGCAGGAGTATCAGCCTGCGTACGCAGAAAGAAAGAAAAAAAAGAAAGCACATTGTGTGACCACTACCGCCCCTCTTCTCCCCCCCCCCCCTCCCCCCCCCCCCCCCCCCCCCCGCCATCCCGACGCCAACACTGAAAAAAAGAAAACAGCGGATAGAGAATAAGAATGAGTAGTCTTCGCTTCCCTTTTCCTCTGTCTGCATTCTGATTCTTTCGACGATGAGGAAACAGAAGTCAGCACTAGATCGGGTACTTTCATAACAACTCGGTGTGAAGCACTAGATCGGGTACTTTCATAACAACTCGGTGTGAAGCACTAGATCGGGTACTTTCATAACAGCTTGGTGTGAAGCACTAGATTGGGTACTTTCATAACAGCTTGGTGTGAAGCACTAGATCGGGTACTTTCATAACAACTCGGTGTGAAGCACTAGATCGGGTACTTTCATAACAACTCGGTGTGAAGCACTAGATCGGGTACTTTCATGACAACTCGTTGTGAAGCACTAGATCGGGTACTTTCATAACAACTCGGTGTGAAGCACTAGATCGGGTACTTTCATGACAACTCGTTGTGAAGCACTAGATCGGGTACTTTCATAACAACTCGGTGTGAAGCACTAGATCGGGTACTTTCATAACAACTCGGTGTGAAGCACTAGATCGGGTACTTTCATAACAACTCGGTGTGAAAAAAGTCAGATGAAGAAGAATAACTAGTAGGCACATGCGCAAACGTGCTTTTGATTTGTCGCCAACTCGCTGAGCTTCTTCTTCTCCTCCTCAGTACCTACTCCCTACTTGTCAGACTGCTTGTTGGCGTTTTGGAAGGAGATATGGAAGACCCCCCGTTCAGTGCAGGCTGAATCCGACAACAGGACTGCCGTGCTCATTGAGAACGCCCCAGACCGTTGCCAGAAAATGAAATTGACAGTTTTGCAGTGATGAAGCAGATGTCATGCAAGAGCTGAGGACACACGTCGCCTTTTTTTTTTAGACGTGGAAACGATCTCTTGCAGAGTGAACTACGTGCCTGTCAAACTCAGCCAGGACATTTACAGTCAGAGATAAAGAGATTCGGAAAGTTCGACCCAGTGGAAACCACACACGGTCAAACCATCTCCACAGGATGGTCCCCGTCCTCCTCCTTCTCTCTCTCTCTATGTCTCTGTCTGTCTGTCTGTCTGACTCTGTCTCTCTCTGTATGTCTGTCTGTCTTTCAGTCTGTCTGTCTGTCTCTCTTTCTCTGTCTGTCTGTCTGTCTGTCTCTCTTCCTCCCTCTTCCCAGTCGCTCCCTTCCCACCTTCTCTCTTTGAAATACCATATTTCAGACAAAACTAGTCCATTTATCAGTAGGACCTGGAGTAGTTCATCCAGAGGATTGCTGGTATTGTGTCGTTATTGATTTGTCAACCTTGCAGCATCTGTCCCAGCCATTAATAGTGACATCTCGTAGATGCCTGCCCTGGTGTGTATATATTTATGTCTGACTGTCTATGTATATCTCTGTCTGTCTGTCTGTCTGTCTGTCTGTCTGTCTGTCTGTCTGTCTGTCTGTCTGTCTGTCTGTCTCTCTCTCTCTCTCTCTCTCAGTCTGTGTGTGTGTGTGTGTGTCTGTGTCTGTCTGTCTGTCTGTCTGTCTGTCTGTCTGTCTGTCTGTCTGTCTGTCTCTCTCTCTCTCTCTCTCTCTCTCTCTCTCTCTCTCTCTCTCTCCCCCCTTCGTAAAAGAAAGTAAAAATGTTGATATTATTGATGCATTGTAGTTGTCTAATTATCATCCTTAGCAGTTTGTTGCATGTTAATTTTTTGTACAAAAGGAATGTAACTCTCTCTCTCTCTCTCTCTCTCTCTCTCTCTCTCTCTCTCTCTCTCTCTCTCTCTCTCTCTCTCTCCACCCCCCCCCCCCCTTCGATAGGAGGATCGCTTATTTCATATCTGTGTGTGCTGATTCTTTTATTCTTTGTAATCAATTTCTTTATTCTTGTTTGTTGTTTCAGTCGTTTCTTTTTTCCTTTTAAAGTCATCTACGCCTTAAATGTTAATGGATGAACTTTTTAATGTTGTGAAGATATGTGTGTTTGTTAAAAGTTTTGTAAGTCTCAGTCGCTAGTCATACTTAGTCCCTTAACGGGGCAAGGGCCGGATGAAAAAAAAGCATGTGTTTGCTTATCTGTTACCCTTGGAAATAAAGATTATCATCATCATCATCATCATCATCATCATCTCTCTCTCTCTCTCCCCTGTTTCCCTGTTTCCTCCCTTCCTCCCTCCCTCCCCTTGATAACAGAAAAGTGGAGGGCTGGCTGTTGATCCCGTTCACGCGCCTTTTGGCACAGTTAAAGCAGAAAAAAAATCTTTTACCTCATCACCTCTTCCTCCCCACTCCCCCCACCCCCACCCCCGCCAGCCACCCTAACCCTACTTCACCCCAGCCTGCTAACTGATGGAGCAATGATGACCGGAGGGCAGGGGGAGTGAACCGGTACCAGCAGAGGCCGAGAGGTCGGGGGGTGGGGGGGGGGGGGGAAGGCGGGGGAGGGAACATGGGCCGCACTGTCCACAAACCTCCCTCCGACATCCACACACAGAACCCCCCCTACTACATACAATCCCTCAGGACAAAACGTAAAGAGGTTGACCACCATCAACGGAGTCTCGCGACTTTCGCCCGGCATGGACTTTGAACCCGTCACAATGGCAGTGTTCGTGAGTTGTGGCATGGTAGTAGTTGATAGAAGAGTAACTCATCTCCCCCTTCATCGCTGGAAAATGACCTGAATCAGCACCGGGGATGATGAGAGCCCTCTCCCTCCCTCCCCTCTTCCCTCGCAAGCGAAGCAATACGCTCTCTCTTCTCTCTCTCTCTCTCTTTTCTGACTCAAAGAATTAATTGCATTTGAAGTGCAAGCACACTGTTCTCCGTTCGTTTTTGAATGTCATTTGTTACAGAAGAAGACCAAGGTACACACACACACGCGCGCGCGCGCACGCACGCACGCATGCACGCACGCACGCGCGTACGCACGCACGCACGCACACACACTCACTCACTGACTCACACACACATGCACACACACACACACATATAAATATATATATGTATATATGGGGGGGGGGGGGGGGGGGAGGGCGACCGTGTGTGGGAGTGACAGTGCTCGATGCCAACCAGACCAGCGTGGTGCCGGGCGCTGGAATCAGCCCCCAGACGGGTGAAGCTGACGTGGAAGCAGCCGTGGAGACATCGACAGGCCCCGCCGGCGAGCGAGCGAGCGAGCGAGCGAGAGAGAGAGAGAGAGAGAGAGAGAGAGAGAGAGAGCGTTGTCGCTTGAAGGAGAGCTAGAGCCACCAAGTTGCCACTGATCAAGCCAGTGTGAAGGCACCTTAACTTTTCACGCGATCAAACAGAACAAGGAGTCAAGTGTAACGAAGCAGGCCATGTTGTTGTTTCTGGTCCTGCCGACACGCGAAGGTCGTATCACAGGGCTGGAGGGCACGCTGAAAACTAAAACGGTGTACACATGAAAGTCCAAGGTTGACAACTCCCCCCCCCTACCCACCCCACCCCCATCCCCATCCTACCCAACCCGGCTTCCCCCCCACCCCACCCCCTCCCATTCCCTCCCCACAGCCCCGAAACCGATTAAACGATAGAATTTAGTGGAAGTTAATAGGCTGTTAGTTAATTTGTGACTTTCTCGATCCTCTTGTCTGTCTCTGTCTGTCTGTCTGTCTGTCTGTCTGTCTGTCTGTCTGTCTCTCTGTCTCTCTGTCTTACTTGATGGATCTCTTAATGGCAGGCCACCTAGCTGAACAAGGGAATGGCGAAACATTACACTGTTTGTAAGATATATATCTCTGTCTGTCTGTTTGTTTGTATATTTGTCTGTCAGTCTGTCTGTCTGTCTGTCTGCTAGTCCGTCAGTTTGTGTTATTCCGTTTGGAGCGCGGGAGTGCACAGGTTTGTGTACGCGCTTTCCTATTCCTACACGTTCAACACGCCTCAAACTGTCCAAAGCCTGTGCCTCCAAGCAGAAGCAAGTGGCACGGTCATCCAGACAGGTTCGTTCAGTTTAGTGTTGACACCCATCTCAGGTAATACGGTCAGGAGAGATAATCTCAGAAGAAAGGGGAAAGGGGAGATGAGGTAAATGATCAGCAGAGATAATCACCCCAGGAGAAATGGAGAGGATAATGATCAGCAGAGATAATCATCCCAGGAGAAACGGAGAGGATAATGATCAGCAGAGATAATCACCCCAGGAGAAACAGAGAGGATAATGATCAGCAGAAATAATCACCTCAGGAGAAATGGAGAGGATAATAATCAGCAGAAATAATCACCTCAGGAGAAACGGAGAGGATAATGATCAGCAGAGATAATCACCCCAGGAGAAACGGAGAGGATAATGATCAGCAGAGATAATCACCTCAGGAGAAATGGAGAGGATAATGATCAGCAGAGATAATCACTCCAGGAGAAACGGAGAGGATAATGATCAGCAGAGATAATCACCCCAGGAGAAAAGAGGATAATGATCAGCAGAGATAATCACCCCAGGAGAAACAGAGAGGATAATGATCAGCAGAGATAATCACCTCAGGAGAAATGGAGAGGATAATGATCGGAAGAGATAATCATTTCAGGATAGAGGGGAGAGGATAATGATCGGAAGAGATATTCATCTCAGGATGAAGGGGAGAGGATAATGATCGGAAGAGATAATCATCTCAGGATAAAGGAGGAAGGGAATTATCAGCGAAGATGACAATCCCAGGAAAATAGCAAAGTGACATGTCGACAGAGATAACCTACCCAGAAGGAAGGGGAAGGGGAATGATGGGAATAGATAACCTTGTCCATCCGAGGAGAAAGGAGAATGATTGGCACAGGAAACCTTCCAGCAGAGAGGGAAAGGACAGTGACAGGCAGAGAAACCTTCCCAGCAGAGAGGGAAAGGACAGTGACAGGCAGAGAAACCTTCCCAGCAGAGAGGGAAAGGACAGTGACAGGCAGAGAAACCTTCCCAGGAGAAAGGGAAAGGACAGTGACAGGCAGAGAAACCTTCCCAGCTGACAGGGAAAGAACAATGACAGGCAGAGAAACCTTCCCAGGAGAAAGGGAAAGGACAGTGACAGCAGAGAAACCTTCCCAGGAGAAAGGGAAAGGACAGTGACAGGCAGAGAAACCTTCCCAGCTGACAGGGAAAGAACAATGACAGGCAGAGAAACCTTCCCAGGAGAAAGGGAAAGGACAGTGACAGGCAGAGAAACCTTCCCATGAGAAAGGGAAAGGACAGTGACAGGCAGAGAAACCTTCCCAGGAGAAAGGGAAAGGACAGTGACAGGCAGAGAAACCTTCCCAGGAGAAAGGGAAAGGACAGTGACAGGCAGAGAAACCTTCCCCAGCTGACAGGGAAAGAACAATGACAGGCAGAGAAACCTTCCCAGGAGAAAGGGAAAGGACAGTGACAGGCAGAGAAACCTTCCCATGAGAAAGGGAAAGGACAGTGACAGGTAGAGAAACCTTCCCAGCAGAAAGGGAAAGGACGATGACAGGTAGAGAAACCTTCCCAGCAGAAAGGGAAAGGACAGTGACAGGTAGAGAAACCTTCCCATGAGAAAGGGAAAGGACAGTGACAGGCAGAGAAACCTTCCCAGAGAAAGGGAAAGGACAATGACAGGCAGAGAAACCTTCCCAGCAGAAAGGGAAAGGACAGTGACAGGCAGAGAAACCTTCCCAGCAGAAAGGGAAAGGACAATGACAGGCAGAGAAACCTTCCCAGCAGAAAGGGAAAGGACAGTGACAGGTAGAGAAACCTTCCCAGGAGAAAGGGAAAGGACAGTGACAGGCAGAGAAACCTTCCCAGCAGAAAGGGAAAGGGGGAATAACTGGCAGAGATAACCTTCCAAGCAGGAGAAAAGAAAATAACTAGCAGAGCTAACCGTACCAGGAGAAAAGGGAAAGGGGAATAATTACATGTAATCACATGTACCAACAACGATACTGGACGAAGTACAGAAATGGGTTCGGTTGGGCAAAAACACGGAATGGGATCGAGTGCGCACGCGCCAAAGAAGGAAATATGACAAGATGGCAGCCAAAACAACGCCGAGAGAGGAGAAGAATACGCCAATGGCCAAAGTGAGCGAACAGGAAACCATGAACATAAAAAAAACAGGTGGGTGGTCAATCTATCAGACCGTATGCTTTACAGGGATGAAAAATCGGTTCTAGAGAAAGGGCTAAATTACGCCATTACTCCCGACAAACTCCCGATTACGGATTTCATTACGACCATAGAAACAGCCTGCAAACAGATTGGCCCAAACTCTCAAGGACCTGAAAACAGACGAGTCCATCATGGTACTCCCAGCAGACAAAGGAAGAGCCACTGTGATTGTACCGAAAGAGATGTACAAAGAGAAGGCCAAAGAACTTTTGGATGACAGAAACACCTACCAGCCCTTAAAGAAGGACCCCACCAGCAGGTACACAACAAAGCTGGTGCAAAACCTAAAGGAAATGAAAACATCTGGAGACTTGACCCCAGAACAGTACAGGAAGTTGTACCCCTCTACTGCCGACGTCCCCAGATTTTATGGCCTCCCCAAGGTGCACAAAAGAGAGGTCCCACTCCGCCCCATTGTGGTCTCCAGAGGCTCTATTACTTACGAGACTGCCAGGTTCCTAGCCGACATCTTAGCACCCCTGGTGGGGAGGACAGAACACCACATAAAGAACGTGCCGACCTGGTCTCCAAACTCGAGTTTTATGCTGAGACCTGATGAACAGCTGGTGTCATTCGATGTGACGGCCCTCTTCACCAGCGTCCCTGTCGACGGGAGTGTGGACATAATTAAACAGAGACTGGAGACGGACACCAGCCTTGCGGAAAGAACCTCACTCTCACCAGATCAGATCTGTGAACTCTTGACGTGCTGCCTGACTACAACGTACTTCACGTACGAGGGAGAGTTCTACCAACAAACACAAGGCGCAGCCATGGGATCACCGGTGAGCCCAATTGTCGCCAACCTCTTCATGGAAGACTTTGAGAAAAAAGCACTGGCCACCTTCCACTCCCCACCCCGCTACTGGGGCAGATACATGGACGACACTATGGCCCTACTGAAGACAGAGATGGTAGATGAATTCTCAAACCACCTGAACGAACAGCACCCGGCCATAAAATTCACCAGGGAAGTGGAAGAGAACGGCAGCATCGCCATGCTGGACACCAAGATCACCAGAGAGGGGAACTCCTTAGCATTCCAAGTGTACAGGAAACCAACCCATACTGACCAATACCTCCAGTTCGACAGCCACCAGCCCCTAGAACACAGGCTGGGAGTGATCCGAACCCTACGTCACCGAGCAAATACCATCTGCTCCACCCAGTCTAACCGTGAAGAGGAACTCCGCCACCTCCGGGAAGTGCTGAGCATCTCAGGCTACCCCAAATGGGCCTGGGACTTACCAGGAAGCAAGAAGACCGCTCCCCACCCCTCCACCAAGAAAACGAGCCCCACCCTTGGACATGTCACCATCCCCTATGTCAAGGGTGTGACGGAAGCCCTCGCCCGCAAGATCATGAAGAATGGTGTGGTGGTCCACTCTAAGCCCTACAACACCATCAGAAGCAGACTAGTGGCCCCAAAGGACAAAGTGGACAAACTAGAACGATCAGGGGCAATCTACGAGATCCAGTGTGGAGATTGTGACCAGACATACATCGGAGAAACAGAAAGGAAATTGAAACTCCGCATCAAAGAACACAAGAGAGAATCATCACCAGTCGGAGAACACTTGAACACCAGCGGACATGAGTTCTCCCAGGACAATGTCAGCGTCCTGGACTAGCAACCTAAATGGTTCCAAAGAGGAGTAAAGGAGGCCATCTACATCGCGGCCACGTCTCCTTCCCTCAACCGAGACCGGGGGCGACACAACCTACCAGCAGCCTACACTTCCCTTATTCGGTCTCATGACTCGAGTTCATCTCGAGATCGCGGGCACCGAACACAACTCGCTCAGCGAGACATTCGGCGCTGACGAAGGCCTCTGGATGGAGGCCGAAAGCTTCGCTTCGGTAAAACTTTCCTGTGTGAAAAGGTAAAAGACTGTGTTTAATCGGGAATAATTAGCAAAGATAACCTTCCCAGCAGAAAGGGAAAGGGGATGATCAACAGAGATGACTTTCCCAGAAGAAAAAAAGGGAAAGGAGACTGATCAACAGAGATAACCTTCCCAGGAGAAAGGGGAAAAGTGAATGATCGGCGGGGAGAACCATCCACGGAGAGTAGAGATGGACGAGAGGGGGTGGAGGGGAAGAGAGGTTGGAGGGTGGGTGGAGGGGTGAGGGTAACAATCCCAAGAGATCGGAGGAGGGGGAATAGAAGGCAGGGATAACCACGAGATCCGTGTTAACTGAAACGTGAACAGCAGGAGAAAAAACAAAACAAAAACTCCTGACCCAGGTAAACCCACAACACGGCTAATCCGGACAGACGTCACGGGAGAAATTGCGTTACATCTGTTTGGCAGTGAAAAGGGCGATCCGACAGATAGCACGAAGCGCGTTTGGAAACTTTTAAGGGATTTCAGCGCGTTTTCTGTAAACATCATAGTACTGTTTAAGACAACCCAGTGGTCAGGGCGCTGGAATCTTTGGGGGTCTTGGGTTACAGTTCTGATATTACCTGACAGGGGGTTAGAGCAAAGTTGGATGTTTCGGGTCTTCCAGCTAGGTAGGATCTGGTTGCGGCTAACCTCCTCCCCTTCCTCGAACCGCCCCCCCCCCCCCCCCCCGCCCCCCACTCTCCCCACCTCCCCTCCCTCCGCCTGCCTCCGCTCACTAACCCTTCCAGTTGTCTGTTTACGTGATCAGTTAACGGTAAGCCGCATCGCCGCTCAGAGGATTGCGGCAACAGAAATTACCCGGCAGGCACAAGGTTACGTGCAGATGAGCTGGGCGCAGAGCCAGGCATTTCTTTCCTTCTGGTGCTGCTCACGGGGAGGTGTGGTGGTGGCGGCCACTCTGGCAGCAACATTGCCACTCAGCAACATGGCCACTCAGCAACATGGCCACTCTGACAGCAACATGGCCACTCTGACAGCAACATGCCACTCTGACAGCAACATGGCCACTCAGCAACATGGCCACTCTGACAGCAACATGGCCACTCTGACAGCAACATGGCCACTCAGACAGCAACATGGCCACTGTGACAGCAACATGGCCACTCAGCAACGTGGCCACTCTGACAGCAACATGGCCACTCAGACAGCAACATGGCCACTCTGACAAGCAACATGTCCACTCAGCAACATGGCCACTCTGACAGCAACATGGCCACTTAGCAATATGGCCACTCAGCAACATGGCCACTCAGACAGCAACATGACCACTCTGACAGCAACATGGCCACTCAGCAACGTGGCCACTCAGATAGCAACATGGCCACTCAGTAACATGGCCACTCTGACAGTAACATGGCCACTCTGACAGTAACATGGCCACTCTGACAGTAACATGCCCACTCACCAACATGGCCACTCAAACAACAACATGGTTCGTAGAAGGGGGTATGGTGATGGTCTCTCAGACAGCAACGTGGCCATTCAAGACAGCAGCGTGGCCACTCAGACAGCAACATGGCTCAGGGTGGAGGTGTGGTGGTGGCCACTGTGACAGCAACATGGCCACCCAGACAGCAACATGGCCCAAGGTTGTTAGGCATGTCCTGGTGGTGGTTTGAGCAAGAGGTGGGTCTCGGTTGAGAAAGAAGAGCCCTGTTCTGCCATAGTTAAGGTCACCGAAATTCCAGGAGGTACAAGTACGACAATGGAGGAGACAGATGAGCTGTTCTACCAAAAACTTCAGCGGATACAAAATGGCACATGAGAGAGATGAACTGTTGTGTCGTGACAAATGAATGAAATATTGAATATTGGAACTTTTTGTATGCTGGATAGATAATTAAAACTGCAGTCCATATCCGAGGGGGAGGGGGGGGGGGAAGAGAGAGAGAGAGAGAGAGAGAGAGAGAGAGAGAGAGAGAGAGAGAGAGAGAGAGAGAGAGATGAAGTTGTTCTCTCCTGCGGATAATCGGAATTTCAGTGGATATAAAACGCCACAGAAGAAAGATGAACTGCTCTGCTTTCGTGTATAACTGGATTTCCATTTTGTACACGATGGTAGATGAGGCAATTAAACTGTTCCGTCCATGCAGACTATGGAAATTTCTAAAAGGGACACGACGGGAGATCTTAGACGAACATTTTAATCCTAGCGCTGTGGCGAGAGCAGGATTTTGACTGCATACAAGATGGAAGAGGAAAGAGGTGAACAGTTTAAACTGAAATTCACCACAAGGTGCCATAGTCCCTCCCCCTTCTCCCTCCTCCCACAGAACTTAACGTGTGTGTGTGTGTGTGTGTGTGTGGGTGTGTGTGTGTGTGTGTAGAGAGAGAGAGAGGAAGAGAGAGAGAGAGAGAGAGAGAGAGAGAGAGAGAGAGTTGCTGGTCATGAGCTACTCCATTTTCAGGGAGGGTAAGGACTGGATGAAAAATGCATGCATTTGTTTATCCATTACCCTGGAAATAAAGATCTCATCATCATCATCATATCATTTATATCGTCGTCGTCGTCGTCGTCATCATCCCCTGTCTCTCTCTCTATTTCTCTTCTCTCCCCTCTCTCTCTCTCTCTCTCTCTCTCTCTCTCTCCTCTCTCTCTCTCTCTTCTCTCTTCTCTCTCTCTTCGTATGTGTATACCTCTATCCATGTGACTCTCTCTCTCTCTCTCTCCTTCTCTCCCTCTCTCTCTCTCCCTCCCTCCCTCCGTCTATCCCTTCCTCTATTCTCCCTCTCCCTCTTTTGGTGTCACCCCGACCAGATTGGACCAGGAAAGGCAGTTAGCACTGAAGGCCTGCTCGATTTGATCGCTGACACCTCCGAAAATCCATTTCCACCAGCCGTTCTGCTCTGACGTGTGAGTGAGTACATAACACCCCCATTTTCCTGTTCATTTATGGACATATGTAGAAGGAATAGGAGACGACGACGACGACGACGACGACGACGACGAAGAAGAAGAAGAAGAAGAAGAAGAAGAAAGAAAGGAACTAGCGAGGGTTGACTGCCAGAACCCAGTATCTCATACACACATGGGTTCTGGCAGTCAACCCTCGGACTATGAAGATGCTTTGCCAGATGCATCGACAGTTCATATTTATTTGCCTGCGTGTTTTACCTCTCAGCCCGTCTCCCACATAGAATTCTCCACAATACTACAGTCTCTTGTGGGACTTGTCAAACTGAAAACCCATGTGCGGTGGGCGCCTCCCGTCCGTCCTTCCCCCGCAGTTCCCACCCCACCCTTTATACCATACGTAAAAGACCCCGGCGCAACAACCGCCGTGAGTTCTATAGTTCCATTCTCATCAAGTAAGCGTACAGAGAATGTGATGTACGACACGAATGATCACCTTGAAACATGATAGCCAAAGGGTGCGCGGGATGAAAGGAAAAGTAATGAGTGAATTACCAACAGTTACAGGACAGAGACCGGGTGGGGATAAAGGCTCAAGCAGTGAATTCGGGAGATGCCATGGCTACGGATACCCAACGCATTGGTCAGTCTTGGTCGGCTATACCTATACTGTATTCAGTGCCACAACGTCGATTTTATATGTGTATGTGTGTGTATATGAATGTGCCCGAGCACGTTCCTGGGTGTTTGGGTATGGGGATATGTATGCATATGGACGAGTATATAAAATTCTGTGGTAAAATTGTTTGGCTAGTAGATATTGCGAAGGGAAAGGGGATAAAACAAAGGCGAACGCGACGCCCACGAGGTGTAACTTTTCTTTTTTCCTCACAACGAATATCACACGTAGAAAACTTCCTTGACCTGAAAATAATACAACAGCGTGTTGCAGTCTCTCACAGAGCAAATGTGAATGTATTGAAACGCAATATGATGCAAAAAGTACAATATATGATATAATACAATGCCATATAAAATTGTTGCTCTCTGTCTCTGACTGTCTGCCTCTCTGTCTGTCTGTCTGTCTCTGAAGTGTAGTGTAGTATAGCGTAGTGTGCGTGCGTAAGAGCACGCGCGCGCGCGAGTGCGTGTGTGTCATGTAGTGTAGTGTATTGTAGTGTAGTGTAGTGTTGTGTAGCGTATGTGTGTGTGTGTGTGTGTGTGTGTGTGTGTGTGTGTGTGTGTGTGTGTGTGTGTGTGTGTGTGTGTGTGTGCGCGCGCGTGTGTGTGTGTGTGTTGAGTTGTATGTGCATGTGTGTGTGCGTGAGTGCGCGCTCGCGTGTGTGTGTATACGTTGTCCTTTCCCCAAGTGTAAAACGCATTGCTAATGCCTTTTTGTATTGTGTTGTTGTTTTGTTTGACTTGTTTGATGATGGTTGTTTTAAAAGATGGCATCATGTGGATAATTAATCTGCGAGAAGAATCTGCGTGTTTGTTCGAGCGAGTTCTTTTCTGGTGGGCGTGCATGAGCGACTGGAAATGTGTGTGTGTGTGTGTGTGTGTGTGTGTGTGTGTGTGTGTGTGTGTGTGTGTGTTCTTTTCCCGAAGTGTAACACACTTTGCTTGTGCCTTTTTTTTGGTGGTGGTATTGTTTTGTTTTACACGTTTGCTGAAGGCTGTTTCAAAAGATGGCATCATGGGCATAATTTATCTGCTATAAAAGTGGGTGTATGTGTCCTTTTGAGTGCTTGCCAGCGTGCACATGCATGGGCGAATGTGTGTGTGTGTGTGTGTGTGTGTGTGTGTGTGTGTGTGTGTGTGTGTGTGTGTGAGTGTGTGTGTGCGCCCGCGTGCGCGCGCGTGTATGTGTGTATAGATGTGTAACTTTGACAGAGAACTCAACAGCCTTGTTATTTGACATTTAACAAACCTTTTTATCATTTTGCAACGTACATAGGAAACTGACGGCAGTGCACAAACCAACACGTTTGTAAAAATCATAACACGGTGCTTTTGTCTGCTTGCCTGTACTTGTTCGTCTTTTCTTACTTGCGAATCCAAACTTAAGCTGGCGTAGGTGTGTGACACTAGATTTGGGAGGACGGGGGTTAAGGGGAAGGGGATTGAGGGGAGGGCGGCTCTTTACAATTCAAACCTGCCCTAGCGCTAAGCAAAAAGCCTATGGGGTTGAAGACGCATGAAATATCAGGTCTGATTTTGTTCTTCCAATCAAAGCCCCAACTTTTAACAACTAGGAGTACAACGTTGCGAAGTCACACCTAAAGTGGTGGTTTTCATTCGGCAGCTGGACAGCCCAGGATTTAAACCTGGGCTCAGTTCCGCTTCCGGGGGCTGGCCGGGCCTTGAACAACACGGGGCTTGATCCTACCCTCCCATAAATCACCCAGGATGGTCATTCCACCGGGCATCTGACAATCCCCACGCGAAGCTAGGCTAAGCCCCTTCCCGTTGTCATTGCTCTCGTACTTCACACCCGATGAGACCAACACCTTACGCATTCTGTTCAGACTGGATTACTGATAAGTTACCCTTCGCTTGCTGCTCAGACCTCACCAGAAAGTTCAGAAATTACCGTCGATCTCGTCTCTAAAGCGCGTAAATCTCAGCTCTGTATAGACACCGCTCCCAAAGAACTGCATTGGCTTCCTGCTGAACGAAGAATAACTTGCAAAGGTTTCTGTATCTGCTTCTGTGTGATTCCTGAAACTCCCCATACCTCAGTCAGCTTTGGAACATCTACGTCTTCTTCAGGCATCTGCGCTCTTCTGATATAACAGGATTTTTCTAAAAGTTCGGTAAGGAGCAACGAGTTTTCTTTCTTTAACAGTTCGAACTTTAAAATGTTTGAGTTTTTTTGTTGTCAGTCTTACTTGATCTCTCCCATCCTTAAAACAAATCTTAAAACATGTCTTTTCAAGAACTCCTTCACATAATGAGCCCCATTCCACGCTTCTGTATTTTTGTTTCATTTCTTGTCTTTTCCACGTGTGTGTGTGTGTGTGTGTGTGTGTGTGTGTGTGTGTGTGTGTGTGCGCGCGTGTGTGCGTGCGTGCGTGCGTGCGTGCGTGCGCGCGCGCGTGTGTGTGTGTGATGTGTATGTGTGTGTGTGCTTGCTTGCCTGCGTTCGTTCGTACGTGCGTGCGTACGTGCTTAAGCACGTGGAGGGAGGATGGGGTGGGATGGTGATGGAGGGTCTGTGTGTTGGGGGGAGAGAAAAGAGTCAAGATAGGCGGTACGTGCAGCTGCATGTTTCAATGCAAATGATGAGAAGGCACTGGTTTTGTACAGTGTTAGAGGCGTTAGAAGGCACTGGTTTTGTACAGTGTTAGAGGCGTCAGAAGACACTGGTTTTGTACAGTGGTAGAGGCGTTAGAAGGCACTGGTTGTGTACAGTGTTAGAGGCGTTAGAAGGCACTGGTTTTGTACAGTGTTAGAGGCGTTAGAAGGCACTGGTTTTGTACAGTGTTAGAGGCGTCAGAAGACACTGGTTTTGTACAGTGGTAGAGGCGTTAGAAGGCACTGGTTGTGTACAGTGTTAGAGGCGTTAGAAGGCACTGGTTTTGTACAGTGTTAGAGGCGTCAGAAGGCACTGGTTTTATACAGTGTTAGAGGCGTTAGAAGGCACTGGTTTTATACAGTGTTAGAGGCGTCAGAAGGCACTGGTTTTATACAGTGTTAGAGGCGTCAGAAGGCAATGGTTTTGTACAGTGTTAGAGGCGTCAGAAGGCACTGGTTTTGTACAGTGTTAGAGGCGTTAGAAGGCAGTGGTTTTGTACAGTGTTAGAGGCGTTAGAAGGCACTGGTTTTATACAGTGTTAGAGGCGTTAGAAGGCACTGGTTTTATACAGTGTTAGAGGCGTCAGAAGGCACTGGTTTTGTACAGTGTTAGAGGCGTTAGAAGGCAATGGTTTTGTACAGTGTTAGAGGCGTCAGAAGGCACTGGTTTTGTACAGTGTTAGAGGCGTTAGAAGGCACTGGTTTTATACAGTGTTAGAGGCGTCAGAAGGCACTGGTTTTATACAGTGTTAGAGGCGTTAGAAGGCAATGGTTTTGTACAGTGTTAGAGGCGTTAGAAGGCACTGGTTTTATACAGTGTTAGAGGCGTTAGAAGGCACTGGTTTTATACAGTGTTAGAGGCGTCAGAAGGCAATGGTTTTGTACAGTGTTAGAGGCGTCAGAAGGCACTGGTTTTGTACAGTGTTAGAGGCGTTAGAAGGCGCTGTAAAAATATCCCACTCTGATGATGATGATGATGATGATGACATTCATCATTATCATCGCGCCTGCGAGAGGCGAAACACTCTCAAATCCGATTAGTTCAACATTCTTCACGTTGGGGTCATTAGAAATGGAAAAGTGCCTTCCGACAAAACTGACTTGATAAGCTGACTCGTTTTCCAGACACTCTGAGAGCTCAACACATTCCGTGTCCAGCATGAACTGCCGCAGCAGAGCTGGCTCATGTTCGGCTCTGAAAACGGTAGCGAACGTTGGTGTCGTAAGTTAAGTCAGTACTGTCGTTACTTCACACGACATTCAACGTTCATGTGACAAAGAACGTTATCCTCAAAAAACGGAAGCAGAGGTGTATTAAACGTCGTGTTCATGTCATTGTAGAGACACATTTCTAATGGCTATGTTTGCGGTCGTTGTCAAAGTCTGTAACGCAGACTTGCAGGGTCATGTTTTTTTGTTTTTTTTTTCGGTAGAGAAATTCGTTTCAACATCTGGAATTTTTCCAGTAGTAGAACGATTCGTGATATCAATCGAGGAACTATCATGTGATTGGACGAAAAATTGTCTAGTATAATATCCGATAATCGATGAAGGCGAAAGGGACGTTGAATACGAATATTTCGTTGAGGGTGACAGGATAAGGTCACTGCGTTTTTACATCATGCCTTCACAACAAGAAAGAGCAACTAAACAAAGCTGTTAAAAAGGTAAGAAAATGAGACACCAAAAACGAAAAACTAAACTGCCCCACAAAAATACGATTTCAAAAGAATCTTTAAACAAAACAGTAAACGAATGATGTCACCTGAAAATAAAAAATGACAAGGACACAATCGGCGAGTGTGGACAATTCAAAAGACAGTACCAAAGGCGAATGAAAGAATGCTTGTGAAAATACTGAAGGGTAGAGATTCTTTGTCAATTTTGGTTTCTGCCGGTTGTTTGATGTTGGTTTTAGAATGCCAGTGTAGTAGTTTAGAGTGAAGCTACCCAACTTATTTTCGTTCATCTCAATGTTATTGTTGTCTTGAGTTTGCCTGCGTGGCTACTGATCGTTGAACTTTGTTTGTTTGTTTGTTTGTTTTTATACCAGCCTTGTTCAGCAACAATAGGTTTGAAACGTCTTGTTAGTGAAATGCTGGCTAAAAATACAAGAATTTTATTACTTCAAATCCACCATCGAGAGACGTCAAGATGGACTACTACAAATGATTCAGCAAAGAGCAGAGTGAAAGGGAGAGAGAGAATTTAAGAGTTTCGGATGGTGGGAAGTCTAAAAAAAAAAAAAAAGAGAGAGAGAGAAAGGCAGCGGGGAGGAGTGGAGGGGGGGGGGTTGAGGTGTGTGTGTGTGTGTGTGTGTGTGTGTGTGTGTGTGTGTGCGCGCGCGCGCAGAATCTGATCAAATCATTAACGGAGATGAACAGAAATTTGAAAACATTTTTTTCAGCTTACTTCTTCAGGAGAGGGATGATGGAACGACCTCACTTTATAAATAGTTACCTTTTGTTTTTGTTTTTTTCTAGGACGGTGTGAAATTTCAGTATCTACATTATTTTTTCTGAATAATTTTGGCAGCACTTTTCTTCGTTAATGAAGCATGTTCTTGTTATTTTGAATTTCTTTCTTCTTGTACAGCGAAAGGGCTTATCATGATCATTAGAAAGTCAGTGCATATTTTTTTTGCCAAAACGCATAATCCCCACCACCACCACCCTCCCATACCCCACCCGCCATCCCTCTACCTCTTTCGAACTCCATTGACACCCGCTTGGGAAAAATTATAGAGGGCTTCATTGTGACACCCACGACCTCTCAGCTGATAGACAGGCGGAGATGGGAACTATTACAACGTCAGTCACCCCGACCAAGATATCAATACAGTTGTTTTCTTAACGTCACTTGGGAAAGTGGAAAGGGAGAGGGGTACTAATCATTCTACCACCTCTGAAGGGAGGAAATGAGTTTAGGGCAGACTACCCTCGCCGGGCGTGTATTTTATTTTCAGGGCTTTCTTATGATGCAGAGTGTTTTACCTACATGTGTTAGGTAATAGGCTTTGTTTCATATTCTGTTTTAATGCAACTTTTGAGCATTGTTGGAGTGCTGACCCAATCCCACACCTACAGTGATTGTTTTTGTATAGTAGAATTCCGAATGAATAGATGTTTGTTGACTCTCTACTTGGTTGGGAACAATGAACATTCAGACGATTAATTCGATCATCTGTTGGGAAAATCTTAATCCTTCAATTGTCAGAAATGGCCAAGTTGATATTCTGCTGTAATAAATGAAAGAAAATCCCGTGGAAAAAAAAAAGTTGTCCCTGAAGAGATGGGGAAAAGATCAGGGAGATAACTCTGAATATCAGAGAAAAAAAAAGTTATCCCAGTTCAAGTATGACTTACTTTTCTTGAGCAGTATTGTAGGATTGATCCGGTTGATTACGCTAAATGTAAAAAGAAATAATTGCCCAGGAACAAGAAAACAAAAGAAGTTGCACTTGTGTTTAAAATTAAGAAAACGCAATGCCACAGAATGTAAAAAGAAACACTTGC
>CM065723.1:69928850-69936350 GCA_033310375.1 Conus canariensis
TTATACACGAGCGCAGATTAAAAACAGCAAAGCGTAAAAAAAGTGGGGAGGAAGGGGGGGGGGGGATAATACTAGCCGATGGTGACAGGTTGGTTCTATGGTAAATTATCGAATTTGCAGACTCTGCAGTATGGGTTAGAATCCGGCTGTCGCCCCGCATGAGAAAAAGCAATGTTTGCTGCCCATCCTAACACGTGGGAGGTTTTTATATGTCGTGTTTTAAAAAGTTGTGTAAATGAGGTTTTTGTTTGTGTTTCATTTTATTTGTATGACTTGTGAGTTGACTTCAACGCGGTGACAGCCCTGATATGGCCCTTTGTGGTCGGCAGTTATAAGCGACATTACTTACTTACACATGGGAGGTATCAGTGTGGCGTTAGGGAGATCCCCCCCTAGACCCTCCCCGGCCTTCCCTCTCCTGGAGTGGTTCCCCGCCTGCCTGCCGCCTCACCTTTGGCAGGTGTTGACGTCACACCTGGTAATGACTTGCTCATTCTGGCCAACCACACAATGCCTCTGGCCCTGCTACTTGTTCGACGCCTCTCCTGATTGCTTCGTTTCACGCTGTCCTTATCGGTGAAGCCGATCCCTAACACGTTTACGGTATTGAGAAGAGTGCGCCAGCACCGCGACATCTTTGGTCTGCAGTTCTGTTCCTCTCCTCGAGCCAGTCGAAACGCGTTCGTTCCTTTAAGCCAGTAGACCGATAAGGACAACACATTCACGCAGTCTCGGTCAGTGGGGGTGATGAGGCGAGCCCCCCCCCCCCCTCCCCCCCCCTCCCCCCCAGGCCCATCTAATTAGACACAGGTGCAGCAGCTGCTGGTGCCCTTCTCCGCTCCGTTTCCGCGGCCAGTCCGAGTGTGAAGTCCAACAAACACTTTGGCCAATGACCAGTCGCCGGCCTGCTGGAGAGATAAGGTTTGTTTTGGGCTCGTTTCAAACGCCCCGGGCGCTAATTGGAGAGGTCATCTATGGAAGCTCTCTAGCTCCAAAAGCTCGTGACTTCCGTTTTCGTCTAGAAAAGGGTTTTCTTTTTAAGTATTTGTTTTTCCATGTGAAAATAATGATCACCACTTATGTTTTTGCTTCATAGCTACTTTGTTTCGGGCTTGATATGGCGGTCAATAACGATGATAACCATGATCACAGATCATTAAAAACCATGTGTCTGGTATCAATAACATTGTTGTCAAGACTGCAGTCCTTTTAAAGACTGTCGAAGACAGCCAGATGGCCAGAAGCCGGAATTACAAGTCACAATTAACTGTTTTCATAGCTCATGTCTTGCCAGAGTGTTAAGAATGTGTGTGTGTGTGTGTGTGTGTGTGTGTGTGTGTGTTTCATGTGCCCCACCAGCGACCCCTAGGGGTCACCAGGAAGACAGCAACACCCACTCCCGATCACCGGCAGCAGACTTCACACTGACTCACACCAGTCACCCCTCCAGCAAAACGACGGAACAGCAACTGCCTCTCCAGGATCCCAATCCAAAAGGGGAACCTTTTTAATGCTAATTATTGACAATATTATTTCTAAGCGGCACTAAGGGTCCAACCGACACGCCAGGGATATTTGAGTATAGATATGAAATACAGATCCCCTGGGGTATGAAGTCTAGGGGTATAACACAATAAAAAAAAAAACTTTGGGACCTCGGTCGGCCGCGGCCAGGGATCTGTAGCAACGAGTAAGCGAAAACAGGCAAGGGAAATCATGGAGAGCCTCCTCATCGACATTAACCATATGGACATATATATTAAATTCAAAAGCAATCATCATAGCATATCAACAACAACAACAACAAAATGATGACTCTCCAAATGTGCATAAATGGGTGATGATACGTAGCGTGTGTGTTGGTGTGTGTTCAATCCCAGTAGGCGTCGCTGTCCTTAGAAAATGAACACCCAAGTCGCAGTTCGGCACAGAATGGGGCAATTGGTCTCTGCTTAGTCACTCAGGCTGTCTTGGCGCTTAGACTTAGGCGGCTTCCATGACTAGGCACGCTGGAGTAGGTTTGTTAAACGACGCACTGATTCACTGGACGATCACATGTACATGACGGAACGACGAACGATGAAACGTTTCGGACGTGACACGAGACCATGGTGGTGTAGATGGCGATGGTGATGTTTGGCACTCCTCCCGTCGACTCCCACGCCCCAATCCGCGCCGCTGCAGTCGGGAACTCTTGAAGCGGTGCTGCGCGGGACTGGGGGGGGGGGGGGGGGGGGGGGGGAAGGAAAGGAACAACGGGGACGGAGAGTGCCGGATGGGCTGTTCCAGGACAGGGATGTAGAACCGTCTCCAAGGCAGGGCCGCGCAGGCTTCTCCTCGACGGTCCCCTGGTGACGCTGCTCACCTGTAGCGAGGACCCAGCGACCTACGGCAGCTCGTCACTCCCAGGCCCAGACTAAGGCTGCGGGCCACTTTGTTCAAAGCCCTGGAACAGAGAGCTATAACCCGGGCTACGATATGTCTAACCCATACCGATGCATATTAGGTGTGTAGAAATGTCCATGTATACACATCCTCCAATACACACACACACACACACACACACACACACACACACACACACACAAATATCGACTATTGCTCACGTTCACCGCAAAGCCGTCGTCACGCAAATAAAACCTCAAAATCCAGATTCCAAGGAAGCAAGGGAGGGAATCCGAGCCATGCACGGGTTGACTGCGCCAGCCAGCATTATATCCAATAATGTCGGCTGATGCCATCAAAAAAAACAAACTAACTTTCCTGCTCGGACTGAAAACGTGGAATGGTTTCCCCATGAACGAGGGGAATCTTCGGGTTAGATGTCCCACAGTAAGTTTCCCTCTTTATGCTGTAACCGTTAACAGTTCAGAACAACAAGGCATTGGAACCAATAGAGAGGAGAGAAAAAAAGAAAAGAAAATTTTATACCCATTTCTAAATGAACGAACAAGACAACCATCAAAAGGAAAGAAAGAGGAAACAGAGGGAGAGAGAGGAAGAGGGAGAGAGAGAGGGAGTGAGAGAGAGAGAGAGAGAGAGGGGGGGGGAGGAAACGGTACCACTTGCTAACGTTACTTAAGGCCAAGGATTCAACCCTGATCCCCTCAAAAACCGTAAGCATTTAATACAAAGATGGGGTGAGGGATGAATAAACCAAGAAAAATGATAATTTAATGCTTACCCCATTCGGCTCGTGGAGGAAGTCGGAATGAGACAACTTCGCAGTGTTGGCCTCAAGACCTATCGAAAGGTGTTACCACTGTTCGACAAGACATCAGTAGTATATGAGGCCCCTCTCGGAGGGACGACCAACGAGAGCCCGACGTAACCCGCTTCCGTAGCTGAGTTCCCCCATTCTAGAACACGTTATCCTCTTAAATACTAACAGGGGAGGAGAACTCCGGCAGGCCTACTAGAGTTAGTTCCCCTAGCATTTGCCCTCGAGACGGGCGACAGAAAGCTGAATTGAATGATGCGCGTAAAGCACGAGGGTTTCTTAGGCTCAGCCTGAACATGACACTGGTTTCTGGGGTGAACACAGAGGTCTTCGAGTGCAAACAAAAAAAAACTACCCGACAGTGGAAAAAGTTTCAGGTCGAGGCCCTCACGCCTGTCTGTGTGTCAGACAGGTCGTGACCAAAAAAAGTGTGTGTGTGTGTGTTTTGTTTGTCTTGGGGTTTTTTGATTAATTTGGTGTCTAAATTACTAAGCAGTATGAAATTAGTGAACGTAAACACTTTCACACCATAATTATGAAATTAAACAAGTCTTACATGCAAGGTGTTTAATTTGGATTCTTCAGAGCATAGCACTGGGAAGGACCATTCACATGAGATGTTCAGCTCAGGAACATAGCCCGGTTTTAGACGCCATTGACCTTTAAATAGGAACTTTTTCAGGGCAGGTTTTAAGTGATCAGAGGTTTGAATGAAAGGCTTAATATTGTACAACTGAATCAACATCTTGGACACCTTCATGTGTGAGAAGGGTGGCCAGTTTTCAAATTCTCTCTTAATTTTACAACATACTACTGGATGACTGCCCAAGGAGTCTTCCCTTTGAGGTGGGCAGAAATACCACTTGGTGCTAAATTTTGTTGTGCTGTGGGTGCTCCTGCTCTGTGCAGTTCTATGACAAAGTTCTCTAAATGTTGTATGAGCGAAGGGAATCCTCAGTGAGTCTTAGCTGCACATGCCTGCCATTTTCTGATGTACTTGTCGGCTCTAGAGGTAGATGCGCGCCGTTAGTCCGTCAGAAACGCACTGCTTCTTATGTCGTTCTGGCTTGTACGTAGGCCAACATCTTTCAAACTAGCAGGTTCAGGCGTCTTTGCTGATTCAGGGAATGGATTGCCTCTGGTTGGCTGGGGAGTTATACGGCCCTGGTTCTGTATGAGAGCCGCACAGATGGGGCCAGCGACAGCTGTGGAATGTGCAGGTACCATACCTGTGTTGGCCAGTCTGACACCACGGTCATCCCCATGGCGCTGTCAGGCTGGACTTTGCCAAGGACAGTGACACCACACTGTAAAATGGAAACCTCATATAGTCATTGTTTTCACTTAATATTGGAAGTATCAACAGCAAAAGCAGCTGGGTTAAATCTGTGTGACACGTAATTTTCCATGTGTGTATTTTAGTCTGGCAACAAACAAATTCAATAATGGCTGAAATGCACAGCTGTTGAAATATTGCACTGAGACAATAACTGTTCGGCTTCCATGCCGTGTCCATGTTGTTGATAACATGCCAGGATTCATTATCAGCATTTGTTACACATTCCCGCTGATTGAAATCATACAACAAACCGTCATGCAGAAAAGCTGTGAACATCTGTCATTTCAGACGTTGCTGAGCCAACACAGGTTTCATCAGTTTTATGAGCTGGCGAGGGCTGAAGCAAGGGCATACGATAATGTGTTCATAATGCTGACCATTCCAAAATACATCTGAGCGCTTTCTGGAATTTTGGGTGTATGGCTATGGATGAATAAGCATCTTTGAGTTCAGCTGAGCTCATGCAACAATTTGTCTGAAAGGGAATAAAATGGTGGTCAGTGTTTCCATTTCAAAATGGCTGTTCGCAATGTCGTGTTTAACCTGTTTTAAGTTATCGATCATCTTTTATGACCCATCCATCTTTTTCGTGTAAAAGATGGTGAAATTACTTCAACTTTTTCTTTTTTCACCTGCTGATATTAGTCCCTTTGATAGTTTTTGAATGTCATTGTCAATGATGGGGCTCTCACTTTCACTGAAAAGGAAATTGTATAGAATATAGGCTGCTCAAATTGTATGGATTTTTGGATTTTTGCGCCTTACACAAGATTCAGAATATCTGGATGTGAAGTAATTTCCAACCAAGTATGCATAAATTCTATAATTTTGCCTGCGTGAAATATGGATGCTTCATATACAAGATGAGTAATACGCTAGGTACAAAACTACATTGTCACCAACCTCTGCAACTGAGAGCTGGTGAGCCTGAACATATCTCTCTGCTCTCTCTCTCTCTCTCTCTCTCTCTCTCCTCTCTCTCTCTCTCTCTCTCTCTCTCCCCTCTCTCTCTCTCTCTCTCTCTCTCTCTGCTCATTCTGGTGTGAAAACCACTTCTGCTTGTGGCCTCTGGATGGCCCATTCATGTGTTTGGGGTTTTGGTAGCACTGTTGTCCAAAAATGTTTTGATACATCATGAAAACCCTTCTGGTTTCCTGCTAAATTTCGCTTGCCTGATGCAAAAGTAGCTCCCAGTCTGTCCATCCCTTGTTTGTCGTTCAAAGTGCTTGGCAAGTCGTCTGCGACTAACGTGTGACTGGAACACATTCATCACAGATTTTTGCGATACTTTTCTTTATGTTTAGGAACGACTGTCAGCTCATCTACGAATGGAGGGTTCCTGGCTCGCACGACTCGGGAGATCAGCTGCATCAGTACATTGTTGTATTTCTGCAGCGCACGTGCTATGTGTCTCAGCAGACAAAAGAATTTTGCAGCCTGCGTCACTGCCGTGATGTCTTTGGTGAGGGACCGTTGGATGTGTGACAATATACAGTCTGAATTCCATGCACGTGCAACAAGTCTGTAACTCCCGATTCACACTGAGAACCATCGTGTCGGGGCAATTTATGGGTCTGTTGTACGTCTTAGATCGTTTCTTCATAAATTCATCCGAGAGATTTCCGTGAAATCCTGCCAGTTTTCACTTTTTTTTCACTCTTCCGTTTGGTAACCACTTTCGATCTCGTCTAAAAGACTAAGAGAGCATTCTCCAGTTCTTTTTTCTTTTTTCCTTTTTTTATTTTTATTTTTATTTTTTACATTTTATGCCTGATCTTCGGGTCACTGACTTGAGATCATTTTTTTTTTTTTTTTTTATTGTCTTTGTCATTATGAATGCTTAAAACATCACGATTCTGGTGGCGTGCATTTTCTTTTTTTTTTTTTTTTTTTCGGGGTGGGGTGGGGGAGAGGGGGCTCATTTTTTATCGATTGATTGTCTTCCAATTGTCGGAGAGAGTCGATTTGCTGCTGCCATTTAGCATCCACATGTACGATCATCGTTTTCGTATTGTCTTCTCGAGAGTCGGCAGTTTTGGAGCTGCTATTGCGTTCAACAGAATTCTGGCGGTCCGAATCGGACATTCCATGCAAAGGAAGACCTAGGATCGGTGCCAAGACTGACAACGACAGCCAGGTGAATGTTCTAGCAGGACAAGCGGATAAATAAATATGCTTAATCTCTGATAGGGAAAGAAGTTTTTTCACTTTTTTCTTTCTGCGTACGCAGGTTGATACTGCTGCGGACACTGCCTGTATAGACAGGCAGTGGAGTTTTGTGTGTATGACCGTTTTTTATCCCACCATTAAGGCAGCCATACTCCATCTTCGGGGAAGGTGCATGCTATGTGTAACGTGTCATCCATACCAACGGCCAAACTGACCTTCTCTTCCGAAAGTTGGTGATGGCATTTTACGTGTGTGCAAGATGATGTGCGTGCGTTCACACACGGAACCTCGGTTTATAGTCTCACTCGAAGGACTGTATGGGGAATGGAGTCAGAACCAATGTTAACTCCGAGGGGAAAATCCCTCTGTACCGAAATTCGAACCCGCAACCCCAGGATCACGAGTCCGGCGCTCTACCAACTGAACTATTCTGGCCCCGTTTTTTTTCACTAAGCTGATGTGGTTTTTTTCTTCTTTTTTGTTTCTTTGCTTGTTTGTTTGTTTATGAAATTCTTAACACTAACATACTACCACCATTACCGAAAGGGCTGGTACCTGCCATGTCCAGTTATGTACAGTATGCATCACATTAAATATTGATGAGATGTCATTACACTTTTTTTCCCACAATGATAATAATTATTGTTGAAAGAGCACTTACCGCTGTTTTGTTGATGATGATTACTATTTTCTTTTCCTGAAAGCAGTCATTATGACCTTTTGAATCTAGGAAGTTGCCGTAGTGACTTCGCCCTTGGTGAGGGTGAAAGGT
>CM065723.1:69941350-69951350 GCA_033310375.1 Conus canariensis
GTTGGGCGTACAGGGACCCCTCGAGTGCAACAGCCGTGAGGAGCCTGGTTCGCTTGTTTCTTTCTTCTTGTTGTTGTTGTCTCAATCGACAGTTGTTGTCGGACGGGCGATAAGCATCATGAACTGCTCTCAATCCTGAAGACCTGGAAGAAATCCTGTGAACTCTATCGTTATTGGAGATCCGTGTGGGACAGAGTTCCATTATTGTTGTCTTTGTGACCGGGGCACGGCGGATGATGAATCATGGACTTACTTTTCATTTTATTTGTAATCGTCGTCTTTTCCCGTTGCACTGATTTTTTTTTTGTCGCTCTCTCCTTTGCCCCATCCCCCCCCCCCCCCTCCCCAATTTGGAGGTGAACAGCGGGACAGCTTATATTATCGCGCTTACAAGAAGTCGTTTTTGTTTCAGAGCCTGACTTGGGGAAAAAAATGTTCTTGTTGCCATGTCGTCTTCGTCTTCTTCTTACCCCTATACCCTTTGCTTCTCATTCTCCTCTCTTCCTTCTTTTGCTTAAAAAATTTCTTCTGCTTCTTAATTTCATGAAATCTTTTTTTCCAGGTGTTTTTCACTGTCTTTCTTTCTTGGTTCTTCCTTCTCCTTGCTTTTTCTACTTCTCCTCATCCACCTTTTCTTCTTCTTCTTCTTCTTCTTCTTCTTCTTCTTCTTCTTCTTCTTCTTCTTCTTCTTCTTCTCCTCCTCCTCCTCCTCCTCCTCCTCCTCCTGCATCTTCTTCTTGTTCTTCTTCTTCTTCTCCTCCTCCTCCTCCTCCTCCTGCATCTTCTTCTTGTTCTTCTTCTTCTCCTCTCCTCCTCCTCCTCCTCCTCCTCCTCCTCCTCCTCCTCCTCCTGCATCTTCTTCTTCTTCTTTCTTCTTCTTCTTCTTCTTCTTCTTCTTCTTCTTCTTCTTCTTCTCCTCCTCCTCCTCCTCCTCCTGCATCTTCTTCTTCTTCTTCTTCTTCTTCTTCTTCTTCTCTTCTTCTTCTTCTTCTTCTTCTTCTTCTCCTCCTCCTCCTCCTCCTGCACTTCTTCTCTTCTTCTTCTTCTTCTTCTTCTTCTTCTTCTTCTTCTTCTTCTCTTCTTCTTCTTCTTCTTTCTCCTCCTCCTCCTCCTCCTCTTCCTCCTCCTCCTCCTGCATCTTCTTCTTCTTCTTCTTCTTCTTCTTCTCTTCTTCTTCTTCTTCTTCTTCTTTCTTCTTCTTCTTCTCCTTCTCCTCCTCCTCCTCCTCTTCCTCCTCCTCCTGCATCTTCTTCTTCTTCTTCTTCTCCTTCTCCCTCTTCGTCTCCTCCTCCTCCTCCTCCTCTTCCTCCTCCTCCTCTCCTCCTCCTTCTTCTTCTTCTTCTTCTTCTTCTTTCTTCTTCTTCTTCTCTTCTTCTCTCCTTCAACCTCCTCTTCCTCCTCCTCTCCTCTTCTACGTCTTCTTTCTCTCCATTTTCTTTTTCTTCGTTTTATTTTCCTCGCTCTGCTCTCCTTTGAATTTTTCTGCATATAATTGACGGAACTGAAGGCACTGAGGGCAGCTTCATCCCATGTTTTCTCTTTCTTCACAACAGGACAGGGGATAGGAGAAGAGGAGAAAGTGGGAGAGCTGGGTGGGATGGGTACGAAGTGTGGGGTGTGTGTGGAAGGGACAGGGTGGGGGGGGGGGGGGGGAGGCGGTGGCGAGTAACCAGAAAGGTAAGAGAAATGGGGGAGGGGGAGAAGATGGATTCCTGTCTGTTTTAAATTCTATTGACAACACACAAAAAGCTTTTTGATGTGAATGGCTATTGCTTTGCACATAATATTCATCCGGCTCTCTCTCTCTCTCTCTCGCCCTCTCTCTCTCTCTCTCTCTCTCTCTCTCTCTCTCTCTCTCTCTCTCTCTGTGTCTCTGTCTCTCTCTCATTGTCTCTCTGTCTGTCTCTGTCTTTCTCTCATTCTGTCTGCCAGTCTGTCTCTCTCTTTCTCTCTCTCTCTTTACTCCCTCTCTCTTCTCTCTCTCTCTCTCTCTCTCTCTCTCTCTCTCTCTCTCTCTGTCACTCTCAGGTACATGGGAATCTCTTTCTTTCTTTCTCTCTGTCTCTCTGTTTCTGTCAGTCAGTCAGTCTGTCTGTCTGTCTGTCTGTCTCTCTCTCTCTCTCTCTCTCCTCTCTCTCTCTCTCTCTCTCTCTCTCCTCTCTCGTGGTACGTGAGAATTTATCGGTCTGTCTGTCTCTGTCTCTGCCTGTCTGGCCTGTCTGTCTGTCTGTCTGTCTCTCCTCTCTCTCTCTCTCTCTCTCTCTCTCTCCTCTCTCATCTCTCTGTGTCTCCTACCCCCCCCCCCCCCCCCCCACCCGCCACCCCCGGCGTGGGCATTCCTTATCAAGTTAGTGCGGTAAACAATCTTTCAGAAAACAATGAAAATGCATTAAGAGAACTGGCGAGTTCCATTGCCCTCCCGATGGAAATGAGACTTAGGAAAAAAAAACAAAAAAAAAAACCAGAAAAAGTAAGAAAGAAAAAGAAAAGAAAGAAAAGAAAAGAAAAGAAAAGAAAGGGCAATGGACATAATGATAGCGACGGCCGTGAAAGTAGTTCAATGGTCCTGACTGTGTTGCTTGCAGTGAGTTTGTACGCGCGAGGAGGGGAGGTGGGGCGCTGTGTATAAAGAGCAGCTGAAGCGTGTGTTTGAGGGGTAGGGGGAGGAGGTTGATGTGTGCAGAGGAGTGTATGCGCCGTGCGCATTGGTGCGTTGATGTTCGAAACAGTGTATTAACCTGCGGGGAGACATGCTCATAGTTTACATTGCCCATCCACCCCCCTCCACTTCCCGCACCTTCTCCTCCTTCCCCTCTACGCGCAAGTCTTGTCAATTGAAAGTAATAAAAGGTTACAAGTATAGATTTTTGTACATGTACTGCTCGTACTTTCTGGAAATTGCAGGCAATCCGACCCTGTTTTGTTACCCTCCCTGTCTGTGTCCGTCTGTCTGGTCTGTCTCTCTCTCGTTCTGTCTCTCTCTCTCTCTCTCTCTCTCTGTGTGTGTGTGTGTGTGTGTGTGTGTGTGTGTGTGTGTGTGTGTGTGTCTGTCAGTAAGATCTCTCTTTCTCCCTCCCTCCCTCCCTCCCTCTCTCCCTCCCCCCTCTCTCTCTTGTTAACAGAAAGAAAGAGAACAGCTCGTCGTCTTTTCCCCCTCCTCTCTCTTCCCCTTTATCCCATCTGTCTCTTTTGGCCAGCGTATCATTCCACGTATTCCTAGACTAATTAACACAACACGTTAATGTTCTCGCGCATTAGAATTATTACATTCTTGTTATTGTCATTATTGTTATTGATCATTATTATTACATTACTCTATGTATGTTGTTGGTTGTTGTGATGGTTGCTGGGTGTTGCTTTGTTGTTGGCTATGCTAATGATAGTAGTAGACGATGACCGATAACGACGATGCTGACGGTAATGATGATGTTAATGTTGCTGCTGTAGTTTATCTTTTTTCTGCAATTAGCTAGACTGAGGACAAAGTCGGGCACTGCGGTTGCGCCGAACGAAAAGCCTCGTACTTCCGTTTCCCAGTGCACCCCCGTGCGAAAATTGTCTGCTCTTACGTTGTGTATCTCGTGTGCTGACATTTCTGCTTCCACCTCCATCCCTCCCTTTTCCTATGATTTCCCTCCCCTTACACCTCCCTCTACTCCCTCTTGCTCCCCCACCAGCCTCCTCGCCCTTGCCATGGTTAGTCTCCTACTAAATAACCTTTAAGATGGTAGCTTCTTTCTGTCAAGCACCAAAACCGAATTAACTGAAATACGTCACCATGTGTACGATCATTAGGTATTTCAGAACATTGTGGACTTTTTCTCCATTAATTTACTCCGATCTTGGCCTTGGAGAGGAAACACGACGAAAGCGAGTGAGAATCCTGTTTCTAGACTCGATTTTTGCGATGTGTCAGTTAAAGTTGAGTGATTTTTTTCCCGCAAGAAGAAAATTCCTTCGCAAACATCACCACTAACAACTTCAGGGTGCATGTGCCAGCAGAATGTGATATTCGGCTGCAACTGGAAACGGAGCGACAGCTTCAAGCGTGCAGCCGTGGTACCCTTCTTCATTATGTCTTCACGAGTCACTGTTACCACTACGAACACGTTCCGTCGCAGCTCAGTAGGTGTCAAGGAAAGCTTTGGTTTGTTCAAAGTCCCTGGTTGTGAAGGCGTTGGTTACATGTTGTGCACGTGCAGCCCGTGAAGTATCAGCACAGGACACTGTACGAGGCTTGCGTATAGTTATGTCCCATTATTGTTGGTGTTGTGACACGATCAAAACAAATTGCTGCATCTTCGCTGTTGTTTTCTTCGTCGTTGGCGTTATTTTCTTTGCATATTTCATTTTCTTCTTTCTTTCTTTGTTGTTGTTTGTGTAGTTGTTGATTTTTGTTTGTTTCTTTCTTTTTGTTCTTGTTCTAGTTTATTTTTGTCGCTATTCGTCATCTGCTGCTGCGTTGTGTTTTTGGAAGGAGTGTTTTAAAGAGTTGTGCGAATGAGTTTTTTTTTTTTTTTTTTAAAGTTTTGACAATGACTTGTGAGTTGACTTCAACGCGATGACAGCCCTGATATGGCCCTTTGCGGTCGGTTGGGCTATAAGCAATATTACCTTACCTCACCTTGTTGCCGCTTCTTTTTTCGCCTTGCTTTTAAACCTTTTGTTTTCTTCTTCTTCTTCTTCGTCTTCTTCTTCTTCATCTTCTTCTTCTTCTTTGTCGTCGTCGTCGTCGTCGTTGTCGTCATCGTCTCCATCTTCTTTATCTTTTTTTCTCCTACGCACGAAGTTCAGGCTGTGGTTTGACCTGACAGGCACCTTCGTGTCGGGGCTGACCGTGCTGTGCGGGAGTCACGTGCGGCCCGGGGGAGGCAGCCGGCGTGGGGTGGTGTGGACCAACACGGGGGTGGCGCTGCTGCAGTTCGGCCTCACCTTCCTCCTGCTCCTCGGCTGGATCTGGTCCATCATGTGGGGCACCGCCTTCCTCTCCATCTCCAGTGAGTGTCATGATGTGAAGATGAGGTTGAGCTGGTCAGAGTTGTGGAGCAATGACTCTCTGTCCATCTCCAGTGAGTGTGATGACGATGATGGTGATGATGATGATGATGACCTGGTCAGTGTTGTGGAGCAATGACTCCCTGTCCATCTCCAGTGAGTGTGATGACGATGATGGTGATGATGATGATGACCTGGTCAGTGTTGTGGAGCAATGACTCCCTGTCCATCTCCAGTGAGTGTGATGACGATGATGGTGATGATGATGATGACTTGGTCAGTGTTGTGGAACAATGACTTCCTGTCCATCTCCAGTGAGTGTGATGACGATGATGGTGATGATGATGATGACCTGGTCAGTGTTGTGGAGCAATGACTCCCTGTCCATCTCCAGTGAATGTGATGACGATGATGGTGATGATGATGATGACCTGGTCAGTGTTGTGGAGCAATGACTCCCTGTCCATCTCCAGTGAGTGTGATGACGATGATGGTGATGATGATGATGATGACCTGGTCAGTGTTGTGGAGCAATGACTCCCTGTCCATCTCCAGTGAGTGTGATGACGATGATGGTGATGATGATGATGTTGACCTGGTCAGTGTTGTGGAGCAATGACTCCCTGTCCATCTCCAGTGAGTGTGATGACGATGATGGTGATGATGATGATGACCTGGTCAGTGTTGTGGAGCAATGACTCCCTGTCCATCTCCAGTGAGTGTGATGACGATGATGGTGATGATGATGATGACCTGGTCAGTGTTGTGGAGCAATGACTCCCTGTCCATCTCCAGTGAGTGTGATGACGATGATGGTGATGATGATGATGATGACCTGGTCAGTGTTGTGGAGCAATGACTTCCTGTCCATCTCCAAGGAGTGTGATGACGATGATGGTGATGATGATGATGATGACCTGGTCAGTGTTGTGGAACAATGACTTCCTGTCCATCTCCAGTGAGTGTGATGACGATGATGGTGATGATGATGATGACCTGGTCAGTGTTGTGGAGCAATGACTCCCTGTCCATCTCCAGTGAGTGTGATGACGATGATGGTGATGATGATGATGACCTGGTCAGTGTTGTGGAGCAATGACTCCCTGTCCATCTCCAAGGAGTGTGATGACGATGATGGTGATGATGATGATGATGACCTGGTCAGTGTTGTGGAGCAATGACTTCCTGTCCATCTCCAGTGAGTGTGATGACGATGATGGTGATGATGATGATGATGACCTGGTCAGTGTTGTGGAGCAATGACTTCCTGTCCATCTCCAGGAGTGTGATGACGATGATGGTGATGATGATGATGACCTGGTCAGTGTTGTGGAGCAATGACTTCCTGTCCATCTCCAAGGAGTGTGATGACGATGATGGTGATGATGATGATGATGACCTGGTCAGTGTTATGGAGCAATGACTCCCTGTCCATCTCCAGTGAGTGTGATGACGATGATGGTGACAACGACGACGATGACGATGATTACGTTACTGATGACGATGACGACATTGATGATGATGATGATGATGATGATGATGAAGAATCGTGTGGTGCATTGAAATCATGGCCAAATATAATGAGTGTAATGATGATTGTGATGATAATAATGATGCTGATGATGATAATGATGATGACGATTTGGTCCATCGTGCAGAGCATTGACTTCCTCGCCATCTGCGGGGATGATGATGATGATGATGATGATTTGGACCATTATGTATAGCATTTCCTTTCTGTCCATTTTCAGGGAAAAGGAATGACGCCATTGATGATGATGATGATGATTGATGATGGTGATGATGATGATGATGGTGATGGTGATGATGATGATGATGATGATCACCTCCATCATTTACAGCACTGCTTTCCACTCTCCTGGTAATGTGACAAACCGAAGCCGGTTGTACGTTTGACGTTCTGGTGTCATTTTGATCAATTGCTTGCCGCTGTCTATCAATTAAAACAAGGCTAGAATTCCGCGAGCTTTTTCTTATATTCTTTTGAAATTATGAACCTGTTTTGGGTTGGTTTTTTTTGCGAAACGACCCTCATGGAAATGAAGAATAGGCCTACGTGCATCCAGACATGTAGTTTCAGTCTTAATCGGCGTGTTGACTGAATCGTTGATTCTGAGTAAAATCTTGTGGCACCTGGAACACAAACACCATCAGCGACTTTGCTGCCTTTTTTTTAAATGGCTGTTTTGGGGGATTATTTTACTATCTTGAAAAAAAACTTCAGATTTAAATTCATGAAAAAAAAGAAAATCTAGATGTAGATTTTTTTCCCTTGCCATAGGATAGTGGTTGCTTTCTAAGAACGAAGAAAAATCTTGTTTAAAGATTTTGCTTTTGATGTGTGTGTGTGTGTGTGTGTGTGTGTGTGTGTGTGTGTGTGTGTGTGTGTGTGTGGTGTGATGTGGTTTGTGTGCATTTACAGAAGAATACTACAAGAAAGAACAGCAGCCGGAGCAGACGTCTTCAACACAGGGACGACATAAACCCTCCCCTACGCCGAAGAGGGATCACCATGACGATGACCACGCTTCCTCCCATCACCCTTCCCCTTCCCCATCGGTTTCCTCCCCTGGGGACCCCCCTCCCGGCCACGCGCCCTCCAGGTCAGAGCAGCCTCACCCCCAGAGGAATGGCCTCTCAGTCAACGTGGTGGGAGGGACGTTACCCAGTAGACCTGACTTCTACAACACGCCCTCCACCTCCAGCGACGGGGCTCAGCCTATCATAGTTCTCCAAGAGGCGCCGGTCATCGTCAATCACTCTGAGGTCACTTCCGAGACCTCCGGGACCTTGATGAACGCCCGCACGCGGCACGAGAAGATACTGAGGCGTCAGATGTCCGACAACGAGTTGTCGCCCTTCATTTTGACCCATGAACGGCTGGAGGCGATAGTCATCCATGACGCCCCCGTGCAGCAGAGAGGGACAGGTCGTCCTCAGCCTCATCCAGATGAGGCCATGGCCAGGGCCGCCCCTGTGCCTAAGTCATGATGAGGGCTGGCCCTTAACAGGTCATGTGGTGTCTTTATACACACGCATTTGTTGCCTTGAAACTCAAAGTACCGAAACGGACATACTGATGATGATCGTGGACGGGTACAGAAAAATAAACAAAAACCGAAAGTCGCATTCTACAGTCCGTATTTTTTTTTCCTTTTTTTTTTTTTTGTTAAGTGTGTGTGTTTAAATATCTGGCTCTGGTAAAATCATTTAATGTTTCTGAAAAACGATTTAATCTATCGGAAAGTGATCAGTTTTCTTGAAGCTCTGCTGTCTGTCCGAGCTGCTATCATACATGGTGCGTGGTGGTTCACATGTGCATAACATTCCACATCGCCACACCACGTGACGATGTTATAGGAAAGAATTAGGTATTCTTTGCTGTCAAAACCTATTCTATCTTCTGCCTTTTTTCTTACAAAAAAAAAACGTTTAATTTTTGTTTTGACTTTCTGACGGGTGTAATAGGTGCAATAGGTTCGTTGATTCGAAGATTGGAAGGGTCTGGGTAGGACCCAGATGTTTTCCCAATCTCTGATGTCGATTTTCGGGCAGAACTGCTAGTGTTTTCTCCCCGTTTCGTGCGTGTGCGCGTGCTAAAAGATTTCCCAAACAATACATGGATTATGAAAACATGAAATTACATACTATGCGCCTCAACAAAAGCTCGTTTCAACATGGCCGTGGATGTGCCTGTTGCCATACCACTTCGACCAAACTATCTTCACGATTCTGCTTGTCGATTGTGCTTCACAAAGCGAGTATTTGTCCAGTGGTCATCAAGCCAAGTCTGCTTCCTGTTCAGCATTTATTCAGAGATCTTTAATAATACTTTTCAGAATTGCAAAAAGCCAGAAAGCACTTGGAAACGTAAAAACCAAGAATGAAGTTAAAGAAGAACATGAAACAAGACCGACAACCGGTGCTGCATCCGACAGAACATGAGTCATTGTGGGCTTTGACGAATGTGGCCATAAACCCAGAAACGTTGTGTGCGGACTATAGAGCTTTGACGAATGTGGCAATAAACCCAGAACGTTGTGTGCGGACTATAGAGCTGTGACGAATGTGTCTATAAACCCAGAAACATTGTGTGCGGATTATAGAGCTTTGACAAATGTGGCTATAAACCCAGAACGCTGTGTATGGACTATAGAGCTGTGACAAATGTGGCTATAAACCCAGAACGCTGCATATGGACTACAGAGCTGTGTCAAATGTGGCAATAAACCGAGAACGTTTTGTATGGACTGTGGCGCTGTGTCAAATGTGGCAATAAACCCAGAACGTTGTGTTTGAACTGTAGAGTTATGGTAAATGTAGCAAGAAACCTTGAACGTTGTATATGGACTATAGAGCTGTGCTAAATGTATCACTAAACCCAGAACGTTGTGTATGGACTGTAGAGCTGTGACAGATGTAACAATAAACCCAGAACGTTGTGTATGGACTATACTATAGAGTTGTGATAGATGTGGCAATAAACCCAGAACGTTGTGTATGGATCGTAGAGCTGTGACAAATGTGGCAATAAACCCAGAACGTTGTGTATGGACTGTGGAGCTGTGACAGATGTGGCAATAAATCCAGAACGTTGTGTATGGACTATAGAGCTTTGACAAATGTGACAATAAACCCAGAACGTTGTGTAATGGACTGTAACCCCAGTTAGGGGTAGGTGTCTATCTAAGAGACCCGTGGACACCCCTTTAGGGATGTCTCCGTTTATTGCACCCCTTCCTACGCCTGTCGCTGCTGAATTCATCGCGTAAACTGGACGACTGCACTGACTCAGTGATGATGAGTGGCCGACACTGTTTGTTATCTGCTGATAGAGTTATGGTCGGGCTGACAGCCAGTCGCTTGCAGAATTCCCTTCAGCTTTCAGCCGTATGGGAACCTAAATTTCTTACCCATTATTATCGTGGGTTTGGATGATACAGAAACACTGCTGGCCCAGAGTTTCTTTTCTTGACAGTCGGAC
>CM065723.1:69966350-69968850 GCA_033310375.1 Conus canariensis
GCCAGAGCTGAAATTGCTGTGGGCTCAACTGGGAAGACTTGGACCACTCAATTGAGTTAAATCCAATTGATGGATCCATCTCTGAGAGTATTGTATCAAATTTTCTGACCAACACGGCAAGTGTCTGTATCTCTCGGGCCTGATTGACGCCGGGATATATTACGAAAGTAAGCGCAGAGTACAGCCCTGTCATGCAGTCTCAGACCTGAATGGAAATCCACGGCATCATCTTCAACATCCTCATCGATCAGCATGTAAAAAAAAAAAAAAAAAAAAAAAAAACAGTCTCAGATTTTGTGGCCCTTCATGCCCTGCTTTCACGATGACATCAGTATCGATGACCTCTCCACGTCTAAGGCCTTGGTTTGATCCTGTCGGGGTCACCGGTATCAGCAAATTCATGGATACTGTCGTTGGACGGACGTGGTGGCGCTCTCCAGAGGAAGAGCTCACACACGCCGACTCCGCGACTAAGAAATTATTGTCGTCAGTAGGGGGGGGGGGGGGGGGGGGGGGAGTGGGGGGCTTAGTATGTGATGTCCTGTGTATGTTGGATCAGAACAGTCGCCACTGAACATCACTGAAGTGACACGGCGGCAGTGCAGTGTCTGCTGTGATGGGTCACCTCATGACGACTTGACATTGACTGGTTACAGTTGGATTGCCGACGCCGTGGCTGTGGCAAGCCGGGCCGGGCTATGGCTGTGGACGAGCGGTGTGGGTGTAATGCCAAAGAAGTATTACAAAAGATGAGACTGAAAAAAAAAATATTTGCATAATTTTAATAATTCAATGTCTAACATCAAACCAGCATCTTGTGTCATTTACACCTTTTTGTAATAAATGTCCCATTACTTTCAGAAAAAAAACCCAGCTTAATCATAAAAAAGAAAATGGGGGAAAAAAAAGAAAAAAGAAAGCAGAACTTGCTATGCAACTCACGTTCGGGCAATGGTCGGTGGCTATCGGTAAAAGGGAACTAACTCTACACTGACGGGCAATGGTCGGTGGCTATCGGTAAAAGGGAACTAACTCTACACTGACGGGCAATGGTCGGTTGCTATCGGTAAAAGGGAACTAACTCTACATTGACGGACGAGCACACTCTCCAGACTTGCTGCATTCTTGAACTCGACGAAACCAAACTTTAATGCTGAAGGAACATCGTTTATAAAACGGGACTAACAGTGAAACATAGCCTGGGAGGCGGTGGCGTCAACCCAGTAAAATATTTCAAACTCAATGCATGTATGTCAAATACAGCTACGTATTCATGTGTGTCTGTGTCTGTATCTGTGTGTTCGTTGTCCAAAGGCACAAAGCAAACTTGGAAATGAATGAAGTAATGATATACAGAGACGTGGGTGAAGGCATTTAAATAAGACCTAAAAGCAATTGATTTATGTAAGCCTACTTAGTGATTGATTATTCTAGACACACATTTGAATGACGAAGCTGTCACAGCGTTCACGTGCAGTGACTTACGGTACAGGGTGGCCGAAGAGGGAGAACGTCTGTATTGTGTCCTGCAGGGCGGGATGTCATCACTGGAGGTGATGTTTGTTTTTCCTGGAGCTCAGCCTTCAGCCCGTTGGTCTTGGCAGTTAGTTTGAACGGACTGAGATGAGCCCATCATGGAATCTGCAGAACAGTTTCACCTGACCTCCTTTTCACGTCACTCTTAAGTGGTGGTCCACAGACCTGTCGATGGAGTGGATACAGGATGAGTGGTGATGTCTCTTGGTGACCCCCATCTTTCTGCTCTACAGTAAACCTTCTCCATCGTCCGGGTCTCACTGGCGGTGAAGTATCTCACAGAGAAACTGCATACTCCAGTGCAGGAACTACAAGGATTTGCTGAACAGTTGCCTGTCTCCAGTTTGACCATGCGCCTAGGGATGTTGAGAGTGTTGTTCGTGAGAGAGGTAATATGGAAAAAAAAAAGAAATGAGGGGGTAAGGAAACACGAAGAATAAGAAAAGGCCACCTTACGCCCTCCAGAGGGAGAGCTCACTCACACCGGCTCCGCGACTAAAACAGTTATTGTCGTCAGTAGGTGGTGTCCTGCGTATGTTGGATCAGCATAGGCACCACTGAACACCACCGAAGTCACTCTCGACAGCAGTGCAGTGTCGCCTCCGGTGGGTTTCCTCTTGATCACTTGAAACTGACTGCTCCCTGTGGATTGCCGGTACAAACAATAAAGCCACCTCACCACCTCTGCACCCCCCCCCCCCCCCCTCCGCCCGTTCAGTCCCCGTTCCACCCCAGTCCCAACCCTGAACTCCCCGCTACCATCACACATGGTGAAAACAGCTGGACTTGGGTCACAGAGCGAGGAGTACTGCCCCAGACGACTGGGCTGCTTCACAAATTTGGCACCTCTCTCTCTCTCTCTCTCTCTCTCTCTCTCTCTCCTCTCTCTCTCTCTCTCTCTCTCTCTCTCTCTCTCTCTCTCTCTCTTCAGACCATCTACAGCGAAATTATTTACGGTTTCCGG
>CM065723.1:69983850-69991350 GCA_033310375.1 Conus canariensis
CGAGAATAAAAGCTGACATAATAAAGGGTTCAGTTCTAACGTTCTTTAGACATGAGAAGATAACTTTGAAAACAAGAAAAGATTCAAAGTCGGACAGGGGCAAATTTGGCATTTAAGAAGGGTTTACTTCTGGTGTATCAGAATGTTGGCGTATTGCGGACGGAATTAGGTACACTTGTCGCAGATGTTATAATGTTGGCCTGTTACGTACAGATGCATGCAGGTTTAACAGTTACGAAAAGTTCAATGCTGATTTATTGCAGTTGAGAAGCAGAGAGATTTGACATTCAAAGTTCCATTGTGGCCAATAACAGAAATGAACAAATCAGCTTCCACTCATTACAGATAACGGGCAGGCAGAGTTGATAATTAAAAGGATTTAAAAAAAAAAAAAAAAAGGTTCAGTGGGGCCTGGTACAGACAGGGGCAGGCAAATCTGGCGTTAACAAAAGAGGGTCCAATTTCGCGCGTTAAAAGACAGACAGGCGGGCGGGCGGGCGGGCACTGTGCAGGCAGGTAAGGGAGCGCACTCTACTCTACCCGAGTCAGTCAGTCACACTGCCAACACTTCAGTCCCAAAGCTGAGCTCTTCGCTTCCCTTGTTTCTCCTCCTTGCTGAGGGCTGCAGAAATGACAGAAACAAACAGTTCAATGATGTCTCCTTGCTGAGGGCTGCAGCAATGACAGAAACAAACAGTTCAATGATGTCTCCTTGCTGGGGGCTGCAGAAATGACAGAAACAAACAGTTCAATGATGTCTCCTTGCTGGTAGAATCGCTCCAGTATTCCCTGCAAAGAAATCCAGTGTGAGCCTGCCCAGTAAACAGCCTTTTTTTTTTTTTTTTTTTTACTGTTGGTAAAATTGTTCATCGGTTCCCTGCAAGAAAGCATATATTAGTTTACTCGGTATACGGGCGGTATTTTTTTCCGACTGGTGACATAGTTTAATAGATCCCTGTGGATTTGAAAAGACAAAAAAAAAAAAAAAAAACAACAACAACAACAACAACAACAAAACAAAGAGAAGAACAAGCCCCCCTTTGGAAAACATTTTATAGAATTCATGAAAGAGAAAATCTTTTTGAATTAGTCCAAACGACAGATGTTGTTCTGTCGGTGACATTAGAGAATTCAGTGCAAAAGAAATTTTCATGAATGTTTTCATTGCATAATTTTTTTTTCTTTTGATCAAAATAGTTTGTAACTTCCCTGCAATAAAAATGGACTATAAGTTTCCATCAACAGACAGATGGTGTTTCCCAACTGGTAAAGTTTGTCATCAATTCCCTTCCAGGAATTACAGAGTTTGGTCAATATACAGATGACGTTTTCCTGTTTGTAAAACGGTTGATTAAATTCCAACAAGTCTGGATGATGGAACTGTCCAACAAAGACATGATATTTTTCTGTTGGTAACATAGTTCCTCTGTTCCCTGCAAGAAAATGGAGTGATAAAACATTCCATGAAATGCTTTCCTGCCGATAAAATGAATTCCCGCAAGAGAAAACTCACCATGAGTTTGTCCGACAGATAATCATACATTCCCGTTGGTATAGTGGTTCATGAATGCTCTGATGGAATATAAACCATAAGTTTAGCCAATGAACAGATGATGCCAGGTTTTGTAGGGATAGCTCACTAATTTCTTACTGTGAATTGGACTCACTGTGCCCAATAGATATGTAATATTTTCCTGTTGGTAAAATAGTCATAACATTTCTGGCTTTTTGAGTTTGTTTCTCTCTGCATCACCTTCACATCCCTTACTCTCGCCTGCTTCACGTCTTGGTAAAATAAAGTTCAGGATATATTTCTGCACTGGGAAACTGACCATGAAATTTTTCATTGTGCAACAGTTGACGACATTGTTCATTGTTATGACAAGAAACAAATAGTGTTAATACAGTTCAATGAATTCAGTTGACTTTGATATCTGCCACGGAAACTGACCCACGTTTCATATTTAAAACGCACAGACAAATACAAATTGAAAAATCATTTTAAGGTATGAAAATGAACAAAATATCCCTATCTTTTACATAATGAACAAAATATCCTATCTTTTACATAATGAACAAAATATCCCTATCTTTTACATAATGAACAAAATATCCCTATCTTTTACATAATGAACAAAATATCCCTATCTTTCATACATATCCTTTCTATTACTGGCTGCAACAAAAAGAAGCACATACGAAAATGAGTTTTTTTTTTATTTTATTTTATTTTTTTTTAATCTACCCCATTTCTTTTCATTTCCGTATTTTCACCTCTACCTTATTTTCCAATTATTATACGTACATCAGTACCTCTATGACAGCATAAACATCGACATTCATCCAGTGCTGGCTGTGCCAGAAGCAGTACATGCCAAGGAAATCTGACATGCCAGCATGTTGTTATTTGGCGTGGAAATACATGAACAGGCAATTCCCGTGGAAACTGTACGAAGCACGTCATCCTCAGCGCGTGACTTATGGTACATAAACCAGCTCGGCACTAGTGAAAATGATAAATAAGTAAAAAAAAACAACAAACAAACAATAAATGAATAGATAAATAAATAAATAAATAAATAACAGATATATACTATGAAAAAGATACATAAGTAAATAAATATACAAATAAACAAACAATACATAAATAAATATGTATATATACAAATTAATAAATGAATGAATAAAAGAAGAAGAGGAAGACATTTTCCTCTAGGTCAACCTTCTTCCCTCGTCGAAAATTACACAAAGAAAGAAGATTACAAATTATGCACGGCGCAGTCAAAATTATACACAGCACAGTCAAAATTACGCACACCACAGTCAAACGGCTCCATTGTATACAGATGCTGAAATAGAAATCATGAAAAGCGATAACACGCGACTGTTGACTGCTGTAGGAAAAAAACAATAAACAAACAAATACAAATTCCAGAAAATTGTTAATCATGTTCATCATGAGAAGGGAAAAAAAACATGATTGTAATTTGTAGCAAGTGAAAGGAGAAAGAAGAGGAAGAAGACGAAGAAGAAGAAGAAGACGAAGAAGACGAAGAAGAAGAAGAAGAAGAAGAAGAAGAAGACAAAGAGAAGAAGAAGAAGAAGAAGAGAAGAAGAAGAAGAGAAGAAGAAGAAGAAGAAGAAGAAGAAGAAGAAGAAGAAGAAAATGAAAACGAAAACGAAAACGAAGAAAGACAGAAAGAACAAGGGAAACAACAGGGTTAGATAATACACTCGCCAACGCAGCGATAGAATTCCAGGTGTGTACTAGGAACCTTGAAGTGCGAAGGGTTTTCCTTCACTTCCCACTAGATATTATGTAGTGGCCTGGGTGCTTGTCTTTCGGAGACGACAAACCGAGATCGTGTGCAGCATACACAGTTAAAGGGAACCACAGGCAGCAAGGAAAATTTGCCGACCAAACTTCTGAAGGGAAATCCTCTTTGATATGCAAACCAAAATACCCTCACCCAGGGAGGAAGAAAAAAAAAAAACGGATAGTGGAGCACTAGAGCGATGTACTCTCTGCGGAAAGAGCAGTCCGAATACCACGTAGAGAAATGTGACGTGATGATGATGCTGTTGCTGTTGCCTGCGAATAAAGAGACGAATGATTCACAAGACGAAACCGCAGGAATCGATCACCACACCATCATCGCAGATCAAACCCCACTGAAAAGCTGCCATGGTTGTGACGACATGTCTCTGGTGATATGAGCCGTGCCTCACTGTTAGCGGAAATCACATGCACAATGCGATCCCTCTGCACGCGGTGTATAAAATTATGATATGACTGTGCTCTTTGTCATCCCACACACCCTACCTATCTTGTGTTGAATGTTGCTTTTTTCATCATGTTATCCCATGACAGTTAGATCACATGTGCGTATGGAGCGGGATGGAGCGGTGAGGGGGAGGGGGGGGGGAGAGGAGAGGAAGGGGGGGGGGACAAACCTGTGAACAACGATCCTACTTTTTTTTTCCCTTCATCATTTTTTTTTCAGTGAACAATAACGAGTGTTGACGGAGCCTACCCCCTCTCCAGATGTTACAGATAGATGTTGTGTATTTTCGCTTATTTCTGTAACCCACCTAATACTGATATACGTGTCTCGGGATCTGTAATTAATGTGAATATCTGATCTTGAGTGTGTGTGCGTGCGTTTTGTGTGTGTGTGTGTGTGTGTGTGTGTGTGTGTGTGTGTGTGTGTGTGTGTGTGTTGTGTGTGTGTGTGTGCGTATGTGTGTGTGCAAGTGTGTGTGTGTGTGTGTGTGTTTGTGTGTGTGTGTGTGTGTGTGTGTGTGTGTGCATGTGTGTGTTTGTGTGTGTGTGTGTGTGTGTGTGTGTGTGTGTGTGTGTGTGTGTGTGTGTGTGTGTGTATACACGCGAAAGTCATTCAGCCATCTACCAGTGTGTGGCTATGCTGATCACAGATGGGGGGAAAAAACTGCCCTATACCTGCCTCACTGCCTTTTGCATAGGCTCAAACTCGCCTTCCCTCTCAGACTGAGACTCGAATGTCGTAACTACACAACTGTCGTCTCTCTGGATCGATTTTTTTTTCCCAAACGTAAAATCCAAGCACTTTCAGTGCTCGTTTCAGCCCTGCAGATCATTTAGGCATTAGACAGAAAGTCTCGGAACTAAATTCAGTGGAAGGAGGTAATTCTCTTCATTTTCTTTCTTTCTTTCTTTGTGACAAGAATGTGTGTCAAGTTTGTTTTTGTTTTTTTGTTGTTTTTTTTTTTTCAAATGTCCTCAAACAATGTTCATAAACTGAGTCTAAGGTCTTTTTTAATTACAGTCTACTAAATTTGTATCTTTTAAATCATTCCCGTGGAACGTCTTCACAGGCGTAGAGTTTGTATCTCTCCACCACGTCATCGTGGGGAAAAGTAAAACATATATGGAATGAAAAATGTGTGAAAAGTTCAGACTTGATAAAGGAGCTTAACCCCGCCTGCATTAGCTCTCTCTCTCTCTCTCTCTCTCTCTCTCTCTCTCCTCTCTCTCTCTCTCTCTGGGGGAGGAGGGGGAGGTTAGGCGCGCGCGTTTGTGTGTGTGTCTCTAAATGAGTTGTCTGGGTCTTCTGTCCTCTGTCTCTGTCTCTGTCTCTGCCCCCCTCTCTCTCTTCTCTCTCTCTCTCTCTCTCTCTGTCTGTCTGTCTGTCTGTCTGTCTGTGTGAGCGCGCGCGCGTGTGTGATGTGTGTGTGTGGGGGGGGGGGGGGGGGGGTGTGAGCGTGCGCGCGCGCGCGAGCGCATGTGTGTGTGTGTGGCGCGCGCTGCGCGAGCGCATGTGTGTGGATGTGTGTGTGTGTGTCTTCTGGTTTAAGTCGTCGATGCCCTACTTCGCTTTTGTTGTTTGCTCTGATATGAAACGTTTAGTGATGAATTTCTACTCATTTTGTGATTGAAAAAAAAAAATCTTAGTACAGAAAAGGATGAAGCATGATGATTGTTAACAAGAGAACTAGAAACTCGAAGGGCACTGGGGAGAGCGCTGTCCTCCGCCAATGTGGAAGGGAATTTGGCACTGCCTTCTATCGGGATCCGCACCAAGAGGTAAGAACAAGAAGGGAATTTGGCACTGCCTTCTATCGGGATCCGCACCAAGAGGTAAGAACAAGAAGGGAATTTGGCACTGCCTTCTATCGGGATCCGCACCAAGAGGTAAGAACAAGAAGGGAATTTGGCACTGCCTTCTATCGGGATCCGCACCAAGAGGTAAGAACAAGAAGGGAATTTGGCACTGCCTTCTATCGGGATCCGCACCAAGAGGTAAGAACAAGAAGGGAATTTGGCACTGCCTTCTATCGGGATCCGCACCAAGAGGTAAGAACAAGCAGGGAATTTGGCACTGCCTTCTATCGGGATCCGCACCAAGAGGTAAGAACAAGAAAGGAATTTGGCACTGCCTTCTATCGGGATCCGCACCAAGAGGTAAGAACAAGAAAGGAATTTGGCACTGCCTTCTATCGGGATCCGCACCAAGAGGTAAGAACAAGAAGAACAAGAGAAAGAGGTTCTCGTTTGCTTGACATGAAGAGTAACCAGAGTGAAAAAAAATCCCCCAAGGGAAGTAATAAGGGGTACAGACTGAAAGAGTCGCTTCCCATGTACTTTTTTCACTAGGGTGTGGCAGACACAGAACGTCAACGTTTACCGCTAGAAAGTTTTAATAATCCGTGAAAATATGGGACTCCATAAATACTCAAAGTAAGCAGTAACTAGACGGTGCTAATGTTCGATGGCAATTTTGTCACAATGTTGGTGACCATATCCTTGATTTGCTATTTGTCTATCAATCCAATAGATATGCCATTTTGTAAGGATCCAAATTTCATGGGTTCATCCTCGGGTCATCTTCCAGTTTTCCACCAGGTTTTGTTAAATTCGGTTTTGCAGGGTCTTTTTTTTTTTTCGGGGGGGGGGGGGGGGGGGGGTTTGCGCGATCTTGCTACAGAAGAGCAAACTCACCAGCCAAAGGACACGGGCGAAAACATGATCTCCTTTCCAGAGGCAACGATACGCCTAACCACACGACAACTTTTACCCTGACTCTCGCTGTCATCGTCACTGGCCAGCAGAACCATCCGATTGTATATTCTCCCATTGGAGATGTCAAGTCTTTTCGTAACGGACAGCAGTCTAAAAAAAAAAAAAAAAGGCAACAACAAACATACTTAATCAGCGGGTTGTTAGTAGGTGATGTCCCGAATGTGATGGATGGGAGCAGGCATCACTAAACACCACGGAAGTGACTCAGCGGCAGTGCGGTGTCTCCTGCTGTGGGTTGCCATAAAGCGAGCTGACGTTACCGAACGTTCCCTGTGGACTGCGACGCTGGGGTTGGCGATAGGACACCCCTTTGCTGCTATAGCAGTGTATGAAGAACCCAGAATAAGTCGTGCAGGAGGAATGAAACGATGGATATAGATGGAAGAGGGGGGGGGGGGGGGAGGGAGAGTGGAGGAAGGGACGGAAGTGGTGGAGGGAAGAGGACGGTACGGAAGATGAGACCATACACACACACACACACACACACAACACACACACACACACACACACACACGCACGCACACACACACAACACACACACACACACACACACACACACACACACACACACACACACACACACACACACACACACTAAACCACTCGGAGCAATACGCCCTTTCCGTCTGTGATCATATGGAGAACTGGTCGAAGCCTTCTTCATAATTACGAAAGACAATACATTGCCCAAGACCGCAGCTGCCACAGATCAAAACCCAGTCATCGTCATACAGCAGAAAACGTCCGTCAAGCTATTTCCAGGAATCTCACGTTCTATACAGAGACTGACGTGCGTCAATGCACCTGCGTTTCACGAACCGAAATAGCGTAAGTGGAGACCACTCTGTGGGATTCTACTCATCCGACTTCTCGACACGTGCTGAAGCAAGTGCGTGGACCACGGAACGGTGGAGTGACGTCACGTGGTGAATGGGGGAGGT
>CM065723.1:69996350-69998850 GCA_033310375.1 Conus canariensis
GAAACTGGGTTAAGAATTGATAGCCTGTGTTCGAAACTGGGAGTGGGGGTGGGGGTGGGGTGGGGGGGGGGGGGGGGGGGAAGAAGGGAATCATAGACTGTTGAAAAAATACACGAGAAACGGGGAGACAAATTAAGGGGTTGGGAAACCAGAAACAAACATAAAGGGACGAGAAAATTGGGAGAAGTATATCAATAGTTAAGACACTTGGAGGAAAAGAAGTACTCGAGAGAATGCGAGAAGAACTAAAGACAAACTATTCCATACAGACTTAATCAAGAAAACAAGCAAACATACCAAAACAAAACAAAGCCAGTGTGATCATTCAGTTACAATCCCATAGATTTCAGACCGTAAAGAAAAAGAAAAAAAAACAAACTGTATCACCCGTAACACACAGAATACAAACCCAATTAACCAACCACGCAATCAAGCAAGCAACCAACTCACCAAACAAACAAAATTACACGTGCTTAAGCATTCCAAACTAGCAATTCTGTAAAGACACTAGTGCACAGAAAAAATCACACGTGTAGACTTGTGTAGATCAAAGAGACATGAAGTATTGGTTTGAAATAATGTAACCAATTTTTCCGATGAAGAAAGCATGTAATGAACCTTGAAAACAATGATAGATAAAGCTGCTTCTTGGAATGCGTGCGACTGAGGCAAAAAAAAAAAAAAAAGTAAGACATAAACTTCGTTAAAAAAAAACAAAAAAAACAGTAACAACAATAACAAGCAACACAAAAACCTGAACCACGCGTAGCTGAGAATCATGTAGAAATGAAAGGATGGGAAACAGTTGTTTTCTAACTTGGGAAAACATAACTCGTACAGAAATTGGGGGCCGGGGGGGGGGGGGGGAGGGGGGGGGGAGGGGGAGGTGGGGGGGGGGGGGAGAAGGAGGAAACGAGAGTCGGGTTCATTGTTGAGAAATTTGGAGAAAAGTAAGTGGGTGAGAAATTAGGTGAATGAATGGTGGGAAACACTGGGAGATTATAATTTCAATGTTTGAGAAACTGGGAGATAAGAATGTGTGTGTGTGTGTGTGTGTGTGTGTGTGTGTGTGTGTGTGTGTGAGTGAGAGAGAGAGAGAGAGAGGGGGGACTGGGATAAATATGAGTATACCTTGAATTGGGGTAGAAACCAATAGTACTTGCGAAACTCATGAGAAAAAAAAAAAAAAAGAAAGAAAGAAAGAAAGAAAAAACATGCCAAGAAACTAGGGTTAAAAAAAAAAGGTTGTCAAAACTTCGAATGAAAAAAAAATCAAAGGTTGAGAAAGTAGGCGGAAAAATAAGTGACAGAAAAACAGGGGGAAGGTGGAGGGTAGAGCCAGGAGAATACGTGGCTGAAAAACAGACAAATAAACGGGTGTGGAACTGGGGGGGGGGGGGGGGGGGGGGGGATAAGTGGGTGGGAAAACGAGAGATAAACAAGCCGCTGAGAGAGTGAAAGAAAAGTAAGCGACGTGGAAACTGAGAGATAAACAAGCCGCTGAGAGAGTGAAGGAAAAGTAAGCGACGTGGAAACTGAGAGATAAACAAGCCGCTGAGAGAGTGAAAGAAAAGTAAGCGACGTGGAAACTGAGAGATAAACAAGCCGCTGAGAGAGTGAAGGAAAAGTAAGCGACGTGGAAATGAGAGATAAACAAGCCGCTGAGAGAGTGAAAGGAAAAGTAAGCGACGTGGAAACTGAGATAAAGCCGCTAGAGAGGAAGAAGTAAGCGACGTGGAAACTGGAGATAAACAAGCCGCTGAGAGAGTGAAAGAAAAGTAAGCGACGTGGAAACTGAGAGATAAACAAGCCGCTGAGAGGGAGAAAAGTAAGCGACGTGGAACTGAGAGAAAAGCGCTGAGAGAGTGAAGAAAAGTAAGCGACGTGGAAACTGAGAGATAAACAAGCCGCTGAGAAAGAGAAGAAAATAAGTGGATGACTAAAAAGAAAGTGGATGAGAAAAATGCGGGATAAATAAGGAGAATATTGAAGAAGAATAAGTAGGGTGATAAATTAGGCTGTGAAAAAAAAGGTATTAGAAAAACTAAAGCAAAAATAGGTAGATCAGAAACTTAGAAACAGGTAAAATGATTTATACACTGAAGAAAAGATGAACGGGTGAGTAACTTAGAGGTAGACAAGTTGATACATCAGGGACTGGGGTGAAACTGGGATATAAATGATTGTGAAAAACGAGGGGATGGATGGCGGGAAGATGGGGTATAAAGAAATAAACAAGATGCAAAGCATAGAAACGTACTCCCAGTTTAGATCTATCTTGAATACGCGTGTACAAAAAAAAAGTCACAATCAAACTTGCGTCATGATTTAAAAAAAAAAATCGTCACAGTCAAACATGCGTCATGATGTATTTCGTCACTGAGATAGAAATCGGCGAAGTACTTTCAGAGATATTCCATAAAGAAGAAAACCGTTTGGGGCCGTTATAGCTGTTAGTAACGGCTATTCTGGTAAACTAAAACATCGGGCATCATCCATG
>CM065723.1:70001350-70008850 GCA_033310375.1 Conus canariensis
CAGTGTTCAGCAGTCGTTGGGTCTGCGTTCAGCAGTCATCGGGTCAGTGTTCAGCAGTCATGGGTCAGTGTTTAGCAGTCATCGGGTCAGTGATCAGCAGTCATCGGGTCAGTGTTCAGCAGTCATCGGGTCAGTGTTCAGCAGTCATCGGGTCAGTGTTCAGCAGTCATCGGGTCAGTGTTCAGCAGGGAATCTGTTTCGCGAGTCTAACGGACTGAAATTCATCGGGATGAATCTCCGGAAAGGGGAGATTTGAGGATGGGGGTGTGGGGTTGGAAGACAGAGGTGGTGATGTGGTAAGGGAGGGGGGGGGGTTAGGGTGAAGGAGTTCCTGGTGTTTTTTTTGTTTTTTTGTTTGTGTTTGTTTTGTTTGGGTTTTTTTTGGGGGGGAGGTGGGAAGGGGGAGAGGGAGGTACCCGTCGCCATGGACACGGTTTATCAGGGTTTCTCACCGGGCAACACGTATCAGCTGTGCAGGGTGTGTTGGAGCACGGAAGCAGTATGTGAGACACGTACAGATGGGAGACAGATAGCAGCTGTGTGGCAACTTGTTGTGGAGTGACATTTTCAATTTCCACTGTTCTGTGTGACCCCTCCTTCCCCCCTCCCTCCCCCTCTCCCTTCCTCCCTCCTCCTCCCTTCGCCTTCCTCTTCCCTTTGCCTCCCCCCCCCTCAACATCCCCAACCCTGTTTACCCTTGCAACTCTTCATTCATCATCCGCTTAGTCCGTCGTCTCTTTCTCTTCCTTATCGCTCTTCCCCCCCCCCCCCCTTCCCCTTCCCATTCCTGCTCCGGTCTCTGTCTGTGTCTCTGGTCTGGTCTGTCTGTCTGTCTGTCTGTCTGTCTGTCTCTTCTCTCTCTCTCTCTCTTACTTTTTCTCAAACATGCTAACTGGCTCAAAAATTCTATGATTTGGTTTTAAATCCATTGGTTAATTGCTAATGAGTTTCATAATCATCGTTATGACTTTCATCATCATCATCGTCGTCATCTGTTGCTGGTATTTTTGTGTATTCCTTTGAACTCGAGCAGAGAGAGAGAGAGAGAGAGGAGAGAGAGAGAGAGAGAGAGAGAGAGAGAGAGAGAGAGAGAGAGAGGATGAGACAGAATGAGACACAGACAGACAAACCGACAGACAGACAGAGACAGAAATGTTGCAGGAAAAGAGGGAGAGGGGGACTGGGGGAACGAAGACGTCGAGGAGAGTACACGAGTAAAGTTCAGAAACATTTTCGTTCAGAACATGTAGATTCAACATTTAAACGATCGCAACACTCGACTTCAATTTCAATGTTCGCTAGCCAAGAAAATTTAGTACTGAAAATCTGAAAGCAACCTGAAAAGCTCTCTCTCTCTCTCTCTCTCTCTCTCTCTCTCTCTCTCTCTCTCTCTCTCTCTCTCTCTCTCTCTCTCAATAGAATAAGAATACACACACGAAACGCAGATAAAGAAAACGTCAAGAACCTGACGCTGAAAATGGGCAGTTCCTACAGAAAAGCTTGCACTGGCCATGATCAACTCTTTTACACGGCAGTTTCCGGTTCCAGTGTTGGAACGGATATGACGTCTAGTTGACAGGACGTGCTGTTTACTTCCTTTTCCGCTGGCATGGAAGGATAGGAGCTGTGTTCCCGGACCGTATGACCGTTCAAGACCAGAAGTGGAGGGGAATGTATATAGCCTGAGCTGGACATCGCCAGAATGACCGCATGCAGGCTGATAAACACATGTTGCTAATCCGCCCAAGAGGTGGTACCATCTGCCATTGGTGGCCTGCAAAGAAGAAGCAGTCTTGTGCCGGTGATTCACAGACCACTCTTTGGACATGTACTCGTCTCTTTCGAAAGGTGAGGAAGCTCCGTGGTGCATTGAATGTGATGTACCTCTAACTACAATATATTATATATATATATTTTTTTTTTTTAAAATAGTTTTGGATTTACACGATGTCAGACGCAAACACTTGTCCGCAGATTCCAAGAAATCCTTGTTCCCAAAGATTCCACCTGAAGTGGTTTTTGAGTTCTGAAAGAAATGTTTTTTTTTATCATCTGATCGAAGATTTTAGGAAGAAGAAGAAGCACATTTTGAAGCAAAAGAAATCATTTGTTTTTAGTACAACCACGTATTGAATAGAATCTGAGGGTGTGACAGTCCTGATTTGGCACCTCGTGGTCAGCTGGGCTCTAAACAACTGAACTGAACTGCATTGAATAAACCGCACGTACAGATGGGCGGCGAAAATGTAAGTAGGGTACCGACGGGGATTCGAACCCATAACTTTTGATCACGAGTCCGGTGCTTTACAGTGAGCCCACCTAGCACCCAAGACAGTTACGCTGAAGTTTAACGTCCACATTGACTCCAGGTGACAGGGCAGCCGGGGATAACTGTGCCGGGAGAGTGGGGAGAGTGGGAAGGCGACCTAACGCTGTCCGGCACCACCAGGATGACAACACGTTGAGATGGGCGGAGAATGGAACACATTCCAAAAAAAAAACTGCCTGTCGGACTCGATCGCGACTTGTAACATCAGACTGACAACTCGGTGATATGCCACTGGAGTCAGTAGGCCCCTAGCACCCAAAGAATTGATGGTAAGATTAACGTCTTCAGAGTCAAAGCTTTCTCTTGGACGTTTCCAGACCAAAGTCTATGTGGAGTCGTAGAACAATCAAGACAGCATCCGAAAGTGCGGTCCGTGGGATTTTATATAAAACCTATGAGTGCAGTCACCTGGCTGTTATGCTATACCCAAGAGTGCAGTCACCCAGCAATTATGCTATACCCGAGAGTGCAGTCACCCAGCAATTATGCTACACCAGGGAGTGCAGTCACCCAGCAATTATGCTACACCCGAGAGTGCAGTCATCCAGCAAGTATGCTACACCCGAGAGTTCAGTCACCCATCAATTATGCTATACCCAAGAGTTCAGTCACCCAGCAATTATGCTATACCCGCGAGTGCAGTCACCCAGCAATTATGCTACACCCGACAGTGCAGTCACCCAGCAATTATGCTACACCAGAGAGTGCAGTCACCCAGCAATTATGCTATGCCCGAGAGTGCAGTCACCCAGCAATTATGCTATACCCGAGAGTGCAGTCACCCAGCAATTATGCTATACCCGAGAGTGCAGTCACCCAGCAATTATGCTATACCCGAGAGTGCAGTCACCCAGCAATTATGCTATACGAAGGAGTGCAGTCACCAACGCTCATCTTGCGCCGGATAGGATGAAGATAAGGGATTGCTCATTCATTTTCGTTGTCCTGAGTGTTGTGTATCTTGCCTGAAGAAGGCCTAAGAGGTCAAATCGCGTCGTGTTTTGTCTTGTGATTCGTTTGTCAACGGTTTTTGTTGCTGTTGTTGTTGTTGTTGTTTTGTTTTTGTTTTTGTTTTTGTTTTTGTTTTTGGGGCGGCGCTTTATCAATAATAATTTTTTCAAACTTGTTATGACACCAAGAGTTCAGTCACCCAGTTTTTATATCACACCAAGAATTCAGTGAGCGACTTTAATACTGCACCCACGACCTGCATTCAATCGGTTTTCATACTATACCTAAAAGTACAGTTACCCTGCAACCCAAGAGGACAATCACGCAGCTTACATAGTACACCTCATAATGCAGTCTCGCGGCTTAAGTACAATACTCACGAATGCAATCGTGCGGCTTATATACCACGTGGAACCTTTAATGAAAGGGCACATGTCACATAGTATACGGTTTTCGGTTTCCTATCACCGCCTCACCTGCAGTTTTTGCGCATGTCTGGAATGTTGACTCTGTCCCTAAAGCCCTAACACTATGAATATCAAGACGGATTAAGTGATGTACGGTGAACATTTCTTGCCGCTAGAGAATGGAACTGCAGAAAGAAAGACAGGCAGAGACAGAGATGAAGAGAGAAGGGTGGAAACGTGCCTTGTTCGCAAGTTGTTGTTGTTGTTGTTGTTGGTGTGGTGGTGGTGGTGGTGGTGGTGGTGATGGTGGTGGTGTTTGTGTGTGGTGGGGTTTTTTTTTTCATGAATAGGATGACGGAGCACTGATCTTTCGCTCCCCTCACTGCACCCTCCCCCAACACTCCCTTCCCACCATCACCACAACTCCATCCATCCACACACACACACACACACACACACACACACACACACACACACACACCACACACACACACACACATGCACACACACACAATAGAGGAAGGGGCACTCATCAGAAGTCGGGGCGGGGGAGGGGGGGGGGGGAGTATGTGGTACGTCACTTATAACTTCATTTTCAGTTCGACGATGAAGGCGTGCTTCAGAACGTCAATCAAATTTCCCGAACTAAACACTGCAGGTGTCTGTATATCCCGTACCTGTATCAGGGTAGTTCTCCACGCAAGAAAGCTCAGTGTATAGCTCCGTCAGGTCTAACACTAAACTGGAGTTCCACGCCAGCGTTGTCTTCCCCTCCAACATCATCATCATCATCATCATCGAACATCTCATCTCACGTTATCTATTTCGTGACCTCAGAGGATGGGCTGTTGAGTGAGACACAGCTAGTGAACATCATGGAACCTTGTTCTCTGGATTCCAAAAAAATGTTCTCTTTCTAGTTAAGTCTCCAATGTTGGTTTTTTTTTTCTCTCCGGGAGACCTTATGACTCTTTCCCTCCCCATCCTCCATGTTTATGGCAATGTCCATATCGGATGGTTCATGGGACTAGTCGTTGGGGGAGGGCAGGGGTAGGAGGGGGGGGGGAGCTGAGGGATGTTCCCCAGATACAGGCCCATCTTCTTTCTGTCAACAAATAAAATAAACAGAGAGAAGAGGGTTGTAACTGACTCCCAGTTGCAAACCCACAGGGTGGGATCCATGTCCTCTCCAGAAAATTGAAGTCATCAGAGATACAGAAGGGAGCCGTTGAAAAGCTTCGCATTTCGATAAATACAGTTCCGTTGCACACATTGAAGGCATTCGGGACTTCCTGTTGATCTGAGTGGCTCCGGAACCGCCTCGTGTTCACGCCTTGGCTTTCTGTCGGCCACACTGTCGCAGCCAGTGTCTGAGGGTCAAGTGGGAAGCGTTGCGTGCGGGGCAAAGGCTGCATGCAGGCAGAGAGCCGACCTCGCTGAACAGTCGTCAACATCAAGCTTGTATTCGTGGTGACTTGATCGGGCGGCCCGGCCAACTGAACTGTTCCCTGGTGGCACTCGTTGACTATAGGGGCCGGAATTGGTGGGTGACTCTGACAAACGGAATAGTAGGACAACGAGGCAGGATACATGTCCTGTCCACTCTGACAAACGGAATAGTAGGACAACGAAGCGGGACACATGTCCTGTCCACTCTGACAAAGGCAATAGTAGGACAACGAAGCGGGACACATGTCCTGTCCACTCTGACAAAGGCAATAGTAGGACAACGAAGCGGGATACCTGTCCTGTCCACTCTGACAAAGGCAATAGTAGGACAACGAAGCGGGATACATGTCCTGTCCACTCTGACAAACGGAATAGTAGGACAACGAAGCGGGACACATGTCCTGTCCACTCTGACAAAGGCAATAGTAGGACAACGAAGCGGGACACATGTCCTGTCCACTCTGACAAAGGCAATAGTAGGACAACGAAGCGGGATACATGTCCTGTCCACTCTGACAAAGGCAATAGTAGGACAACGAAGCGGGATACATGTCCTGTCCGCTCTGACAAAGGCAATAGTAGGACAACGAAGCGGGATACATGTCCTGTCCGCTCTGACAAAGGCAATAGTAGGACAACGAAGCGGGATACATGTCCTGTCCGCTCTGACAAAGGCAATAGTAGGACAACGAAGCGGGATACATGTCCTGTCCGCTCTGACAAAGGCAATAGTAGGACAACGAAGCGGGACACATGTCCTGTCCACTCTGACAAAGGGAATAGTAGGACAACGAAGCGGGATACATGTCCTGTCCACTCTATTCTGGCAGATAATGTCGGCAAGAATGGAACCCGTTGATGTTCTATAAAAGCGAAAAGGGTTACCATTTTGGTCATGGAAATTCCAATTTTGCCAGCCAAAGTCAATACCCCTCTCCCTCCTCCCCCCTACCCCCCCCCCCCCCTACTCTTTCAAAAGAAAATCTCCAACTCTGTGGACCTTCACCAACGGCAAACGGTACTACATTATTTCCTATTTCTGCCCTAAGACGTTCCAGTTTTCTCAGCTTCTGTTGTCTTGTACCCTAATGAAAGGTTTCCAAGTGACAGTATTCTATTTCAGTTTAGTTCAACCAGTACCTAACATGTTTTGACAAGAGAACATACATAACAGGGCTGGGGTTCTGTCTGGCTCACAGGCGGTAAAATCGTTAGGTGGTGGCTTTTATCCATCCATTCGGTGTGGTTTGATGTCAATATAGGAACTTCTGGTTACCTTGTCTGGCAGAATTTCAAGGCTCCCGAGGTTCAGACCCGGTGTAGACTGGATCTGAGGGTGGCTGAGACAGAGAGAGAGAGAGAGAGAGAGAGAGAGAGAGAGAGAGAGAGAGAGAGAGACAGACAGACAGACAGACAGACAGACAGACAGAACAGACAGACAGACAGAGACAAAGAGGGAGAGAGAGACAGACTAACAGACAGACAGACAGTCAGAGACAGACAGACAGACAATGGCAATGATTCTTTGTTTTACAAAGGGTAAAAGTATTGGCTTAGTTTTACTTGCCGTTACGTGTATTCTGCTAAGCTAGTACTCAATGATACAACGTATGCATCTAGACATGATTATACAGACAGACAGACAGAGACAGAGACAGACAGACAGACACAGAAAGACATAGACAGACAGAGACAGACAGACAGACAGACAGACAGACAGACACAGAAAGACATAGACAGACACAGACAGACAGACAGACAGAATGTGTGTGTGTGTGTGTGTGTGTGTTGTGTGTGTGTGTGTGTGTGTGTGTGTGTGTGGTGTGTGTGCGTGCGTGCGTGCGTGCGTGCGTGCGTGCGTGCGTGCGTGTGTGTGGTGTGTGTGTGTGTGTGTGTGTGTGTGTGCGCGCGCGTGTGCGTGTGTATCCCCGCGTGCGCGTGCGCGCCGGAGTGCACTGGATACAGAGAGCAGCCTTATGTCGAGCATGATTATGTTAGAGTACAGTTCAAAGCAGCGAACGCATGTACGAAAGTGCGCGAACCGCAAGCGGTGCGAATTTTTGTGGACAGCACGGGCGGACACCTAATGAATGAGGAGGTCTGAAGTCATTAATTAATGAATTAATAGGTCTAGCTCTCCAACAGGCGCCAGATCGTTTTCAACAGGCGCCAGACTGTTGTTAAGTTTGTGCTGGAACTAAGAACGTTAGATGAGATCTCAGCAGGCATTGACGTTAATGTCTTCAGTGCAAGTTTCTGCACAGGATTTTTTTTTTTTAACTTTTCTTTTAATCTCTTCTTTTTCTTTGAGTGCTTTTCTTTTTTCTGTCTGTCTGTGGGTCTGGAGAGGGAGAGAAGAGAGAG
>CM065723.1:70018850-70021350 GCA_033310375.1 Conus canariensis
TCAGTGGTAGAGCGCCGAACTCGTAATCTTGGTGATCCTGGGGATTTTTCCCTCGGGAGTTAACATTGATTCTGACTTCATTTCCCATACAGTCCTTCGAATGAGACAATAAACCGAGGTTCCGTGTGTGAACGCACGCATAGCATCTTGCACTCACGTAAAATCCCATCACCAACTTTGGGAAGAGAAGGCCGGAATGGATGACACATTACACACAGCATGCACCCTGCGTGAGAAATGGAAAGAATGAAGGAAGTAAGGAAATTGTGTGAACGATATTGACTTGACAACACGGGAAACGACTGAATGAAGCGCCAGCTGGCAGCTCTTCAGTCGGCACTACCCAGGTAAGCAGCCCGTTGTGTAAACGAGCGTGGATTGTAAAGCGCTAAGAGCTTGGTCTGTAGCCGAGGATAGGCGCTATATAAGTATTCATAATAAAAATAATAATAATATGACAAGGAGGTGGACGTGGGCACATGGCTATATTTATTCCGGGGGAAGGGGAGGGGGTTAAATTGGCTAGGTGCCTTTCTCACCCATGGGAGGGAGGGGGGGGGGGGGGGGGGCTCATTTCAGGCATGGTGTGATTACGGACAGACATGTGACGGTTGATCTGTCGCGAACGAAGGAGAAACAAAATGTCGAAAACGGTAAATTTCCATCTTCGAAGAAATAAAAAAAAAGTGGAATTAGTACTAAGAGTTCGTGAGCTTGTGTAATACACTGAAAGGTGAAGTTGAAAGTGAAGGGGTAAAAAAAAAACGATTAATTTAAGCGTCGAGAAAGGAGGCGATGATATTGCTGAACTTCCAATATGCGTCGGCGACAAAAAAGTGTTACTGCAGAACTCTCTCTCTCTTCTCCTCCTCTCTCTCTCTCTCTCTCCTCTCCTCTCTCTCTCTCTCTCGCGACAAAAAATGTTACTGCAGAGTTCTCTCTCTCTCTCTCTCTCTCTCTCTCTCTCTCTCTCTCTCTCTCTCTCTCTCTCTCTGCGACAAAAAATATTACTGCAGAGTTCTCTCTCTCTCTCTCTCTCTCTCTCTCTCTCTCTCTCTCTCTCTCTCTCTCTGCGACAAGAAAATGTTACTTTAGAGTTCTCTCTCTCTCTCTCTCTCTCTCTCCTCTCTGTCTCTCTCTCTCTTTCTGCGACAAGAAAATGTTACTTTAGAGTTCTTCTCTCTCTCTCTCTCTCTCTCTCTCTCTCTCTCTCTCTCTCTCTCTCTCTCTGCGACAAAAAATGTTTCTCTCTCTCTCTCTGAGACAAAAAAATGTTACTGCAGTGCTCTCTCTCTCTCTCTCCTCTCTCTCACCACACACACACACACACACACACACACACACACACACACACACACACACACACACACACACACACACACACAGCAAACAGATTTCCGGAGTATTTTGTCATAAAATCAAGAAAAGTTGCCCCAGTGTGCCCCATTTGTCTCCTTACCCTCACAATAAACACAGGAGTGGACTGTGCCGTCGATGGAGGGGAGAGGTTACCACGTGGCGTCATTTTTCAATAACAACCAAGTTTTTGTGGACACGTCTGTTAAGGTGTGGGAAAGGATACTGCACAAAATATCTTCTTTTTCTTCTCCTAATAACAAAGATGTTTTCGTGGACTTTCTATTAGTGGATAGGAAAGCTTACTGACAAAGATGCTTTTATGGATTGTTCTATTAGGGGATTGTATAATGTCTTTTTTTTTTATCATAATAGCAAAGGGATCTGTGGACTTCCATTAAGGAATAGAAAAGGCTACCGCTTGGTGTCTTTTTGTTTTTAATAAGAAAGAGATTTGTGAACTGTTCCATTAGGGGTCACGAAAGGTTACCGCACGGTGTCTTTTTTTCCCCTTCTTCATCAGAAAGAGAACTGTGGACTATTCCATTTGGGGGTAGAGAAGGCTATAGCACAGTGGGTTTATTTCTCGTAATAACACAGAATTTATGGACTGTTCCATCGGGGGATAGGAAAGGTTGCTGCACGGTGTCTTTTTTTTTCAATAACAGTATCATCATCATCATTATCATCATCATCATCATCACCATCATCATCATCATCATCATCATCATCACCATCACCATCATCATCATCATCACCATCATCATCATCATCATCATCATCACCATCCTCCTCATCATTATCATCATTACCATCATCATCATCATCATCATCTTCATCATCATCATCGTAATCATCATCATCATCATCATCATTATCATCTTTTGTCTTTTAAAATAAAATACACGGACAAATGCAGTGATGCTTGCATCTTATTAGGAGCGTAAGACCAGACACTCTGTCAGGATCAAACCAGTCCACATGCCAACGGACAAAACCCTCTCCTGGCAGTTATTAACTGCTTCCCAGTTCTTGGCTGTCATCTCGCAGCCAGATTGTTGGCAACTGTAATCACGTGCACCTGACAGTCACAGTGCTGACCGGGAACCGGATGGAAATCTCAGTCATTGATCAGACACAGTGC
>CM065723.1:70028850-70038850 GCA_033310375.1 Conus canariensis
CTCTCTCTCTCTCTCTCTCTCTCTCTCTCTCTCTCTCTCTCTCTCTAGTATTTTGAATATTTTGTGTCCTTTTTAACTGTGCATATGTGTCTGTCTATCTGTCTGTCTGTCCGCCCGTCTGTCTGTCTGTCTCTGACTCTGTATTTGTCTCTGTCCGTCTGTCTGTCTGTCTACGAGTATGTATGTCTGCTTCTCTCTCTCTCTCTCTCTCTCTCTCTCTCTCTCTCTTCGTGTGTGTGTGTGTTGTGTGTGTGTGTGTGTGTGTGTGTGTGTGTGTGTGTGTGTGTGTGTGTGTGTGTGTGTCTATCTCTTCTCTCTACGTCACTCTTTAATTCATTCACCCTGTTACTCTGTCCAACTTTCTCGTTCCCTTTGTTTTTCTCTGTCTGTCTATCTGCCTGCCTGCCTGTCTGTCTGCCTGTCTGCCTGTCTGCCTGTCTATCTGTCTGTCTGTCTGTCTGTCTGTCTGTCTGTCTTCCTCTCTCTCTCTCTTCTCTCTCTCTCTCTCTCTCTCTTCTTTCCCTCCCTTCCATGCTGTATGTTTTCCTGCTCCACTTGATCCCGTAAGTCAAACACGAAGGCAGGAGAAAAGCTTATTTTGCCAAAGACGCCATAAAACATTGAGAACATCTTCGGCTAATGCAACCCACCCTGTGTGGATGAATAAATCTAAAGAAGGGGGGGGGGGGGGGGGAGGGAGAATGCGGGTAAAAGATGGATAGGGGAAGAGAGGGAAGCGGGAAATGATGGAGGGGGGAGGTGAGGATTCGCAGGTTGTGAGACAGACGGTGCTTCAGAATGTCAAGAGACTAGGCAGCGGCATTACTGAAATCATTTCGTGTCAGAGATTGTCAGGACAACGATTACTTTTTTTTTCTGTTACGGCTCGAATGACCGCTGTCATCGTCAGCATCATTGCCTTTTTTTTTATAACCATCACGATCATGAACACCATGGAATGTGAGTCCTTTCTTCTCATTCTCTCTCTCTCTCTCTCTCTCTCTTCTCTCTCTCTCTCTCTCCTCCTCTCTCTCCCCTCCTTCTCTCTCTCTCCTCTCTCTCTCTCTCTCTCTCTCAGCACAGACATCTAGATATGCTGAGCAGTATCGTAAAGGAATTGACGTCTTTCATCATGTCCTCATCCACTTCTCCATCAGGAAAAATAAAAGACGAAAAATGCGACGAAGGTCCAAGGATCAGACACATCTCCATCAGCAATGCGAACGGTGAGTTATTGTGCTGCTTTACTCGTGGGTCGATGTCCGTCATCTGGTTCTCTCCGTTCTGTCCGTTCTGTGACAGCAACAATCCGTGGACATTGAACTGAATCCGGGTCCCTGCACTTGTGAACACTCTTCCAGCCCCGACTGTCTGAAATAAAACCGAGAATTTGTAGTTCAACATTTAAAAACACTTCAGATGCTTTTTTGCAAGATCAACGTTTCAAACTCAGAGCCACTAGACCAAAGGGGCCAGAACAGCTCAGACGGTAGAGTGCCTGATTCGTAATCCTGGTGATCTTGGGGTTGCGGGTTCCAATCTCCGCTCGGACGTTCCGGTACTGGGGGATTTTTTCCTTCGGAGTTAATAATGGTTCTGGCCCCACTTCCAAAAAGTCTTTCGAACGCACATTCGTAAAATCCCATCACACAACTTTGGGAAGAGAGAAGGCCAGTTTGGCTGTTGGTATGAGAAACATTTCCACACCAGTTTTTGACTATCACAAAGTAAATACTTCCCCTTCTTCTCTAATGACAAAGCTTCCTTCACCACTTCTCTTTCACAGGCCAGGAGCCACACTGTCAGCTTCACCGTGCAAGGAGAATTTCCTTCCCTTCACCACTTCTCTTCCACAGGCCAGGAGCCACACTGTCAGCTTCACCGTGCAAGGAGAATTTCCTTCCCTTCACCACTTCTCTTCCACAGGCCAGGAGCCACACTGTCAGCTTCACCGTGCAAGGAGAATTTCCTTCCCTTCACCACTTCTCTTCCACAGGCCAGGAGCCACACTGTCAGCTTCACCGTGCAAGGAGAATTTCCTTCCCTTCACCACTTCTCTTCCACAGGCCAGGAGCCACACTGTCAGCTTCACCGTGCAAGGAGAATTTCCTTCCCTTCACCACTTCTCTTCCACAGGCCAGGAGCCACACTGTCAGCTTCACCGTGCAAGGAGAATTTCCTTCCCTTCACCACTTCTCTTCCACAGGCCAGGAGCCACACTGTCAGCTTCACCGTGCAAGGAGAATTTCCTTCCCTTCACCACTTCTCTTCCACAGGCCAGGAGCCACACTGTCAGCTTCACCGTGCAAGGAGAATTTCCTTCCCTTCACCACTTCTCTTCCACAGGCCAGGAGCCACACTGTCAGCTTCACCGTGCAAGGAGAATTTCCTTCCCTTCACCACTTCTCTTCCACAGGCCAGGAGCCACACTGTCAGCTTCACCGTGCAAGGAGAATTTCCTTTGATCCCCTCTCTCCGGCCTGCCACACTCAGCTTCACCGTAAGGCGAATCCAATTCATTCCCATTCAACACTGGCAGTTCACGGCGGAGCTACTGCGCTTCCGTTTGATCAGCCTGCAGAAAGAAGTCCTCTCAACATCATTCTGAACAGATTACAGCCAACAGCAGATACCATTATTGCCAAGGAACTGCATGGATTCCACAGGGGAAAGGAAGTATCATCGACCAGATCTTTATCTGTGTACCTTTGCGGAAAAAACAACCACCCACGTGCAGAGGAAGGTCTCCATGTTTTGAAAGACTTCCAAGAAGGCGTTCGAAGAGTCTGCAAGAGGCACTAAGGGCCACGTTTACAAAATACTATTCTCCAAAGCGACCGCGTCTTTAAATCGGTTCTTCCGCTTCACTAGTGCTTTGTCTGCTTTCATGCGTGCTGGATGACTGTTCTGTCTTTGTTCTAAGAAACGTTTTCATTCCTTCAAACTTTACTGATATCAAAAGGTAATGGAGTATGCTTTGATCAGCTTCTGTGTCTTGGTTCAAAGTGTATAACCTTTCTTGAAAATTATGTTTGCAGACCAAGAAGGCAGCTTATGACGCTACATTCCTAATGAGACCTGAACCTGAACTCAGACAGTCATAACACCTCTTCCAGACATCCTTCAGACCTTATCTCAACTCCCCTGCTGCTTCCTTTGAGGCGAGTAAAGAGAAATGTGGGGCAGAAACCCATTACATGATTCTCAAAACGGTTGATCTGCTCATCAAGGGAATACCACCCGTTATCGTCCTGGCATCATCAAACTCAAACCATGTATTCTCTCTTCCCTGGTAGATTCCTTCCGCTAATGCCAGCTTTGAAATCACCAGCCACTATCAGAATGAAAATCTTCTGGAATATGCATGCATTTAATTGACCTAAGTTGTATTTGAGCAAAGAAAATGTGATGCAAGGGAGGAGAGAAAATGAAAATAAAAAAAGGAACAAGAAAAAAAAATCTTCCAAGTACTGTAGAATTCTACAGACAATTGCTCGTAAGTACCTGGGTAAGTAGTCATAGAGAAATGCGACTAAGAAATGGGAAGAGGAGGAGAAGATGGGACATTAACTGACATGATCGCAATATCTTAATTTGCTCCAACTAAGTTCTTTGGTAATTTAAAGCTTTTTGGTGATAACGACGCCCTACACTGCCTGTAGTTAATGTGTACAAATACTTAGGAAAATACTTCTCAACGCACTTGAGCTTTACTCCTGCTTACAAAGACCTTGCAAACAGAGCTAGACGTATTTTTAATTTGTCTTCTGAAAGGGTTGTATATGTTAAATAACAATTCCTCCAATTTGTTAATGAAATTACATGATTCTCAGCCAATTGAGTGGTGTGGTTCTGAATCATGGGGTCTAGACAATGCTGTACCCATTGTAAATCAGTTCAGTTATTTGCTTTGAAAAAACTTTTAGGAATAGACAAGCGAACACCGAATGACCTTGTTTATTGTGAAACAAATCGATATCCAATATACATAAATTCTGCTGTTAAGTGTATTCGCTACCGGCTTTAGCTGTTCCAAATGGAGAATGACAGGATTCCACGTAAAGCGTAGATGTTATCTGACCTGAATGCCAGAGGTAAGAAAAACTGGGTAACCAGTGTTCGCTTAGACTTGTTTAAATATGGATTCGGTTTTCTTTGGGAGAGTCTAGGTGTCAGAAGTGTTCATGGTTTTATATGTTGTTTCCGACAACGGCTTATTGACCGCTGGTGGCAAATCTGGTCTAATCACATCCAAACTATGGATTGATTCAGCTTGTACCGAACTTTTTTGCAGTGATCACAGTTTAAAATCTTATTTACATTTAGATATTGATGAGCATCTTAAATATACTACCACTAGATTTAGGTGGGGGATCTCTGAGTTGGTTATCACGTCGTTATCAATGTAAAATGTTTCTGTATAATGACCTCATTTGCCCGTTATATACTGAAGGCAAAGAAAATAAGGTGCATTTTGTTCTGTAATGCCCAGCACCCAGACATATACGTGAAACGTTAATTAAACCAAAATGTTATGGACATCCTTCAATATTCAAACTAAATATGTTAATGTCATCGACCATACCTGAAGACATATATACTCTTTTTTTCTTTGTATATGAAGGATTTAAATTAAGAGGTGTTTATGACTGGCTGAAATGCACATGTCTGAAATGTACATGAATACCTTTTATGCTATCGTTCGTTTTAATTTGAATCTGCTACATATTTTAACTCATTTCCCTTCATGATGGGCTAAGGTCTAATATGAATAAAATATCTTGATTCTTCAGTCTGTCTGTCTGTCTGTCCTGTCTGTCTGTCTGTCTGTCTGTCTGTCTGTCTGTCTGTCTCTCTCTCTCTCTCTGTCTCTCTCTCTCTCCCTTCCTTCTCTCTCCTCCGTCCTTCTGTCTCTCTCTCCTCCTCTCTCTCTCTCTCTCTCTCTCTCTCTCTCTCTCTCTCTCTCTCTCTCTCTCTCTCTCTCTCGGTCTCGTTTCGGTCGGTCGTCGGTCTGTCTGTCTGTCTGTTCTGTCTGTCTGTCTGTCTGTCTGTCTGTCTTCTCTCTCTCTTCTCTTCCTCTCTCTTCTCTCTCTCTCTCTCTCTCTCTCAAAAGTCAGGCACTGAAACAAGGCAAACCAGACACAGAAATACAAGTACAATTGAACCTCTGAGTAAAGAACTCTCTGAACACTGTTTTCCTGTAACACATTATTGTCCGTCTATATATCATCGACCTCCTTACAAAAAAGAGAAATTTACTGGGAGCTAAATGACGTATATACAGACAGAGTTATTGGATGGAGGCGCTGTAATCTCCCCCATGTCTGCGGGTGCCAGTATTGAAAGGTTGTTGGAACGGGATATAAATGACCCACTTAACCCTTTCTATCGAAAGGTTGTTGGAATTCAATACAAATGGCACACTTAATCCTTTCTATCGAAAGATTGCTGGAATTCGATACAAGTGGCACAATTAACCCTTTCTACGTATGTCTGGGTGTCGGTAGTGAAAGGCTGTTGGAACTGAATACGAAAGACACACTTAACCCTTTCAACACACTTCTTGGTGTCAGTACTGAGAGGTTGTTGGCACTGACTAAAAATGGCACAGTTTAACCCTTTTCACGTGTTCCTGGATGTAAGTATTGAGAGGCTGTTTCAAATGAATACAAATGGCAATAATCTTTCCACGTATTTTGGGACGTCAGTACTGAAAGGTTGTTGTGTGTGTCATTTGTATGTCTCTGTCTCTCTCTCTTTGTCTCTCTCTCTCTTTCTCTCTCTCTTGCTCTCTCTCTCTCTCTCCCTCCCTCTCTCTCTCTCTCTCTCTCTCTCTCTCTCTCTCTCTCTCAAATGGCACCACCCACACAACCCGTGCAATGTGCTTTGGAGTGTCAGCATTTTTAGGTTCTTAGAACTGAATACGAACAACATTGTACCCATTCCATGCATTTCGGGGTGTCAGTTTTGAAAGGTTGTTGAAACTGAGTATGAAGAGTACACTTAACCCTTTCTATATGCTTCTGGGTGTCAGCATGATTCAGTGTCCGCGTTGAAAGGTTGTTCAAACTAAGTATAAATAGCACACTTAATGCTTTCCATGTGCGTTTAGGTGTCAGCACAGGATTGAGGGTGTCAACGGTTTCAGCACGGATTGAGGGTGTCAATAGTGTCAGCACGGATTGATGGTGTCAATATTGAAAGGTTGTTCAAACTGAATATAAACAGCACGCTTAACTCTTTCCATGTGCGTGTAGGTGGCAAAACGTGGAAGTGCTGCCGGAGCAAGATACAACAGCACGTTTAACCCTTTCCACCTAGTTCTGGATGAAAGTGTTTGACAGGCTGCTGAAAATGAATAGAAATGGCACACGCAGCTCTCTTCAGGCGAGCTGTGCTGACGTCACAGCATTTCTCTCGTCGGTTGATTTTTTTTTTTCTAGTTACTCTCTTGAAAGGCTTGTCACTTCATCGTTTCTGTTTATATGTGTGTCCGTGTGTTGTGCGCATGTATGGGTGTGCAGACAGACAGACAGACCGACAGACAGACCGACAGACCGACAGATAGATAGATAGATAGAGAGAGAGAGAGAGAGAGAGGGAGAGAGAGAGAGAGAGAGGGAGGGTGGGAGGGAGACAGATAGACAGATAGATCGATAGACAGTCAGACAGACCGACAGACCGACAGACAGACAGACAGACAGATAGATAGATAGATAGATAGATAGATAGATAGATAGATAGATAGATAGATAGTCAGACAGACAGACAGACAGAGGATTAAATAGAGAGACAGACGGATAGACAGACAGACGTATAGATAGATCGACAGATAGATAGATAGAGACAGATAGGTAGTTAGAGAGAGAGAGACAGAAAGACAGAGAGAGAGAGAGAGAGAGAGAGAAAAGAGAGAGAGAAAGAGAGAGAGAGAGAGGAGAGAGAGAGAGAGACAGACAGACAGAGAGAGACACAGAGACAGAGAGATGCATTCCCATACAGGTCTTCCGGCGTTACAGGTTTTCCCCCCACTCCTGAGTGTCTTTAATCGTTCTTCATATTCCCCTTTTCATCTCACAATGATGTGGCTAAAATGAAGCTTTTGTAGTCTCCCCTTCTTCTTCCCCTCTCCTCCTCCGCGAGCTCCCCCACCCCCCACCCCCCACCACCCCTCTCTACCCTTCTTTTCCTTCTTACACTCTTCGTTTTCCCTTGTCTTTGTCCTTTTTTTTTTTTTTTTGGTTCTGTTTATTTTACTCTCTCTCTCTCACTCTCTCTCTCACTCTCTCTTCTCTCTCTCTCTCTCTCTCTATATATATATATATATATATATCCTCAATCTAAGACATAAGAGCAAGTTTTGTTTTATAATTGAATATTTCTTGCAGTCATTGCGACACCAAGCTGCTCTGTAAGTTGCTGGAATGGTGCTCGGTTACTTATCCTTGGAATTTATTAGTCTATTATATATATATATATATATATATATATATATATATATATATATATGATTTTCTTTTTCTTCTTAGGTGGCACCTTTGGTTGTTTTTTTTTTGAAAATTCAACAAACATACTACGGTATTGCACACCAGCCTTTTTCTGGGATAGTATTCTTCTTAAAACCGAAAAGGCAGAGGAGTCAAGTTATCACTTTCCGCGGTCACTGAGGAGAAACAATCAGATTTCGAAATACCGGTATCTGACCAGGAGTTATATGTTATTGAGGATATAAAAAGAGGTAGAGAAAACACTTGAACCCACTTGGGAGGAGGACAGTTGAGTACTTCGGTTCGTAGAACCTTCAAAGCAACTGAAGAGAGCAGGTGCAGCTTCTGTGGTTGTTGAATTGTGTTCACTCACTGATTTCTTTAAACACAAATCACTGTCACTGCAGAAAAAAAGGGGGGTGGGGGGGGTGGTAGTTTGGAAAAAGAGGTGAGAAAGAATCTAGATAGTGAGGGGAAGGGGGATTAGGGAAGATGAGGGGGGGAGGGGGGAGCAAATAGGAAAAATGGGGGAGGGGGGGGTTGGGGGGGTTAGGGATAGCTGTTATTTGACCTAGTCTTTAATGTTGAGGCCATCTGGCGCTGTAGTACCCAGATGGTGGATGATCTTTTTCTCCATATTTTTTCTCTTCAAGAAGTCTCCCATGCTGTCGCGCCAAACCACTGCAATAGAGAAGTGGCTGATGCTGTGGAGGTCGGTGTTGAAGTGGGCTGCCACACAAGAAATTATCAGACACGGAGAAGGTACAAAAACAAAAAACAGAAAACAACAAACAAACAAAAACAAAAACAAAAAACCCCATAGTCTTCACATCTAAAACTACCTGACCTTTTTGGTACAAATTTACTTCTTCGTTAAGGTACATTGAAGTTGCACACATAATCGTGGTAGTCCGTATTAGCAGCAGCAGCAGCAGCAGCAGCAGTAGTAGTAGCAGTGATAGTAATAGTAATTGTAGTAGTAGTTGTTGTAGTGATAATAGTAGTAGTAGTAGTAGTAGTAAGTAGTAGCAGTACTACTACTGCTACTATCACTACAACTACTTCTACTACTACGACGACGACTACTACTACTGCTGCTGCTGCTGCTGCTACTGCTGCTAAGAGTAGGAATGGCTGTTGTAATAAACTTAATCTGCATGTGTTTTGAGCTTCATTATCTCCAATTTACACACACACACACACACACACGGACGCGCGCGAGCGCGCCTGCGCACACGGGAACGCACGCACGGGCGCACGCACGCACTGAGAGAAAGACAGACAGACAGACAAAAGGGAGGGGTAGGGGGAGATTCCGAAATAAAAAACGACAGGAAGTTAAATCCACACACACACACACACACACACACACACACACACACACACACACACACACACACACGCACGCGCGCACACACACACACCACACACACACACACACACACACACACACACACACACACACACACACACACACACACACACACACTCACACACGACAAAGATTTTTTGTTTCCCAAGCACATGACCTTAGAAAATGCAACGGAAGGGTAATTTCGGATGTCATTTGAAGGTGGGGTCTAAGACGAAGAAATGGCGGCATTAAACTAATGGCCTTTGAAAGCACGCCAGCCGTGGCATTTGTCTTCAAACTGCTACTGGGGCTCAGAAACGTTTTCTCTGCAGAAGAATAGGAATGGATGCCAGTGATAGCCGCTCGTGCACACACACACACACACACACCACACACACACACACACACACACACACACACACACACACACACAACACACAACACAACACACAACAACACACACACAACACACACACACACACACACACACACACACACACACACACACACACACACACACCACACACAACACACACACACACACACACACACACAACCTCAAACAGAGAAATCTGGAGCAAAATTCGCCACTATTTGTTGTGGGATCAGAGTTAAACAATACCCGCTGCTATCGCTTGCTCCTGCATGGTTTGGTGGGCTGGCACATGAGTGAGTGCAGTGCCATATGGGCTCCACTCAGAAAAAAAGCTCACAGCTCAGCGAAACGCACGGCTCGTCACTACATTAATCTGTTGCAAGTTTTGAGAGAGAGAGAGAGAGAGAGAGAGAGAGAGAGAGAGAGAGAGAGAGAGAGAGAGAGAGCGAGAGAGAGAGAAGCGAGAGGGAGAGAGAGAGAGAGAGAGAGAGAGAGAGAGAGAAGGAGAGAGAGAGAGAGAATAAAAAAAACCTCAAGACTCTCTCCATGCCAAATTCTGCATATATGCGGATGTTGACGTAATAAAGCTTACTTTTCAGTATTGTTCCACGCTTTCTGGCGATTACATCAAAGCGTTGGGGGACGGGGAAGGGGGGTGGGGTGGGGGAAGGGGGTGTCATCTCAATAAGCGTTCCTCTGGCGTGTGAGAAAGAGTTGGAAGTCCCCTTGATTTTTAACCAAAATATTCCGTTTGTCTCAGGGTTTAGTTTCTCGTCCTTCTGT
>CM065723.1:70041350-70046350 GCA_033310375.1 Conus canariensis
AACATACGTTTTGATGTCGAAATAATTCACTTTCATTGATTTTGACGCCGTAAAGGTATCCGTAGATGAGACAAAGAAAGGAAAGTGAAATTAATGACTCTGGTTAATAGCCAAAACGGTTAATTATCGCTGTTATTGCCGGCTTCCGGTAATCTGCGCCTGTGCAAAGCAGCTTATACATCTCGAACGACGATTGCCTACCAGTGCGCATGTGCATGAGCCAATGACCTCGTTTTACGTCTTTTTTTTTTTCATGCGTTTTTAATTATTGCCGGCTTCCGGTAATCTGCGCCTGTGCAAAGCAGCTTATACATCTCGAACGACGATTGCCTACCAGTGCGCATGTGCATGAGCCAATGACCTCGTTTTACGTCTTTTTTTTCATGCGTTTTAATTATTGCCGGCTTCCGGTAATCTGCGCCTGTGCAAAGCAGCTTATACATCTCGAACGACGACTGCCTACCAGTGCGCATGTGCATGAGTCAATGACCTCGTTTTACAAGTCTTTTTTTCCCATGCGTTTTAATTAATGACTGTTTTCAGCGTGATAATGTTTGACTGCCATTTTAAGCCAGATTATGAAGCAGCCAGCACCCACATCGGTGATGGCGACTGTTCTCACATGGAAATAGTGATCATCGCCGTTTTCTTCACGAACATTCCTATTTTCATGGAAAAAAAAGAAAGGTTTTGTGGATTTCTGAAGTTGGTGAACTACTATCCGAATGAGACTGTGGGGTATGATAGAAAAAGAGGACGGGAGGAGGAGTAGGAAGTGAAAATGAGATTTGGGGAAGGTATCACACTAACACATTGCAGAAATCTCACAGACAGAGACAATAATGGAACCGAACAGAAGGCGAAATAGAAATGTTAAGAAAAAAAAAAAAAAAAAAAAAAGAACGACCGCAGAAGAAAGGTAAGCAAGAAATGAAAGGACGGGGGGAGAGGGGAGGAGAATATGAAAGACATGGGGTTTTAAAAAAAGAAAGGAAAGAAGAAAGGGAAGAAGGGCGGAAAGAAAGAAGGAAAAAAAAAAAAGGGGGGGGGGGAAGAAGAAAATAAAGTCAGGTTTGTTGACAGTATGAACAAAAAATCCACAGTTTAGGTAAAGACGATATGTGTGTGTGTGTGTGTGTGTGTGTGTGTGTGTGTGTGTGTGTGTGTGTGTGTGTGTGTGTGTGTGTGGTGTGTGTGTGTTTTGTGTGTGGTGTGTGTGTGAGACAGACAGACAGAGAAAGAGACAGACAGACAGAGAGAGACAGAGACATAGACAGAGACAGAAAGAGAGAGAGAGAGGTGGAGAGATAGAGAGAGGAGGGGGAGAGGAGGAGGAGGAAGAAGTGAGGGGCGCTCTGACGAAGTTGGAGAGCGGGGGTGGAGGGCGGGGTGGTGGGGGGGAGGTGGGATGGGGGGGGGGGGGGGAGAGAAGAGAAAAACTCACCCAGTGCTGAAGTGTAGCGCATCAAACGACTTGCCTGTGTGAGGTAAAACTCGATTTTTATTTTCCTTACTTTTTTTTTCCTACCAACGTTTGTTGCCATGGCTCTCTCTCTCTCTCTCTCTCTCTCTCTCTCTCATCTCTCTCTCTCTCTCTCCTCTCCTCTCTCGTTCGCTCTCCTCCCACCATCTCACCCTCCTCGTACCTCCCACCTCTTTCGCGCACAGTACCGCCTCCATCGGGCCCACACCTTCGCCGAATACTGTCTACCATCCCTCCATCGGACACTCACGTCCTGGAATACCCCTCACCCCGTCTCATCCCTCAATCCTCTGATTCATCGCCGTCTTCCGTTCAATCGCTCTGCTCCGCTCCCTCAACTTCGTCTCTCTCCTCCTCACCCCGACTTCCGCGCGCCTATCCCTCTTCTCGTCCACATCCCACCTCCCTCTTCGACGACTGCACGCTCACTCTCGCTAGACGCATCCTCATCCACCAGCGCCCACCCTTCCACCGTCTCATCCGCTCCGCCTCACCCACCCTCATCTCCACTCGGACTGGGAGACCTACCATCCACCCTCATCTACCGGTCTCTGCCATCATCCCGCTATACACTCCTCCCGCCCGCTCTCTCTCCCCTGCTCTTCTCCATCACGATCCTGTCACAACCGCTCTCCAGATCCCCAGGGGGGGGGGGGGGGGGGTCCCCATCGCCTCCCTCTCTCTCTCCAGATACCCCCTCCCTCGCCCCTCTTCTAGCTCCCTCTCCTCTCGACTCTCTTCCCCCACCACACCGCCACCCCTCCGCCAACTCGCACGCACCCCCGGCCGGGTGGTACCACTCCCGACGCACATCCCCCTACCTCCCTCGCGACGTCACGCTCCACACCCTCCACAGTGCACAGCACCCGCTCATCGCTCTCTTCGTCTCCTCCTATCTCACACTCTCCACTTTCGGCATCAACCTCACCCACACGACCGCCCCCAGTCCCCCATCCCCCCTTCCCTCCATCATCTCTCTCCATTCTCCACCTCGCCACACGCTCTCTCCCTACACACTCCCGTCTCTCTCCTCACGCTCCTACCTCCACCATCTCCTCCCATCTATCACGCCCTCTATCCCGCCCACTCTCTCCCTCCCTCCTCACGCTCACTCTTACGTCTCCCCTCTACCGTCCGCTCTCGTCACGCCACCCCTCCATCACGATCCCACCCCACCTCCAAACCTTCACACTCTCTCCTAAACACATCTCACTCACACACTCACCACCCTCTCCCTCCCGCCTCAGCGCGCCGACCCTCTCGCCACCTCTGACACGCTCGTCTCCGCGCACGAGCACCACTCCCACTCCCCTACCACCCTCCGCTTCCCCACTTCACCACTCCGTCGACACCTCTCCCCGTCCCGTCTCCCTCACCACCCCTTAACCTCACACCGCACCATGCACGACACGAGCCTCCCCCCCTCCCCTGCCTACTCCCCCCGTCCCTCTCTCCCCACCCTACACTCTCTCACTCCTCCCCTGCCTCCTGCCATACACTCGAGATTCTTCTCACTCCTCCAGCACGTACGTGACGGCTCGGCTCGTCTCCCGCTCCGTAGGCCTCCCCCCAAATTCCCCTCAGTCTCCCCCCAACCGACGCAAACCCCCCCCCCCCGCTCCGCTCGCTCACCAGTCCCCGGCCTCCCACACCCCCCTTCCGCTCTCCCCATCGCTCCCCGCTCTCCTCTACTTCGCTCCTATCTCCCTCCCATCCCTCCGCAGTCGTCCACAGTCCCGTCCCCACCTCGGTCTCCTCCCCTCGCTCCCGACTCTCGCTGCTTACTCGAACTCTCCCTCTCTCGCTCTCCACAACCTCTCTCCACTCCCTCTACTCCCCCGCCATCCCCTCTCCTACACAACCCCTCCCGCCACCCCTCGACGACTCCCACCTCCCTCCCCCACCCCACCACTCACATTCGCCTCCTCACGAGGCAGTCGACACACCCTCCCCCACCACCACCTCACACACCCTCACGCCCCTCCCTCTCCCCTCGCTCCGCTACTCACTTCCTCCAACCGACGCTCTTCACACTCTTCCTTCTTCCATCCACCTACACCCTCTCCCTACGCGTTCGTCTCCTCTCCTTCCATCTCCACCTCTCACCCTCGGCCTCCCCTCTACTCTTCCGTCTTCACGCTCTCTCCTCTCCCCTCCTCATCCCGCAGTCTCCCTTCACCCTCTCGTGCTCACTCTTCCTCACAAACTCTATCACTTCACATCCCCCTCGCTGTTCTTCCACTCACCTCTCTCAACAACACCCCACTCTCCTGGTTCCTCCGTCATTCTCCCCCTCCGCACACACCCTCACCCTATTCCATCACTCACACTATCCCTACCTACATCTTTCGTCTTCTCTCCTCTGACCTCATTTCTCCTCCTCCTCATAACTCGTCCACCACGAACTCCCTCGATCTCGGTACTCTCAAGTTTACGTGAAGTCAAATATGGATGAAAAAACACGGTCCACGCCCAGAAGTGGAATAACTGACTACACAACAGCTGGGTGGAGGGGGGGTGAGGGGGGGGCCATCGGACAAGGAGGATAAAAGAGTCAGCAAGGGTGTTCGGTTGTGTCTAAAATGAAAGAAGAAAAAAGAAAAAAAAAAGTGAACAATAAAAAAGAAAAGGAAAAGAAAGAAGAATGAAGAATAGAAGATACAAAAAAAAAAAACAGGAAAAAATGTAGGTTACGACTGGCAGCAGCATTTCCAACTGACAGTAATGTCTGCACTTGCGCCACAGCGCGACGCATACGCTGCGCTGTAGGACTTCAATTAGAAGAGCGATCGTTTGGCATTATCATGCCGAGTTACCCCGATTATTGATCACCGTGTGTTTGTTTTTTTTTTGTTTTTGTTTGTTTATCTTCATCGCTTTTTGTCGTCAGCCTGCATGTCCATATGTCGGATAGAAGTTTTTCACCAACCAGCTTCCGAAGCCCACAAAAATTTCTTTTCCCACCATTATATTATTATATCAGTCCGGCTTATTGACTTAGCCGCGCCACCAACTGGTCGTTGGTTTGGCCTAAGTGAGTTGTTCGTTTGAATGTTTGTCTTCTGTGTGTTTTGGTAATCTTCGTTTTCATTTTGTGTGTGTGTGTTTTTTTTCCTTCTTCGTTTATTGTGTTTGTTGTTGTTGTTGTTGTTTGTTTGTTGTTTCTTGTAAAAGTCTCTCCCATGCAGGTAATGTTTTGTTTTAGGTCCACGGCTAGTTGGTTTGTGTTTGTTTAGTCCTGTTCTGTCAGCACGATTGTGCGAAAACCCCTTAATCCGATTTCATCTAAACTTGGAGGGAAAGATAGGATGTTGTGTCCAAGGAACGAATCCGGTAAAAGGCCCTGAATGTGCGGATCTGAGATCCGTTTTCAGGCAAGATCGATCGTGTCTCTTTTTTTTCTTTCTTTCTCTCTCTTTTTTCTATTTTCCTTCTTTCCCCTTTTTTTTTTTCTCTTTTCATTTTTTCTCCCTTTTCTTTTTTTCCCCCCGAAATAATATACTAGAGAAAAACCGCG
>CM065723.1:70063850-70071350 GCA_033310375.1 Conus canariensis
GCCTGCAGTCGCTTCACTTTGCTACTGGAAAATACCAACAGCAAAAACAGCGGTGAAAGTTGAAGACATGCTACAATTTTGAACGCATCGCAGTCGGTTGTCAAGAACCAATGAAAACTGCGACGCCATATCCGCCCAAACACCTCTGCGCGTGCGCGTGGATAAATGGCGCGTCGTTTCTGCAAGGCAGACCACGAATTACTATATGATCCATAGAAAAACAAACAAACAAACGAACAAAACAAACAATCAAGCAAACAATTTAAACAAATGAAACGAAGAAACGTCTTTCGTATTGTCATCCAAGTGAGAAAAAAAACAAAAAAAAAAAAACGTTCATTTTTAACTTAAGTAATGCTCTTGTGAAATACCGACATGAGATTTCGGTGCTAGTGTCAAATATCGCTTGATGAGAATATGACAGGAAGCCGGAACCGGAAGCGTTGAGAAGATCCTGCGGAGGGTGGGGAGGGAAGAGTACGGAGTTGTGGGATGAGGGGAAGCTTTCTCTAAAGCTAGTGTTTTTCACCTTGCTCCGGAAACATAAAGACCTTGACCTTTTTTTTTTTTTAACTTTTTTAATTCGTTTTAATCAACATACAAAAAACATAACAACATTTGTACATAAAGAGTAATTTTTTTTTTACCAAACATACACAAAGAAAAAAGGGCTATATATAAAACAAACAAACAAAAACAAAACAAACAACAACAAAAAACTTGACCTTATTCAGGCAGAGATTGGAGCTATGACGGAGGGGGGAAAAGTGAGGGGAAGGGTGAAGGGGGGAGGGGGGTTGTGGAAGATTGAGAACATCGGAGAAGGAGTGGGGGGGGGGGGGGGTCGCAGTCATTCGAATTCCACCTCTTTCCAAATAGGTTCCTTCTTTTAAAAAATATTATAGATTTTTTTTAATCGCCTATTCAGGGAAGGAGAAGGGTGGGGGGGGGGGAGGGTGTTTAAAAGCGGCATAGGGTCGGTAGCTTGTTTTTCAAGTTTATAGGAAAATCTCTCTCTCTCTCTCTCTCTCTCTTCTCTCTCTCTCTTCTTCTTCTGTCTGTCTGTCTGTCTGTCTTCTGTCTGTCTGTCTTCTCTGTCTGTCTCTGTCTTCTGTCTTCTGTCTTTCTTCTGTCTGTCTGTCTGTCTGTCTGTCTGTCTGTCTGTTCTTCTCTTCTCTTCTCTCTCTCTCGTCTCTGTCTCTGTCTTGTCTGTCTGTCTGTCTCTCTCTCTCTCTCTCTCTCTGCTGTCTGTCTCTGTCTCTGTCTGTCTGTCTGTCTGTCTGTCTCTTCTCTCTTCTCTCTCTCTCTCTCTTCTCTCTCTCTCTCTCTCTCCTCTCTCTCGGGGGCGCATTTCCGGTTGTTTAGTGTAAACACCGGCTGTCAGGAGCTCCGTGTTTAAAATCGTACTACGGGAGCGTAAGCCTTACCTGGATCCTGAAACGTGTTGGAGGTGACCATGCCGGAGGTAACTTTGGCTTTTCGGGCCGTCTGTGGCGGATTTGTACCGGTGTTCGTCGCATTCATGTATCGTCGAGCAATGCAAAGAAAATCTTTGTTTTTGCGGACATTGAAAATCTCAAAGCTACGGGACGGTGTCATCGTTGGTCTCCTCCTGGCGTATTTGTACCTCGGCGTTTTCTGCATCGCTGTGGCGATGTGGAATTGAACCCGGGACCCGGACCTGCTGGGAAGGCAGAGAGCCTGAGACAGACTCGACTGGCATCCGCAAGCGGTGGCTCTTCCGGATCCCCATCTACCCCATCTAAGACGTCTGGTGACCCGATGATGAAGGAAATTCTGGCCTCTCTCAACGATTTGAACTGTAAGTGTGATGGCTTGAAGAAAGATGTGAAAGAAGTGAAAGACATGTGTGCGGGATTACATGAAGAGGTTGCATCTTTGAGGGAGGAAGTGAGGGATTTAAAGCATGAAAATCAGCAGTTGAAGGAGCAGAATCAAACTCTGTGTGAACGGTTGGAAGCTTTAGAACAAAAAACTGACGATTTAGAGGGACGCTCGAAAAGAAACAATATCATCTTTCATGGAATACGAAGACGTGACAACGAAACCAGAGATGAATGTGAAGGACTCGTGAAAGACTTGCTGACAGACACACTAGAGCTACCCGGGACATCGAGTTCGATAGACTTCATCGCTTGAATCGAAAACCTGACTCCCCAATCATCGGAAGGTGTACGTTTTATAAAAGTAAGGAACAAATTCTCAATGCCAGATACAAATTACGGGGCAGTAAAATCTTCATTGGCGAAGATTTTACGCAAAGGGTGAGGGAAATACGGAGGAACTTGGTTCCGCATTTGAAGAATGCGAGGAGAGAGAACAGAAGAGCCACCATGGTCTTTGATCATTTGATCATAGACGGAGAAAGGTTCTGTCTGGATGGAGATAAAAATCTTAAACCGATGGCTTAACAATCCGGCCGGCCTGATATTGACAACAGCGTAAGTTCTATCTGTCCTCCGAGACAATCTTTTGTCCACAATTTTTCAAATGTCATAACTGGAACAAATCAAATCAAGTCACCGTATCGCTTAAATTCTACCCCCTCGTTTGCGCGTGCTGAACAGGGCGATTCACTGAATTGTGACACGGCGGGTGACACTGCTACCGTGCTGTCGCTGCTGTCGAACGGCAGTGCTCACGGCGGCCTAGTTAGCTCGCCTGTCAGCTGTCGTCAGTCGGTCACTGGGTCGACTTCATTACCGAGTGGTCCTTCTAAGGAAAGTAAGAACAGCTACACTGTTGATCTCAATAAATGTAATAGGAAAGATGTAGATGGTGATATTTCTGTGTCAGTTTGCTCTGATACGAATGAAACTTTTCAGATTGATCATTTTTGTTGCGAGCATGGAACAATGGTTCAATGAGAAAACAGGAAAATGTACATCGTGTGTGTGAAAGTGATTGTCGAGCAAATGGTGTATATAATACTAGATTTGGCATGTCTTTATTACACTGGAACGTGAATGGTTTGTTGTCGAAGTTAAAGGACGGCAGTTTTATCGATTATATTTTGTCATTTGATTTCATATGTCTCGTTGAAACTTTTGTTGAAAACTTTCAGTCTAGTGTGTTTAATAATTACAAAATTTTCTGCAAACCAGCGACTCAGTTTACAGCGCAAGGGAGAAGATCAGGGGGTATAATTTGTCTAATAAAAAATGAATTATCAAAATATGTACAAAAAATAGATACTGAGTGTAATAATACGATGATGTTTCTTATTTCAAAATGTATTTTGGGTCTGCCCAAAGATGTCTTGCATATTTGTACCTATATACCACCAGAAAACTCACCTTTTTATTCCTTCTTTGGTATAGATAATGGCATCAATATGCTTGAAAATGTTATTACTGATAAAATTTTGGAATTTCCTGATGTGTTTCTTTTACTAAACGGAGACTTCAATGGAAGAACAGCAAATGTGGGTCCAGAACTATCTGGTGAAGTGAATGCTTGTTCTCCTCAACTCAAAAGCTCTTCATGTTGTGGCAACAGGTGCTCTGAAGACAATGTGCTTAATAGGTATGGAAAACTCCTTCTGAATATGTGCACAGTGTTAGAATTATGTATAATGAATGGTGTATGTAATGGCGACCGGCAAGGTCGTTTCACATACATCTCTGATACAGGGAATAGTGTTAATGATTATTTTTTGATGTCTATTGACTTGTATCTATACCTAGAACCATTAATGCATTTGTATGTAACAGAACGTATTGAGTCTGACCATCTTCCTTTGGAACTGCACTTTGGCTTTTCACAAATTGTTGATCCTGTTGCAAACAAGTACAAAGAGGTTGAATATGTCGAGAAACTGATATGGAATGATGAATATGCGAACATTTTTCGTAGTCTGATGAATGATGATGATACCCTGCATGTACTAAAAACAGCGATTCGCTGCATAGATGAAGATATTAATGTAGCTTTATGTATGTTTAATGATTGTATTATGACCAAAGCAGAATGTATGAAAAAGAAAGTCAGAATACATTCAGGTGAGAGGACTGAATCATGGTATCATCAAGAATGTAAAGTGACTAAATCAAATACGAGGAAACTTCTAAGAGTGTTTTGCAGAACACATGATAGCGAAGACCGTGTTAAATATTGTAAGGCTCGAAGAGAATACAAAAATATGTTGCACAGAAAGCAAATAGAGCACAACAAATCTTTACTGAATTATTTAATAAACTCAACCCATGACCAGAAGGAATTCTGGCAAAATGTTCGTAGATTTTCTGTAAAGACACCTCCTATACACAGTAATATTTCTACTGAAGAGTGGTACCAGCATTTTAAAAATTTGCTAGAGAACGATGTTTGCAGTGAAGCAGACACAGAAGAAATTGAAGAATCAGGTTACTTGGATAGTCCTATTTCAAAAGAGGAAATCCTATTTTCAGTAAGACATTTAAAGAATGGAAAATCTGCTGGTCCTGACGGTTTGATTGGTGAGTTATTCAAGAATGGTGGGGACATCGTGATTGATTTCTTTCTTAAATTTTTCAATACCCTCTTTGATAAAGGATTATATCCAGAAAGCTGGACTGAGTCGATTATCATTCCATTGTTTAAGAAAGGTGCCGTAAATGATCCTGGTAATTATAGAGGAATCTCATTGTCTGATATAAGCAGCAAATTGTATAGCTCCATCATCAATAACAGATTACAAAAATGGATCGATCAAAATAACATTACTGGTGAGTATCAAGCTGGTTTCAAAAAGAATCATTCCACTGTAGATCATATGTTTACTCTTCTAGCTCTCGTTCAAAAGCAGTTTTCGTGTAATCGTAAGTTATATGTAGCTTTCATTGATTTCGAGAAAGCGTTTGACTCCGTTTCTAGAAAATTACTCTGGCCAATATTGAAAAAGAACGGTATCAATGGCAAATTATATCAGTGTATTAAAAGTATGTACTATAACGTTAAAGCAAGAGTTAGATCAGGTGGAGAACTTACTGACTATATTTTATGTACACAGGGTGTAAAACAAGGTGATGCTTGCAGCCCTGTTCTTTTCTCATTGTTCATAAATGAACTAGCTTTAGAAATAATAGCGAACAGAAGACATGGTGCAACGCTTTCTCCCGATTTTATTGAACTATTCATCTTGTTACTAGCTGATGATATTGTTTTATTATCTGAGACTCCAATTGGCCTCCAGACCCAGTTAAACAATTTGTGTCAAACAGCCTCTGAACTTAAGCTAAAGGTAAATTTGAAAAAGAGTAATATTGTGGTTTTTAGAAAAGGAGGTTACTTGGCAGCAAGCGAAAGATGGTTTTTTAATGGACAGATGATGGCTGTTGTAAATTGCTACAAATACCTTGGCATTTATTTCTCTACACGCCTAAGCTTTACAGCTGCTTGTCAGGACCTGGCAAGCAGAGCAAAAAATGCCTTATTGTGTATTTTGAAAAAATTAAATATGTTAAATAATAACTCCTTGACAGTGTTTCTAAAACTCTTCGATGCACAGGTTCAACCAGTTGCTCAATATGGTGCTGAGATTTGGGGCTTAGATAAATCTGCTACTCATGTGGAAAAAGTTCATTCATTTGCTCTTAAGAAATTTCTGGGGGTTCACATGAAAACACCGAACGAATGTGTTTATGGGGAAACACACCGTTATCCTATTTATATGAATTTATCTGTACGGTGTATTAGATACTGGCTGAGGATAGTACAAATGGATGACAATAGATTACCACTTAAAGCATATAATATGCTGTTGGGACTAGAATCGCGTGGTAAAAAGTCGTGGGTTACAGATGTTCGGGATTTTCTGTTTTTTAATGGATTCGGGTGTGTCTGGATGTGTCAAGGGGTTGGAAATGTAAATGCTTTTTTGAAACAACTCCGGCAAAGATTGATTGATAACCGTTGGCAAAACTGGCATGAAAATATCCGGAACAGTGAGCGATATTCGTTTTATAGAACTTTTAAGACATCCGCTGGTTGTGAAAAATATCTCTCACTTAATATTGACAGGCATATTAGAAGTTACCTAACAAGATTTAATCGGAAATGAAATGAGGCAGGGAACAGTAAACGATAAACAGTAAACAAGTTGGGTATTTTTTGCTCCCATAAGAAAAGCTAACACAGAGTAACTTTTATTCAAGACTGGCACAGCCTTTTAAACTTGAATAAAGTCAGACAAATACATAGACGAACAATCTAATAGTGGAGGAAAAAACAAGCGCAGGCCACAAACTGAACTATCTTCATAGTAATGACTTGGCAAAGATTTGGACTTAAGGAGGGGGGGGGGGGGGGGGGCGCGAATTTGAAGATGGAGAAACTGGGAAAATGAAATTAAGAAAATATGTTACAGATATGAAAACTCTTCACTAGCTGCATAAGGGAACCATCGCAATTCCTTTTGAAGGCAGATATATTTGTATTGCCTGCTCCGAGGCCTTTCGTCCGCTGGGTCGGACTCATCAGGGAGACACGGCTGGTTGTGTCTGCGCTCCTGGCGTCAAATAGGGACACACCACAGTCCATAATACTGTGGTGTTCTCACCACCAAGAGTGCAAAAAAGAATCCAATAGCACCCCCAAAGCAGCCAGCGAAGAGTAGTAAATGAAACCAAACGAAAGTGTGGGGAGGAAAAAAGTTGCTGAAAAACTAAAGACATTATGCAAACAGTATAAAATAAAGGGGACAATCTTTGAGCCTACGCTTGAGGATCCACCCAAAGATGCATCAGCAACTATTTGACGCCAGGAGCGCAGACACAACCAGCCGTGTCTCCCTGATGAGTCCGACCCAGCGGACGAAAGGCCTCGGAGCAGGCAATACAAATATATCTGCCTTCAAAAGGAATTGCGATGGTTCCCTTATGCAGCTAGTGAAGAGTTTTCATATCTGTAACATATTTTCTTAATTTCATTTTCCCAGTTTCTCCATCTTCAAATTCCGCCCCCCCCCCCCCCCTCCTTAAGTCCAAATCTTTGCCAAGTCATTACTATGAAGATAGTTCAGTTGTTGGCCTGCGCTTGTTTTTTCCTCCACTATTAGATTGTTCGTCTATGTATTTGTCTGACTTTATTCAAGTTTAAAAGGCTGTGCCAGTCTTGAATAAAAGTTACTCTGTGTTAGCTTTTCTTATGGGAGCAAAAAATACCCAACTTGTTTACTGTTTAACAAGATTTAGATTAGGAGTTACAGACATCAAAGCGCATCAGTACCGATATGCAAATACTAAAAACGTTGACATGCTATGTCCTTTATGCAAAAGCGCGAATGAAGATGAAGTGCATTTTCTGCTTTGTTGTCCTGTCCTACAAGATTTAAGGTGTGAATACATACCTCGGAAATTCTTTGAAAACCCCTGTTTGTTCCGAGCTGCTCTCCTCATGGCAAATCAAAAGGAAGACGTACTGAAGAGCACGTGCATTTATTTATATAAGGCCTTTAAAAGGCGCACTATTATGGTCAGTTAAAGGAATCCAACTCTAGTA
>CM065723.1:70081350-70088850 GCA_033310375.1 Conus canariensis
TTCGTAAGTTCATTTATTGCTTGCCATATGGACTTCGAATTTTGTTTGTTGGCTACAAGTTCACGAAAGAAATTCATTTTTGCTGTCCGTTTGAGTGAATTGACTTTATTACGTTGCCTTTTAAATCCATCCGACTTCCCTTCTGCTTCAAGCAGATCGTCGCGTAAGAAACAAGCAGCTTGTATTTCATCAGTCATCCACTTTGGTTGTGCACTATGTTTAACTCGACGCGTTTTGAATGGCGCATGCTTGTCATAAACAGAATTAAACGTGTGTAGCCAATACTCAAGCGCTTTCTCTGGATCAGTGTAATTATAAACATTTATAAAGGGGGAATTCATGAGGTCAGTGAGAAAGGTATCTTCGTGGAAGTGTCCGAAAGATCTGTAAGTGATGTGTTTGTGGCCAGTTTTAGGAATTTTGATTCCACTTCTTTTCCACGTAATGCATACTGGAAAGTGGTCGCTGCATCCATTCAAAGGCACACATTTCTCAATGACGTTTTGTGGTTCAGAAAGATAGATGTGGTCAATTAATGTTTTGCTAGTGAGTGTTACTCTGGTTGGCATGTCTATAATTTGGGATAAGTTGTATGAGGTGGTCCTATCTGACCACGATGTTTGGCCCTTCAATAGATCAATGTTGAAATCACCTAAAAGCATTAATTCTGTGGCATCAAGCGATGCTGCATCCATCATGGCCGTAAACTTGTCCATCCAACCAGCATTTTCCGCTGGGTTTCGATATACAAATCCTATTTTGATGGGTTTTGTTCTCTTCAACTTGATTACTAACCAAACTGCTTCAATTCCAAAACTTTCAAGATCATACAAACGTTGGGCATTTAATGTTTCATGAACGTAAAGTAATATGCCTGTAGATTTGGATTCGGTGGGATCTCTGCGTACAATATTGTAGCCAGAGATTAAGACAGTGGCATTAGGGACAATATCTGAAAGTCTTGATTCAGTGAAGCCAAATATATGAAAGGGTTTGTCTTGATTATACAGTATAGTGGGTACCTCCTGTAACTTGTTTTGTATATGGTTTATATTAAGATGTCCAATACGTAGTCCGTCTTCCTGTGGCCACTTTGAAGATGATTGCACCATTTGTGCAACTAAAACAAATATAGCAAGGATACACTTGAATACAAACTCAATGTGTCCGTATGGTATACACACACAACAACTATCTTCAATTCAAAAGGATAATGAAAATGAGAAACAAGCAAGTCAAAACTACAAATAAGTGTGATACAACACACTTACACACCAAATCCAACAATGCTCAATGAAAAAGGATAATGAATATGAAAAAGCACAAAAGTTAAATTCACAAAGTTACGTAACACGCTTGTGGCAAGTGTCACCGAAGCTTTATCTACACCACAGGAGGTTTCTGAGCGTGCTCACACACCATTCAGGTACAATAAAACTGATATAAAAGTCTTGCTTTCTTCAGAAATGCTAATAATGTAGTTCGCAACCACTTTTTCTTCTCAGCTTATCAGATGGTCGGCAGATTCGGAATTACACAGTCCACATTGGCAGATGCATATAGTTCAAACTCTGCACTTTCCACACTAGTGTATATATACATATAGCACACACGCACACGCACACGCATACACACACACACACACACACACACACACACACACACACACACACACACACTGATTCAAGTCTACAACTGGCCATAGTTTGGTGGCATTAGAGAGAGAGAGAGAGAGAGAGAGAGAGAGAGACGGAGACAGAGAAACAGAGAAAGAAACAAACAAAAATGGACTTCTTCTTTCGACCAACAACACGGTGAACAGAAGGGGGTGGGGGGGGGGGGAGAGAGTTAGAGGGGAAAGGGATAGCGTCTGGAAGTTCAGAAAGGGGTGAGGAGGGGGCGGGAGGCGATGGGAGGACGGGCGTGGGAGGGGGGGGGGGATTTGCTCCTATTGCTCTTCAGCTTTCAGGCATGGAAGCAAGCGTTTGTTTAGGCACTTAACCGTATTCTTCACGCCCAGAGGTCTGCGCCGCCGTGAAAGTAGGAGGAAATCTCTGTAATGCGATTGATTGGTTACGCACCTTCATTCTAACCCCCTATTTGTTACAGAACCTCCTGACCCATTCCAGAACACGGGAACTAGAATGAGCTGAAGTCCAGAAAAAAAAGATAGAGGGTGTTCTTCTCCGACTGATTCCGTAAGGAGAAGCGCTTCCATTGCGTAATCAGACATTGTGTGATATCCAGTCCAAACATCTGTGGAGCGATTTATTCTCTCTCTCTCTCTCTCTCTCTCTCACACAACACACACACACACACACACACACACACACACACACACACACACACACACACACACACACACACATATGCCGGCGCCCGCGCGCCCACGCGCGCGCACATACGCACAGGAAGAGACAGAGGGGACACACACACACACACACACACACACACACAGAGAGAGAGAGAGAGAGAGAGAGAGAGAGAGAGAGAGAGGGGGAGGGAGAGAGGGAGAGAGACACAGACAGACAGACACACAGACACACAGACACACAGACAGGCAGAGACAAGACACAAAGAGATAGACAGAGCAACTCAAAAAGACCCAAAACCTTTTTACTCAAGGAAGGATAGCGATTTAAGGCAGTGTCTATTCTTCCATCCTGTCCTCTCTATTCTACGTTTTGCCACGCCAAGTGAAAAACACAAAGCCAGTCATCCCTTTCACCCTAAAATCACCCCCACAGGAGCACATCTGCTTCCACTAATTTGGCCACCCCTGCTTTTCAGAGACACCGGGTGGAGCACGTGCCACTGCTGAAGGTAATCAATCGCTTGAACTGCAGGGCATGCTGGGAACTGAAGAGGCCAGTTCCGGAAGAGGAAGGACGATCATGGTGCAGGGGTCTGTGGCCTCATCTAGAGGGGCTATACTAGGTTCAACTTCCTCTGAACCTTCGTTCAAATCTTCTCGCTCCTAGCTCAAGGAACTTAGTTTTAATAAAAACCCAGGTTGAGTTTCTTCAGTGGACGGTTTTATAGCCTCAGGATCACAATTGTTCTCTTAAAGGACAGTAACTGTTTTCCAAAGGATGATAACTGTTTTCCTAAGGATAGTGACTGTCTTTCTAACGATAGTAACTGTTCTCCCAAGGATAGTAACTGTTTTCCAAAGAGCAGTAACTTTTTCCCCAAGAAAGTAGCTGGTTTTTTTAAAGGATAATAACTTTTCCTCAAGTGAGTAGCTGTTTTCCAAAGGATGGTAACTGTTTCCAAAGAATAACAACTGTTTTCCTGAGGACAGCTACTATTTTCGTAAGGACAGCAACTGTTTTCGAGAAGATAGTAATTGTTTTCTTAAGGGTGGTAGATGTTTTCCTGAAGTTAATAACTGTGTTCCTAAAGATAGTTACAGTTTTCTGAAGGATGGTAAATGTTTTCTTGAGGTTAATAACTGTGTTCCTAAAGATAGTTACAGTTTTCTGAAGGATGGTAAATGTTTTCCTGAGGTTAATAACTGCGTTCCTAAAGATAGTTACAGTTTTCTGAAGGATGGTAAATGTTTCCCTGAGGTGAAGAACTGTGTTCCTAAAGATAGTTACAGTTTTCTGAAGGATGGTAAATGTTTTCCTGAGGTGAAGAACTGTGTTCCTAAAGATAGTTACAGTTTTCTGAAGGATGGTAAATGTTTTCCTGAGATGAAGAACTGTTCCTAAAGATAGTTACAGTTTTCTGAAGGATGGTAAATGTTTTCCTGAGGTTAATAACTGTTCCTAAAGATAGTTACAGTTTTCTGAAGGATGGTAAATGTTTTCCTGAGGTGAAGAACTGTTCCTAAAGATAGTTACAGTTTTCTGAAGGATAGTAAATGTTTTCCTGAGGTGAAGAACTGTGTTCCTAAAGATAGTTACAGTTTTCTGAAGGATGGTAAATGTTTTCCTGAGGTGAAGAACTGTGTTCCTAAAGATAGTTACAGTTTTCTGAAGGATGGTAAATGTTTTCCTGAGGTTAATAACTGTTCCTAAAGATAGTTACAGTTTTCGGAAATATAATAACTGCTTTCCTCAAGACAATAGCTGTTTTCAAAAGGATAGTAACTATTTTCCAACGGATGGTTGCTATTTTCCTGAGGCTAGAAATTCTTGTCGAAAAGATAGTAACTGTTTTCTTAAGGTTGATAAATGTTTTTCTAACGATAACAACAGTGTTCCCAAGGATAGTTACTGTTTTCCTAAGGATAGTTACTATTTTTTGAAGGAAAAGTCACTTGTTTTCGAAAATATAGTGACTGTTTTCCTAAGGAGAGTAACTGTTTTCCAAAGGATAGTAACTGTTTTCCTGAGGATAGTAACTTTTCCTCAGAAGATAACTGTTTTCCAAAGGACACTGTTTCCAAAGGATAGCAACTGTTTTCCAAAGGACACTAACTGTTTTACTAAGGATAATTACTATTTCTCAAGGATAGTAACTGTTTGCTAAAAGACAGGAACTGTTTTCCTAAGGTTGGTAAATGTTTTCATAAGGAAAGTGTTTTCCAAAAGATAGTGACTGTTTTCTAAATGATAATAACTGTTTTGATAAGGATAATAACTGTTTTCCTAAGGAGAGTAACTGTTTACCTAAGGATAGGTACTGTTTTATTAAGGATAATAACTGTTCTTCTAAGGATAGGTACTGTTTTCCTAAGAAAAGCGATTGTTCTCCTAAGGGTAGGTAATGTTTTCCAAATGTTAGTAACTGTTTTCCAAATGATAAGAACTGTTTTCCCAAGAATGATAACTGTTTCCCTAAGGATAATAACTGTTTTCCTAAGGGTAGTAACTGTTTCCTAAGGATGATAACTGTCCTTAGGAAAACAGCCCAACACGTCATAATGGCTTGCTGTTTACTACTTTAATAACCTTTTTTTTTTTTTAAACCACTGTGGAGGTTATAAGCGCCTACTTTTCAGGCATTTACACGGGCTTTTTTTTTAACCCCTTCACGTCGATTGTCTTGTACCACACCATTGCTATCAGCACAGACGAACAGAACTCAATCGACCCTTTAAAACTAATTTCAAAGTGAGGTGACTGCAGTCGGACATTGAAACAAACTTAAAAGATATAATACTACTCCGCCAGACGAAAGGTACGCGTGGAACGACTAATTGGGGGGGGGGGGGGGGGGGGGGGCTTGGTGGTGGGAGGAGGGGAGGGACAGGGGGCGGGGGTCAGTTTGGAGTGACTGAGAGTCTGGCAGCAGTTTTGGCTTATTTCCTCACGAAAACAGCCATTATTCTTGGCGAAACTTTGTGCCGTTTAAGTGTGTGTGTGTGTGGGTTTTTTTTTCTGCGTACGCAGGATGATACTTCTGCGGACACTCCCTGTCTAGACAGGCAAGTATTAATCCCATCTACCCAACAAAGGGAATGGAGTTTTGTGTGTATGAACATTTTCTATCCCTCCATCAAGGCAGCCATATTCCATCTTCAGGGAAGATGCATGCTATGTGTAACGTGTCATCCATACCAACGGCCAAACTGGCTTTCTCGTCCGAAAGTTGGTGATGGGATTTTACGTGTGTGTAAGATGTTATGCGTGCGTTCACGCACGGAACCGCGGTTTACAGTCTCATTCAAAGGACTGTATGGGAAATGGAGTCAGGAGTGGTGTTTTGTCTTGTAATTTGTTTGTCGCTTTCAACCAGCAGAATGGTAATTTTTCTTTTAAGTTAGCTTCGACCCTTTGAAAGTAAAAATTGAATAGTGATCACTTGTTCCGCCAACCCTTCAAAATTCTGCAGTTAGCCTAACCACAGCAGGACACAAAGCTTGCTGCACGGGTCCTGAAAACCATTTTCGGGCTTTTTCCCCACTGTAAATTGTAAATTCACAGAGATGCCGTTTAGTTCTGGGCACAGCTAAGCACAGGTAGTCAGTCAGTCCCGCGTGCAAAGCGCCTCACACAAAGCAAGCTGGAAATAGAATGCGCTGCTAGGCGATGCGCCAATTACCAAGGCAAATTGGCGACGTTGAATACATGGGCGAGGGCTGAAACGTAATTAAAACGAGTCAGATACTGAATGATGATTCTGTAGAGTTCTATTCTTGGGGGATGAGCTGGGAGAGGGGATGGGGGAAGAGGAAAGGGGGGGGGGGGTGTCAAGCGAATGCTTAAAAACAACGGACAGCGGAAGTCCTCTGCTTTCCTGCTCCATTTCCACTGAAGACTGAGTCCCTTGTGACCTGTCACACCCCATCCACAATGCTAATTAACCAGCTATAATTACATCCGGATTCCAGTTAGAAGAGTACTGTCGTAAACTTACTAATGAAGCAGAGATCCCAGTGGGAGAGGTGGAGGGAGGGAGGAGGCCAGGGGGCGAGAGGGAGAGAAGGGAGTGGTCATTTTGGAGTGGCTGGGTGTCAGACCTGTGCACAATATATTTTTGGTGCATTTTGTATATTATGCAAAGTAAAATAAAGCTAATGCTCCGCATTGTTCAAAATACACCTGATGAAAATGCCGCGTAGTGTATTCACAGCGAATGCAAAAAAAAGCGAGTTTCTCTCTTCCTATTGTTGGGTTTATCGTTTCATTCACAATTTATGTGTCGGCGCTGAAAAGCGTGACGCTGTAATGATTGTATTAATACTAAGTTGATCATGCTCAGTTGCAAGTTACCTTCAGCTTTCTATGAAGAAGCTTTTCTTTTTCTTTTATAGAAACAGTTACTGTCAAGAGCAAAGAATTACAGCAACAGCAACAACGACAACAAAACAATACTTTTTTCAGTTGGAGGTAGGCGGAACTTTGCTGTTAGCAAGAAAGCAATCTGTACCCAAGTCCTCTCTGAAGCAGATTTCTAAAGTATGTTCTCCAAGCGGATTTTCAATTCGTCCTCCGGTGAATGGTGGAAAATGTCGTTGTATCCGTCACATCGACAATTCTGGATTCTGCGCCTCACTTCCCACGGGCAGTTCTTGACCCTTTGCATGCTCCGAATGGGAAAACCTTTTCTGGAACTCTCCAGTCTGTGTGCATTGTACATGCGAAACTGTGTGAGACCGTTGACAATGCGGGTAGATTGTCGCAGCAACGGATCTTTGAAACTATGAAACTCAGTGGATTCTGAATGCTCCCATCAAAAGTAGTTGTTAGTGACGCACACAGATAGTTGTAGAGTGTGAAGTCTCTGTTGGTTTTAAGATGAACGGTGTCAGTAAAGAACTCAAGGCACATGATGATCTTGCAGGACTAATACTACATGAAATCAGGAATCGTGTAATTTTCTCTCTCTTCTCTCTCTCTCTCTCTCTCTCTCTCTCTCTCTCTCTCTCTCTCTCTCTCTCTCTCTTCCCATCATCTATTCATGTGACATTACATGCTCGCTTTATCTTTGCATATCGCATTGTTTTTGGCGTCTGGTTATGCTTTTTATTTCTTTGATGTTGTTTTTGGATGGAGAATTGAGGTGACCCTAGTTAAAGCCAGAAATAGATGGGAAAAACCTTCGTGG
>CM065723.1:70091350-70099711 GCA_033310375.1 Conus canariensis
GCGGGATGACGGGCGCAGGATGGATAGGGAATGAGATGAGCATGTAAAAAAAAAAAAAACTTCTGTAGGACGAGCGACACCAAGCAGAAGATAAAAACATGTCACGTTTGAGGAATGACCCAAAAAGAAGGGGGAGAAAAAAGGAAAACGTTTGAAAAAGGAAAAGAAAATGGAAAAATGCCCCGCTGGCCATGTTCACATCTATACATAGACCAGTCTCATTATTTCAGCGGTTCTGGTAACACAGCTGACGACAGGCACAGAACGTGTGGATGGCAGTCAGCACCAGCAGCAGCAGACGAGACATCACACGTTCTCATGTTGATGACCAGTTCTTTCTTCAGCGCTCAAAAGGGCGCCCCATTCCTCTCTTTCCCGTTCCTTTCTCTCGCTCAAACTCCCCCTCTCCTCTCACTCTGCTTTCCCCGCTCTTCAGTCCTGTCCCCTCCTCTTTCTTCTGTAGCTCCAGCGCTTCCCTGTTACCACAGCAGTGTGAATTGTCCAGACTCTGATTGGCTCTCTTCTGCCTTCTCCTTCCGCAAGTCAGGCGTCCGTGACATCTTGCAGCAGGGAATGGCTGGAATGGTCACTACCATCCTGCTGTTCTTTGAGGTTTGGTTATGCTGGCACTTATTTCCAGGAAAAATGCCAATGATAAAGTTTAACTCTCTCTCTCTCTCTCTCTCTCTCTCTCTCTTCTCCTCTCTCTCTCTCTCTCTCTCTCCTTCTCTCTCTCAAATGGAATTTGTGTTATTTGCCGAGTCCATGCATAATATATTTTGGTTGCATGATATTTGTATTTTACGGAAATGTTACGAGTCTGATGACTTTTGAACATAAACCATATCTCTCTCTCTCTCTCTCTCTCTCTCTCTCTCTCTCTCTCTCTCTCTCTCTCTCTCTCTCTCTCTCCTTGGGAGAGCGGTCTGACTTAATGCAAGCAAAATAGGCACAATACAATATGCAAAAAATACAGCACAACAAAATACAACGTAATCTAGTACAGCTACTCGGATCATTCAGCCTGTGAACATTATTGACTGGTTAAAGTAGGGCCGGAAACGACTCTTGAGCTTAATTAAAGTAGTTCGGACACTTGACAGAACTTTGAAAAGAATCACAAGAATCCATTGTCGTATCGTTTCCATTTTTGTGTGTGGAGTCACCTTCCGTTCAACTGCCAGACTTCCTGCCCAATCAGATTCATTTTTGTGCACAACATTCTGGAGTATGGCTTCCGATGCAGTAATGGTAAAGTGTGAAATACCAAAGTGTAATGCAAAAACATTGGTTCTTTTCAGAAAATAAAAATCCGGAAGCAACTTGACTGGGGGGAAAATGAATATTTGGTGTGGTTTTACCATAAATTTGAAGTCTTTCTATCGCTTAATTTGTGTGTGGGATGTTTGGCTATATTCACATTTATTACCGTAAGAGAAGATGATTTATTGATGAAAATTAGAGAAGATAATTTATGGATGAAAAGAAGCTTAAAGAATAATTCAGAGAGCTTCTTTCGGTTAACAGATTATCTTCTTTTACAGACACAACTTTAATCGAATTCGTTATCATACCAGAAATTAACTTTACTTACCGCATTTCTATGTATTAATTTTGAAACGATATTTCAGAATCAAAATTGTATACGTCTTCAGAAACAAGCCATTTAGGAATGGAGCCGTGCTGTTCATTGAAAGCGGCGGATAGCATACTGAAACGAGGAAAACGTCAACTCAAACTGCACTGAAGCAAATCATCCGGCTTGCGCACGTGGATTTTTTTTTATTGAGTTTTGTCGACTTGTGCGTATGTGTGCGTATGTGTGTGTGTGTGTGTGTGTGGGGTGGGGGTGGGGGTGCGTGTGTGTGTGCGTGTGTATGTGTGTGTGTGTGTGTGTGTGTGTGTGTGTGTGCGTGTGTGTGTGCGTGTGTGCGTGCGTGCGTGCGTGTGTATGTGCGCGCGTGCGTGCCTCTGTGTGTGTGTGTGTGTGTGTGTGTGTGTGTGTGGTGTGTGTGTGTGTGTGTGTGTGTGTGTTTCTCTCATTCCTTCGTTTTCGTCTGTGACACCGTTAAGGACAATAAGGCTTGGAGGTCAGCACAGATCCATATTACTGATTTGACAATAGAAGAAGAAGACTGGGAATTCCTGCAACTGAAAATAAAGTCCTATTCTCTCTCTCTCTCTCCTCCTCTCTCTCTCTCCTCTCTTCTCTCTCTCTCTCTCTCTCTCTCTCTCTCTCTCTCTCTCTCTGCACGAGCGTTAAAGTGGTACTATATGTGAGGGTGGGTGTAGGGGGGGAGAGGAGAGGGGGAGAAGGAGGGGGGGGGGGTGTCGCGTCTGTGGCCCTGAAAAGGAAGGGGCTGGAAGACGTATGCCGATGGCCAGAGAGAGAGAGAGAGAAGAGAGAGAGAGAGAGAGATTTGTTGCACATTACAATTTATTTGTTCATGGCACGCATTCAGGAGGAACTTCGTCGCACACATCTGCATGTACAATCCATTAAAACACTAGACAAATAAAACCAAAATCTCTCTCTCTCTCTCTCTCTCTCTCTCTCTCTCTCTCTCTCTCTCTCTCTCTCTCTCTCTCTCTCTCTGTTCATACGCAGAAAGAAGCTCTTGAGTTGCGTGCACTGGGATAGAAGAAGAGAGAAAAGAGGGGGGTGAAGAGGTGGGGCAGAGAAGAGTAGACCACAGAAAGACAAACAGACAGACAGACAGAGAGGAGACAGACAGACAGAGGGGAGAGAGTGAACTCGAACTCGAACTCGAATATATTCTGTAAAAGCCATAGTCCCATTAGAAGGTGCGTGTACAAGCAATCATATTAACATAATTAAAGACAGTATATTAACACATATATAGCATTCATTACCAAAAAAAAAATCATGATCGACTGCTCTCGCCTTGAATGCCTGATACAAAAAGATACAAAGATTCCTTATGGTATCACTGTTTTTAGCAGACTTTATAAACAGAAACAGAAGGTGTGAGGATTTTTGTCATATTACGGGCAATGTACTGTTTTCTTAGAGTGTCTAAGAAAGGACAGCACAATTTAAAATGTGCTTCATTTCAACAGACACATAATGGGCATAATAGATTCTGTGTTTCATGCCTCCTGTATCTGTAAAAAAAATGTACCTTCAAGGCGGAGTACCAAAACGAAATCTTGTCATAAGATATTTCAATTGTCTATCAATGTCTAAGAGTAGATATTTGGGTGCAAAGTGTGCAGAGTCACATAACATATTGTAAGCATGAAAACATTTTCTATTATTCAGGTGCTCACTTACATTTGCCATCTACAATCAATCAATCGCTGCTTAAACACACGTAAAAATTCATGTACTTTTCCTCACACCCTGATTAATCCATACATCTTCAAAACCATTTGCTGTAACATAATCGTACGTTCGAAACCCCCAAGTATTTTTAGAAGAAGAAGAAAACGGGGAAGAGTGCACTCACCAGGGTTTGAGTATGGATGGGGGGAAACCAGGAAGGAAACCAAGCAAGCTTTCTGCTCATAAGCTGTCATCAGGCAAGTATTCTTACCTGTATATCCAAATCCTTAGCAAGATATAAGCTCTTCGGGAAACCTGTAACATCCATTGAAGTAAATCACCCAAAAAACGGACGCAATTTACAATCGAATTAACCGTGATAGGATATCTATTCAATCCATTGTAGACTAGATATTAGGTGTACCTAGATAAACAGAAAAATTTCTTCAGCGCATGCAAATGCACTTACACAGGCTGAGAGGCATTTTTAATCCCATCTTGGAACGTACAAATACTAGGTTGAACCTGACCATCAAACAACTTTAAAAACACACTAACGAATATTTATTCACGTTCGGAACCGTTGCATTATACACAATAGCGCGTCTTAGCTTTACAAGAAATGTCTCTACACGAAGCAACAAAACTAAGCTAGTAGACATTAGATATTAGATATTTAAGCCTTTACAACAGCGTAACGAATCATCAAATCCCCATCTTCTCTCGCACGTAAAAAACCCTTCTTCTAAAGACGAAATATTACTTTTACTTAATTGACCTTTACACTTCAAACGGAGGCTGTTCTTTGGAGGTGTTATTGGACTTGTAAATCAACTACAGCTGAGAAGAGGGGAGAGAGAAGAGAGAGAGAGAGGAGAGAGAGAGAGACAGACAGACAGACAGACAGACAGACAGACAGACAGACAGACAGACAGACAGACGAGAAGAAAGGACGACACGGGAAGAAAGAGAACGAGACAGACGAGAGACAGAGGAACAACAAGGAAATGGTTTTACAACAACAACAAAAAAAAAAAAAAATTCCCCAACCTTTGACATCATCAAGCAAGGCGGCCATGCCCTAAACCTGACCAAAAATCATTACCGGGAATCAAGCGGCGGTTGAATCTCTGCATGATCCTAATGAAAACCGTCCCTGTCCCCTTGGCCCCATTCCCAACACAGCCAGTTGCCTTCCCCCCCCCTCCCTCTCTGTTTCTTGTCTCTCTCTTCTCGTCTCTGTTGTCTGTCCCTCTGTCTGTCTGTCTGTCTGTCTCCTCTCTCTCCCCTTCTCTCTCTCTCCTTTCCCTCTCTTCTTTCAAAAAACACATCGAGTTTCCACCATACCTTTCTTTTCTCTTCTCTCCCTCTCTCTCTCTCTTCTCTCTTTCTCTCTCTGTCTCTTCTCCCCTCTGTGCCTTATCTCTCCCCCCTTCCTCCCTCCCCCTCTCTCTCTCTTCTCCCCCCTCTCTTCCTTCTTTTTCTTCTCTCCCTCTCTCTTCTCGTGTCCTTGTTGCCCTATCTCTCCCTCCCCCTCCCTCCCCTCTCTCTCTCTCTGCCTCTATCTCTCCCTCCCCCCTCCCCCCCCTCCCCTATTCTCCTTCTCTCTCTCTCTCTCTCTCTTCTCCCCTCTCTCTCTCTGTCTCGGCCTACCCTTTTCCTGGCATCTCCACAACAAACTTCTCGGGCGGGCATAAACGGTGGACAGAACGCATTTAAAGCGTAATGCCGTTGGCTGTAAACACCTGGTGAGCATCACATGAGCTTGTAACAGACTTATTAGCACAGTGAGAGTGTCTGTACTCTGTATATGAACGGCGTTTCCACTATTCAGTATCATTCTCTTGTTGTTATTAGTTAGGATTAAGGCGATTGTTGTTTGTGTTCCTCCTTCCACTACGAGTTTGTTGTGTGATTCATGTGAGGGTCATGACGGAATACGTGGAATTAAAGAGAAAAGGCATGCACGTGCGTCTGTCTGTTGTCGCGTCGTCGTCTGTCTGGTCGGGCTGTCTGTCTGTCTGGTCCTCTCTCTCTCCTCTCTCTCTCTCTCTCTCTCTCTTCTAAGTTTTGCCATTTTTTTAATCTGTGACCCCAGGACCTTGAACACAGCCGATTTCCATTTGTATCGCTAAACCTTTAGAAAAGCACCTTAAGCAAAACCTTCAAAAGCACTTCGTTTAAAAAATTATTTCATTCAAATAAAGCGGTTTTAGAGAAAATCATTCATGTTTAGACGGTTTTTTACAATTAGTAGAACGTGGAATTTAAATTCAATAATAAACTTCTCACAGGAACGATATTTGTGGACTTTGCTAAAAACTTCGATGTTATTAACCATGATCCCCCTAAAAAAAATTACTTTGTTGGTTTAAAATCCAAAGTTGTCAATCTTTTGTCTTTTCTTTAAAATGAAGGCAGATGTTGTTCAAGATAGATATCATCCACTTTCTGCCATCAATTTCGGTGTGCCTCAGGGTTTCAGTCTTAGGACCGATATTATTTACAATTTACATAAACGATTCCCCCCTTTATTTTCCTCTCTTGTGAGCTTTTTGTGATGACACCACCCTTAAAACAATAAAAGGAAAAAAATGTAGATGTATGTGCGCTGACTTACAAAAAGACGCTGAAGGCTATAAAAAAGGTGAACTTAATATTGGAATTCATCCTCAAAAATCTAAATTATGTTAATATCAACAAGGCAAAAGCGACAAAAATATCAAAGGTAATCTAAAGGGAATTAAAAATATATGATAACGTATTAGATAAGTAAGTTCTCCAAACTACTTGGTCTTATTATCGACAATAATTTACCTGGTCAAATGTTTCCGACTTATCAAAAAGAATATCAAAAAAAAAAATTTTAAAAAGCTTTAATAGAATAAAACATTTTTTGGATAACACACTCCAAAAATTTTTTTTTCTGCTTATTTCAAAGCGATGTAGATTATGTTCAACCTGTTGGGATTTTGCTAGTAAAGTCCTTAAGGATCTTGGTAAGTCTCTACAAGACGCTCTTAAAATTTAACTTTTTAAAATTTCATCTCGGAAATAAGTGATTAAAGAATAAAATCTTGCCTTTGATTTAAATTTCTTCCAAGCTGTCTTTAATGTTTAAGATCATAAATAACCTTGCCCCATTCTATCTCCGAGAGAAATTTCCCGTCGAGAGTTTTGTAACAAAAGCACAATATTTATCCCTCTCCAAGAACTGATCTCTTTATGCATCTTTTATCTTTCGGAGGAAAATTTGAATGAAACCCCGGAATACAAAAAAACAAAAATTTTTTATTTCGTTAAAGAAACCCATACCACAGATTTTAAGGAAAAGTTAAAATGGTTGGTTTTTTCAGTTAAGACCGAATTTAATGATGTAATATTTACTTTCTCTTTTACAACCTTCTCTCTTCTCTCTCTCCCTCTCTCTCTCTTCTCTCTCTCTTTGTTTTACCTTCTTGTTAATGTTAAATGCCATCCTTGTTTCCCTCCCCCCCGTTCCTTTCTCCCTCACTCTGCTTCATTGCTATTTTTTGTTAACTCTCTTCTCTCTCTCTTCTCTTCCTCTCTCTCTCTCTCCCTCCCTTAAATCCCCCCACCCCCCACCACCATACCCACCCCTTTTTCTGTGTTCACTCTTTACATTAGTTTTGTTGCATTTGGTATTAGTATATTTCAAATTGTATCTTTTTCTTTCTTTCTTTTCTTTTGGCCCCGGAGGGCTGGAGTAAAAAGCAGCTAGTTACTCACTACCCTCTGAAAATAAAAATTTGTTCGCTCGTTCGTTCGTTCGTTCCCTCTCCTCTCTCTCTTTTTGGTGTGTGTGTGTGTGTGGGTGTGTTGGTGGTTGTGGTGTGTGTGTGTGTGTGTGTTTTGTGTGTGTGTGTAGTAGTAGTAGTAGTGGATAGCTTTGTCGCATAGGGATTAGCAAACTGAAAGTTGTTGTCTGTGTAGGTAAAGGGGAGGATGGGTTTTTGGTTGCAAGTAATTTCACATAGTAAAGTAAGGGTCTTTTTGCCTTTTATTAAACAAATATAGCAAAGTGGCTTAAGTTACCTTGTATGTAAAACGTAGCAATGTAGCATAACTTGACCCTGCGCACAGGTATACATACTGGGATTGTTTCCCCTGCAATGGAGCTTGCAAAGTAGGGAATTTTACCCTGCCCACAAGCTTTTTACCCCGCACGCAGAACGCAGGTCGGGATAGTTTACCCTCACCAGGCATAGCAGAGTGGGATAGCTTTTTCCCCACCAGGGATGGAATTGGGGGGGTTTTTACTCTACAAATAGGCTGGCAAACTGGGTGTTTTTTTAAACCCCGCAAATAGGGATTTTTTACCCTGGTATTTGATCCCGCTAGAGGGACATGCAATATGACATACTATTTCTCTAACGCAAGGTAGCAAAAGCGGGGTAGTTTTTCCCCGAGGACAGGACCGAGACTGGAACAGCTTTAGCCTGAGTGGGTGGTAAGCTAAAAGGGGGAGGTTTTACCTGTGTGTAGATATAACAAAGAAGAATACTTTTTTCATATCAACACACAGGCATAGCAAAGGGGATAGTTTGCAACCTATATGGCAATGAGGAAGCTAAGATGGCAAAGGAAGGAGTACAGCAGCAGCCTCAACTGGGAGGAAGTCCTCCTTTAAGAAGCAAAGCAAAACATTATTAGGAGAAGGGAAACGACGATGGCTTGAGCAGCACCCACCTCCGACAAGAAGGAGGTACTACCGCTGCCCAGGGCCTGCCAAAATTTCATTTTGAGATGAGGACAGGGCACTCCAGACTCGACAAAAAGGATGCGTACCCCTGCTGCCGACCCCACCAAGGAGCATGTGGAGGGATGGGAGTCTTGAAAGGGTTCGTGGTTTTTTTTTTTCAGGTGACTTTTTTCCCCACGGTGGATTTCTTTTGGACGTCACCGTTCCTATAAGTTTAATGGAGCCCCAAAAATTTCCCGAGTGTTTTTGGTACGCTACATTTGTAAAAAACCATCAAATAGAACGTAAACTTTTTTTTTTGCGTGATCGCCTGTGTGTTTTTTTTTCTTTTTTGTTTGTTTTTGACTGAGGG
>CM065723.1:70102311-70107311 GCA_033310375.1 Conus canariensis
AAGTACTTCGGCTATTTGGATGATACCTGGAGCTAGGGGACGACGACGACAACAACAACAACAACAACAACTTGTTGAAGCATAAAGAGATCAAAGCAAGCTCAAAAAATTGAGGACTGCCCAGGCTACAAACCGCCACAAACACTCGCCAATACTAATAAAAGAAAAGTACATATAAGCGTTAAAAAAGGGGGGCGGGGACAGAGAATTGGCCATTTTTTCCCCATGCAAGAGGCAAAATGCCTCACACTATGGGACAAATCGCCCACTGTAGGCGTTTTGCAACCGTAAGTATAGGCGTTTTGACCCACCATTATAAGGTTACTGAAAAACAGAAACGATCAGAAACTAATAATACTGAGTGACGGAAAGAATCATGCACATTTTTGTCACAGCTGCCATTGTCCCTTAAGACTAATTAGTCAGCTGATTCGCAGCTCGGGCAGATGAACGTAAGGAGTCCTACAGTTCTTTGCTTGGTCCATTCTTGGCTAGAGGACCGGCCACCTCATGACCTCGAATGCCAACATGGACCGAAACCCAAGCGAGAACAAGGTTGCAACCACCAGATTTCAGACAGGTGTCAAGTTTCAAAAAAAGAGAGAGAGAGAGAGAGAGTCCTGGAGTTTTCGGTGGTGGAGATTACGTCCAGCAGCAATGGCCTCGAAAGCAGGAAGGAAGAGATAGAAGTCAGAGAGGACGGACCAAGTCATTACCTCCCCTGATAGAGCCGCGTGGAGTGCCAGCAGCACCAAGGCGGTGAGCTCAGCAGCGGAGATGGAGCTGTCAGAGGGGATGTGCTTTGAAATGTCGTGAGCTGGAGCAGCTGAGCAATAAGCAGCAGAAGCAGCTCCTTCTTCAGACTTGGAAACGTCGGTAATTATTCTTTGAGAAACAGAGAGAGAGAGAGAGAGAGAGAGAGAGAGAGAGAGAGAGAGAGAACGAAGACAGACAGTTAGACAGAGCGTCAGAGACAGGCAGACGGACAGACAGAGAGACAGATCGACAGACCGACAGACAGAGAGAGAGAGAGAGAGAGAGAGAGGGAGAGAGAGAGAGAGAGAGAGAGAGAGAGAGAGAGAGAGAGAGAGAGACGGAGACAGAGAAACAGAGAAAGAAACAAACAAAAATGGACTTCTTCTTTCGACCAACAACACGGTGAACAGAAGGGGGTGGGGGGGGGGGGGGGAGAGTTAGAGGGGGAAAGGGATAGCGTCTGGAAGTTCAGAAAGGGGTGAGGAGGGGGCGGGAGGCGATGGGAGGACGGGCGTGGGAGGGGGGGGGGATTTGCTCCTATTGCTCTTCAGCTTTCAGGCATGGAAGCAAGCGTTTGTTTAGGCACTTAACCGTATTCTTCACGCCCAGAGGTCTGCGCCGCCGTGAAAGTAGGAGGAAATCTCTGTAATGCGATTGATTGGTTACGCACCTTCATTCTAACCCCCTATTTGTTACAGAACCTCCTGACCCATTCCAGAACACGGGAACTAGAATGAGCTGAAGTCCAGAAAAAAAAGATAGAGGGTGTTCTTCTCCGACTGATTCCGTAAGGAGAAGCGCTTCCATTGCGTAATCAGACATTGTGTGATATCCAGTCCAAACATCTGTGGAGCGATTTATTCTCTCTCTCTCTCTCTCTCTCTCTCACACACACACACACACACACACACACACACACACACACACACACACACACACACACACACACACACACATATGCCGGCGCCCGCGCGCCCACGCGCGCGCACATACGCACAGGAAGAGACAGAGGGGACACACACACACACACACACACAGAAGAGAGAGAGAGAGAGAGAGAGAGAGGGGGGGGGGGAGAGAGGGAGAGAGACACAGACAGACAGACACACAGACACACAGACACACACAGACAGGCAGAGACAAGACACAAAGAGATAGACAGAGCAACTCAAAAAGACCCAAAACCTTTTTACTCAAGGAAGGATAGCGATTTAAGGCAGTGTCTATTCTTCCATCCTGTCCTCTCTATTCTACGTTTTGCCACGCCAAGTGAAAAACACAAAGCCAGTCATCCCTTTCACCCTAAAATCACCCCCACAGGAGCACATCTGCTTCCACTAATTTGGCCACCCCTGCTTTTCAGAGACACCGGGTGGAGCACGTGCCACTGCTGAAGGTAATCAATCGCTTGAACTGCAGGGCATGCTGGGAACTGAAGAGGCCAGTTCCGGAAGAGGAAGGACGATCATGGTGCAGGGGTCTGTGGCCTCATCTAGAGGGGCTATACTAGGTTCAACTTCCTCTGAACCTTCGTTCAAATCTTCTCGCTCCTAGCTCAAGGAACTTAGTTTTAATAAAAACCCAGGTTGAGTTTCTTCAGTGGACGGTTTTATAGCCTCAGGATCACAATTGTTCTCTTAAAGGACAGTAACTGTTTTCCAAAGGATGATAACTGTTTTCCTAAGGATAGTGACTGTCTTTCTAACGATAGTAACTGTTCTCCCAAGGATAGTAACTGTTTTCCAAAGAGCAGTAACTTTTTCCCCAAGAAAGTAGCTGGTTTTTTTAAAGGATAATAACTTTTCCTCAAGTGAGTAGCTGTTTTCCAAAGGATGGTAACTGTTTCCAAAGAATAACAACTGTTTTCCTGAGGACAGCTACTATTTTCGTAAGGACAGCAACTGTTTTCGAGAAGATAGTAATTGTTTTCTTAAGGGTGGTAGATGTTTTCCTGAAGTTAATAACTGTGTTCCTAAAGATAGTTACAGTTTTCTGAAGGATGGTAAATGTTTTCTTGAGGTTAATAACTGTGTTCCTAAAGATAGTTACAGTTTTCTGAAGGATGGTAAATGTTTTCCTGAGGTTAATAACTGCGTTCCTAAAGATAGTTACAGTTTTCTGAAGGATGGTAAATGTTTCCCTGAGGTGAAGAACTGTGTTCCTAAAGATAGTTACAGTTTTCTGAAGGATGGTAAATGTTTTCCTGAGGTGAAGAACTGTGTTCCTAAAGATAGTTACAGTTTTCTGAAGGATGGTAAATGTTTTCCTGAGATGAAGAACTGTTCCTAAAGATAGTTACAGTTTTCTGAAGGATGGTAAATGTTTTCCTGAGGTTAATAACTGTTCCTAAAGATAGTTACAGTTTTCTGAAGGATGGTAAATGTTTTCCTGAGGTGAAGAACTGTTCCTAAAGATAGTTACAGTTTTCTGAAGGATAGTAAATGTTTTCCTGAGGTGAAGAACTGTGTTCCTAAAGATAGTTACAGTTTTCTGAAGGATGGTAAATGTTTTCCTGAGGTGAAGAACTGTGTTCCTAAAGATAGTTACAGTTTTCTGAAGGATGGTAAATGTTTTCCTGAGGTTAATAACTGTTCCTAAAGATAGTTACAGTTTTCGGAAATATAATAACTGCTTTCCTCAAGACAATAGCTGTTTTCAAAAGGATAGTAACTATTTTCCAACGGATGGTTGCTATTTTCCTGAGGCTAGAAATTCTTGTCGAAAAGATAGTAACTGTTTTTCTTAAGGTTGATAAATGTTTTTCTAACGATAACAACAGTGTTCCCAAGGATAGTTACTGTTTTCCTAAGGATAGTTACTATTTTTTGAAGGAAAAGTCACTTGTTTTCGAAAATATAGTGACTGTTTTCCTAAGGAGAGTAACTGTTTTCCAAAGGATAGTAACTGTTTTCCTGAGGATAGTAACTTTTCCTCAGAAGATAACTGTTTTCCAAAGGACACTGTTTCCAAAGGATAGCAACTGTTTTCCAAGGGACACTAACTGTTTTACTAAGGATAATTACTATTTCTCAAGGATAGTAACTGTTTGCTAAAAGACAGGAACTGTTTTCCTAAGGTTGGTAAATGTTTTCATAAGGAAAGTGTTTTCCAAAAGATAGTGACTGTTTTCTAAATGATAATAACTGTTTTGATAAGGATAATAACTGTTTTCCTAAGGAGAGTAACTGTTTACCTAAGGATAGGTACTGTTTTATTAAGGATAATAACTGTTCTTCTAAGGATAGGTACTGTTTTCCTAAGAAAAGCGATTGTTCTCCTAAGGGTAGGTAATGTTTTCCAAATGTTAGTAACTGTTTTCCAAATGATAAGAACTGTTTTCCCAAGAATGATAACTGTTTCCCTAAGGATAATAACTGTTTTCCTAAGGGTAGTAACTGTTTCCTAAGGATGATAACTGTCCTTAGGAAAACAGCCCAACACGTCATAATGGCTTGCTGTTTACTACTTTAATAACCTTTTTTTTTTTTTTAAACCACTGTGGAGGTTATAAGCGCCTACTTTTCAGGCATTTACACGGCTTTTTTTTTTAACCCCTTCACGTCGATTGTCTTGTACCACACCATTGCTATCAGCACAGACGAACAGAACTCAATCGACCCTTTAAAACTAATTTCAAAGTGAGGTGACTGCAGTCGGACATTGAAACAAACTTAAAAGATATAATACTACTCCGCCAGACGAAAGGTACGCGTGGAACGACTAATTGGTGGGGGGGGGGGGGGGGGGGGGGGGCTTGGTGGTGGGAGGAGGGGAGGGACAGGGGGCGGGGGTCAGTTTGGAGTGACTGAGAGTCTGGCAGCAGTTTTGGCTTATTTCCTCACGAAAACAGCCATTATTCTTGGCGAAACTTTGTGCCGTTTAAGTGTGTGTGTGTGTGGGTTTTTTTTTCTGCGTACGCAGGATGATACTTCTGCGGACACTCCCTGTCTAGACAGGCAAGTATTAATCCCATCTACCCAACAAAGGGAATGGAGTTTTGTGTGTATGAACATTTTCTATCCCTCCATCAAGGCAGCCATATTCCATCTTCAGGGAAGATGCATGCTATGTGTAACGTGTCATCCATACCAACGGCCAAACTGGCTTTCTCGTCCGAAAGTTGGTGATGGGATTTTACGTGTGTGTAAGATGTTATGCGTGCGTTCACGCACGGAACCGCGGTTTACAGTCTCATTCAAAGGACTGTATGGGAAATGGAGTCAGGAGTGGTGTTTTGTCTTGTA
>CM065723.1:70112311-70117311 GCA_033310375.1 Conus canariensis
CTCTCTCTCTCTCTCTCTCTCTCTCTCTCTCTCTCTCTCTCTCTCCTCTCTCTCTCTCTCTCTCAAATGGAATTTGTGTTATTTGCCGAGTCCATGCATAATATATTTTGGTTGCATGATATTTGTATTTTACGGAAATGTTACGAGTCTGATGACTTTTGAACATAAACCATATCTCTCTCTCTCTCTCTCTCTCTCTCTCTCTCTCTCTCTCTCTCTCTCTCTCTCTCTCTCTCTCTCTCCTTGGGAGAGCGGTCTGACTTAATGCAAGCAAAATAGGCACAATACAATATGCAAAAAATACAGCACAACAAAATACAACGTAATCTAGTACAGCTACTCGGATCATTCAGCCTGTGAACATTATTGACTGGTTAAAGTAGGGCCGGAAACGACTCTTGAGCTTAATTAAAGTAGTTCGGACACTTGACAGAACTTTGAAAAGAATCACAAGAATCCATTGTCGTATCGTTTCCATTTTTGTGTGTGGAGTCACCTTCCGTTCAACTGCCAGACTTCCTGCCCAATCAGATTCATTTTTGTGCACAACATTCTGGAGTATGGCTTCCGATGCAGTAATGGTAAAGTGTGAAATACCAAAGTGTAATGCAAAAACATTGGTTCTTTTCAGAAAATAAAAATCCGGAAGCAACTTGACTGGGGGGAAAATGAATATTTGGTGTGGTTTTACCATAAATTTGAAGTCTTTCTATCGCTTAATTTGTGTGTGGGATGTTTGGCTATATTCACATTTATTACCGTAAGAGAAGATGATTTATTGATGAAAATTAGAGAAGATAATTTATGGATGAAAAGAAGCTTAAAGAATAATTCAGAGAGCTTCTTTCGGTTAACAGATTATCTTCTTTTACAGACACAACTTTAATCGAATTCGTTATCATACCAGAAATTAACTTTACTTACCGCATTTCTATGTATTAATTTTGAAACGATATTTCAGAATCAAAATTGTATACGTCTTCAGAAACAAGCCATTTAGGAATGGAGCCGTGCTGTTCATTGAAAGCGGCCGGATAGCATACTGAAACGAGGAAAACGTCAACTCAAACTGCACTGAAGCAAATCATCCGGCTTGCGCACGTGGATTTTTTTATTGAGTTTGTCGACTTGTGCGTATGTGTGCGTATGTGTGTGTGTGTGTGTGTGGGGTGGGGGTGGGGGTGCGTGTGTGTGTGCGTGTGTATGTGTGTGTGTGTGTGTGTGTGTGTGTGTGTGTGTGTGTGCGTGTGTGTGTGCGTGTGTGCGTGCGTGCGTGCGTGTGTATGTGCGCGCGTGCGTGCCTCTGTGTGTGTGTGTGTGTGTGTGTGTGTGTGTGTGTGTGTGTGTGTGTGTGTGTGTGTGTGTGTGTTTCTCTCATTCCTTCGTTTTCGTCTGTGACACCGTTAAGGACAATAAGGCTTGGAGGTCAGCACAGATCCATATTACTGATTTGACAATAGAAGAAGAAGACTGGGAATTCCTGCAACTGAAAATAAAGTCCTATTCTCTCTCTCTCTCTCTCTCTCCTCTCTCTCTCTTCTCTCTCTCCTCTCTCTCTCTCTCTCTCTGCACGAGCGTTAAAGTGGTACTATATGTGAGGGTGGGTGTAGGGGAGGGAGAGGAGAGGGGGAAGGAAGGGGGTGGGGGTCGCGTCTGTGGCCCTGAAAAGGAAGGGGCTGGAAGACGTATGCCGATGGCCAGAGAGAGAGAGAGAGAGAGAGAGAGAGAGAGAGAGAGAGATTTGTTGCACATTACAATTTATTTGTTCATGGCACGCATTCAGGAGGAACTTCGTCGCACACATCTGCATGTACAATCCATTAAAACACTAGACAAATAAAACCAAAATCTCTCTCTCTCTCTCTCTCTCTCTCTCTCTCTCTCTCTCTCTCTCTTCTCTCTCTCTCTCTCTCTCTCTCTGTTCATACGCAGAAAGAAGCTCTTGAGTTGCGTGCACTGGGATAGAAGAAGAGAGAAAAGAGGGGGGTGAAGAGGTGGGGCAGAGAAGAGTAGACCACAGAAGAGACAAACAGACAGACAGACAGAGAGGAGACAGACAGACAGACAGAGGGGAGAGAGTGAACTCGAACTCGAACTCGAATATATTCTGTAAAAGCCATAGTCCCATTAGAAGGTGCGTGTACAAGCAATCATATTAACATATTTAAAGACAGTATATTAACACATATATAGCATTCATTACCAAAAAAAAAAATCATGATCGACTGCTCTCGCCTTGAATGCCTGATACAAAAAGATACAAAGATTCCTTATGGTATCACTGTTTTTAGCAGACTTTATAAACAGAAACAGAAGGTGTGAGGATTTTTGTCATATTTACGGGCAATGTACTGTTTTCTTAGAGTGTCTAAGAAAGGACAGCACAATTTAAAATGTGCTTCATTTTCAACAGACACATAATGGGCATAATAGATTCTGTGTTTCATGCCTCCTGTATCTGTAAAAAAATGTACCTTCAAGGCGGAGGTACCAAAACGAAATCTTGTCATAAGATATTTCAATTGTCTATCAATGTCTAAGAGTAGATATTTGGGTGCAAAGTGTGCAGAGTCACATAACATATTGTAAGCATGAAAACATTTTCTATTATTCAGGTGCTCACTTACATTTTGCCATCTACAATCAATCAATCGCTGCTTAAACACACGTAAAAATTCTCTCTTGAGGGCACATAAGACCGTATGGCGAAAGCTTGGCTGTGTCTGGAGTGGCACTGTCTTCATCTGTCCGTGGGCAGGGGTGGTTGGGTCTGTGGGGTGTGCTCGGCAGCTGGAGGGTTTTTCGCCGGTGGGCTCTGCAGTCATGAAATACGGGCTGGTACAACCCATGGGGATGCTACTTTAAGGCTGTTAAGAGCTGCATCCTGTAGTCTGATTTACCTCTGTTCAGGAGCAGTTATGTCCCTTGATATCTTAATGGAGTGTCCTGCGCGTGCCTGTACCCATCGTCAACACAGCGCAGGCCTCCAAGGGTGGTGCAGGACTGCTCTAAAGGCAGGTGAAGACAGTGCTTCTCTGGGTCCTCCCCAGCACCTTCGGGTGTTTCTTTTTCTTCTTTGCCTAAACTAGGCTGACCCTGGAGAAAGGTCCAGTGACGGTGAGGAAAGACCCACTGACCACAGGGAAAGTCCTGTTGACAGTGGGAAAGACTACAACTTTGGATTCTCTCTTGAGGGCACATAAGACCGTATGGCGAAAGCTTGGCTGTGTCTGGAGTGGCACTGTCTTCATCTGTCCGTGGGCAGGGGTGGTTGGGTCTGTGGGGTGTGCTCGGCAGCTGGAGGGTTTTTCGCCGGTGGGCTCTGCAGTCATGAAATACGGGCTGGTACACCCATGGGATGCTACTTTAAGGCTGTTAAGAGCTGCATCCTGTAGTCTGATTTACCTCTGTTCAGGAGCAGTTATGTCCCTTGATATCTTAATGGAGTGTCCTGCGCGTGCCTGTACCCATCGTCAACACAGCGCAGGCCTCCAAGGGTGGTGCAGGACTGCTCTAAAGGCAGGTGAAGACAGTGCTTCTCTGGGTCCTCCCCAGCACCTTCGGGTGTTTTCTTTTTCTTCTTTGCCTAAACTAGGCTGACCCTGGAGAAAGGTCCAGTGACGGTGAGGAAAGACCCACTGACCACAGGAAAGTCCTGTTGACAGTGGGAAAGACTACAACTTTGGATTCTCTCTGGAGGGCACATAAGACCGTATGGCGAAAGCTTGGCTGTGTCTGGAGTGGCACTGTCTTCATCTGTCCGTGGGCAGGGGTGGTTGGGTCTGTGGGGTGTGCTCGGCAGCTGGAGGGTTTTTCGCCGGTGGCTCTGCAGTCATGAAATACGGGCTGGTACACCCATGGGGATGCTACTTTAAGGCTGTTAAGAGCTGCATCCTGTAGTCTGATTTACCTCTGTTCAGGAGCAGTTATGTCCCTTGATATCTTAATGGAGTGTCCTGCGCGTGCCTGTACCCATCGTCAACACAGCGCAGGCCTCCAAGGGTGGTGCAGGACTGCTCTAAAGGCAGGTGAAGACAGTGCTTCTCTGGGTCCTCCCCAGCACCTTCGGGTGTTTCTTTTTCTGGGTGCAAAGTGTGCAGAGTCACATAACATATTGTAAGCATGAAAACATTTTCTATTATTCAGGTGCTCACTTACATTTTGCCATCTACAATCAATCAATCGCTGCTTAAACACACGTAAAAATTCATGTACATTCCTCACACCCTGATTAATCCATACATCTTCAAAACCATTTTGCTGTAAACATAATCGTACGTTCGTAACCCAAGTATTCTTAGAAGAAGAAGAAGAAAACGGTGGAAGAGTGCACTCACCAGGGGTTTGAGTATGGTGATCGGGGGAACAGGAAGGAAACCAAGCAAGCTTTCTGCTCATAGAGCTGTCATCAGGCAAGTATTCTTACCTGTATTATCCAAATCCCTTAGCAAGATATAAGCTCTTCGGGTAACCTGTAATCATCCATTTGAAGTAATATCAGCCAATAACGGACGCAATTTACAATCGAATTAACCGTGATAGGATATCTATTCAATCCATTGTAGACTAGATCATTAGGTGTACCTAGATCAACAGCTAGAAATTTCTTCAGCGCATGCAAATGCACTTGTTCACAGTGCTGAGAGGCATTTTGTAATCCCCATATCTTGGAACCGTACTACATAATAGGTTGAACCTGACCATCAAACAACTTTAAAAACACAACTAACGAATAGTTATTCAACGTTCGGAACCGTTGCATTATACACAATAGCGCTGTCTTAGCTTTACAAGAAATGTCTCTACACGAAGCAACAAAACTAAGCGTAGTAGACATATAGATATCTAGATATTTATACGCGTTTACAACAGGCGTAACAGAATCATCAAATACCCATCTTTCTCTCGCACGTAAATAACCCTTCTTTCTAAAGACGACAATATTACTTTTACTTAAATTGACCTTTACACTTCACACGGAGGCTGTTCTTTGGAGGCTG
>CM065723.1:70119811-70132311 GCA_033310375.1 Conus canariensis
CTACTTGGTCTTATTATCGACAATAATTTATTTAAACAGTGGAGCATGTCCTAAGCTCATGTAAAGTAGCCCTGGCTCAAGGAAGGTACACATGGAGGCACAACCAAGTGCTCAAAGAAATTGTACAAGTAGTCTGGGCTAGTACCAACACCACAAAAGGGAAAATCAGGACTCCAAAAGCACCCGCAACATTCTTCACGGCAGGAGGCAGCAAATCATGGCCAAGAACAACAGTGCCACTCGAAACATGCAGGCAGAGTCTGCTGGACGGGGCAGATGACTGGGAGTGCACTGCAGACCTCCCAGAATGGAAGAGTCACCCAGAGATCATCAGCAAGAGTGGCATGAGACCAGACATAGTAGTCCACTCTAAGTCAACCAAGCAGCTGATCATGATCGAGCTCACGGTGCCATATGAGAACAGAATGGAGGCAGCTCAAATCTACAAGACTGAAAAGTATGCTGATCTGGCAAACAGCCTGAGGAGAGAAGGCTATCAGGTCAAAGTCCTCACTGCAGAAATTGGAGCTAGGGGGTTTGTAGGAATGTCTGCATACAGCCTCATGAAACAGCTCTCAGTTGCAGGGAAGGAAAAAACCAGAGCCCTGAAAGCAATGGCAGAAGCGGCAGAGAGGTGTTCAAGCTGGATCTGGTCAAGGAGGAACAAAAGTGAACTTCATAAGGCTTAATTTCCCTACAAATATCAGGTGTCCCTGTGGCTCAGTGGTTAAAGCGCGAGTCATTAAGTGGAAAATGAGCATGTCCAGAGGGTCATGGGTTCGAATCCCAGCCATGGCTCGTCCCAAGATGGGAAAAAAAAAAAAAAAAAAGGGGCAGCAGAGGGACATCCGGAGTCATGAACCGGGTGTGGCCCAACCCCCCTAGAGTGTCAGGAGATAAGGGCCGAAACACTTGCTTGAAGGGGGCTTCTCTTCTGAGGACTCTCTGCTGCCACACTCTCCACGAGTTTCTTTCTACTGATGCATGGGTAAACCATTGACTTCCGGGAATAGGCCGGAGGACGTCCGGGAAAGACCGGAGGACACTGGGAAAGACCAGAACCAAGGGCTCTGTGGGCTGGCTCCCCACTTTGCCTTAAACATGTGGCTACTAAAAATAAAAGGAAAAGATGCTCCCAGGATTCACCGAAAGGGGGAGAGAATGATGAATCCATCGGTGCTCAACCAATCATGACTGCAAATCCCAAACGGACTATGAACATGGACCAAATGGAATATCCATGTGTCTGTGGAAAGCGTTTCGCTACCACCCGTGGCATGAAGATCCACAGAACAAAGATGGGATGTGTGAAGACTCATCTGAATGAGCGGCAGCGCACTGCATCAGCAGATAAGACGTCGGAAGACCAAGGCCAGGATTTAAACCACAGTGCCAAGGACATCCACGCTGTTGGTTCGGATGAGGAATTTGCACAGGCCCTCGATGCCAGGCGCCTGAAACTCAACCTGCCACGAGCAAACGAAACTGAAGATTGGGAGAAACTGGATGCAAAAATCGTCCAAAGACTCGATGCACTGATAGGGAAAAGCACCCTGGAACACAAACTAGCCACATATGGGGACATTGTGTATGCCACATGTAGAGACGCCTATGGAGCAAAACTACCCAAAGAGAAAACACCTCCAAAGAAATCCAGACGCCAAGAAAAGATGGACAAGATCAGGGTCCAAAAGAAAAACCTCAAGATGCAAATGAAGACCGCACTGCCAGCTGAAAAACAAGGCTTGGAAAAACTGTGGAAAGACCTGAAAGAAAAACACAGTGCCCTCAGCAAAGCGGAATCTGCGAGGAAGAGGAAGAGCAAAAAGAAGAAGACACAAGAGCGCTTCTTCAGAGACCCCTTCCAGTTTGCCAGAACACTGTTTGAGCAGCCAAAATCTGGGACCCTAAGTGTGGACAAAGGAGTTCTTGAGCAGCATCTGAGGAAAACATACTCTGACCCACAGAGCAAAGCACCACTCGACATTCAAGGTCTGGTGTGGCCAACCAACCCTGAGGAACAGTTCAATGGCAAGCCTCCAACGTTGGCGGAAATCAAGAAGGTGGTCGACAAAGCCAGAGCCAAATCATCACCAGGGCCAAACGGAATACCTTACCAGCTTTACAAGAAATGTCCCAAGGTGCTGGAGTGGCTCCACAGGCTGCTGCGATCGGCTTGGAGAAACCAGAAGATCAGCGGCCAGTGGATGACGGCAGATGGTGTGTACATCCCCAAAGAGCAAAACTCAAGTGACATTAGCCAGTTCAGGCCAATATCACTACTGAACGTCGAAGGGAAAATCTTCTTCTCTGTCATGGCAGCAAGGCTGACCAAGTACCTGATGGAAAACAAGTACTTGGATGTGTCAGTCCAGAAAGGTGGCATCCCAGGCGTGGCTGGCTGTGTAGAACACGCCACAATGATCTGGGACGCAATCCAAAAAGCAAAAACAGAAAAGAGAGACCTGGACGTAGTGTGGCTTGATCTGGCAAACGCATATGGATCTGTGCCCCATGAGATGATACAGTTGGCTCTTGAGATGTACCATGTGCCAAAGAACATCCGCGACATGCTCAAGAAGTACTTCAATGGGTTCTCAATGCGGTTCTCTACCAAGGAGTACACAACAGACTGGATCAACTTGGAAGTGGGTATTGCAATGGGCTGTGCGATTTCCCCAATACTGTTCGTGCTGGCAATGGAACTCATCTTGAAAGCAGCAACAAACAACGCGAGACAAACAGACCTTGGCGATGGATACAAGATGCCTCCTCTCAAGGCCTTCATGGATGACACTACAGTGATTTCATCCAGAGAAGACGAGACACGTCATGTGCTGGAGAGGCTGGACGACATAGTTGCCTCATCCAGAATGAAGTTCAAGCCAAAGAAATCACGGAGTCTCTCACTGAGGAAAGGAAAAGTGGCCGGATCTGTGGTCTTCAGTGTTGCCAACCAGGCCATTCCAACAGTCACAGAAGAACCAGTCAAGAGCCTTGGAAGATGGTATGATGATACGCTGAAAGACACACAAAGAGCAAAAGAAACCAAGCAGATGGCGGAGGAAGGCTTGGAGACCATTGACCAGTGTGGGCTCCCTGGCAAATACAAGGTCTGGTGTCTGCAGTTCATGCTGATACCAAAGCTGCTATGGCCTCTGATGATATACGACATCTGCACCAGCATAGTGGAGGCAATGGAAGCCAAAATCAACAAGTTCACAAGGAAATGGCTTGGTGTCCCACCCTGTCTGACTGACATAGCGCTGTACTGTCGCCAAGCAAAGCTGAAACTACCCCTGAAATCCATCCTGGAGGAATACAAAGCAGGGAAGATCAGACTTCAAAGCATGCTGGAGGACTCAGGAGACAAGGTGGTAGAAGCAATCAAGCCCCAGCTGAAGACAGGCAGAAAATGGAAAGTTCAAGAGGCGATGGATTCTGCAAAAGAAAGTCTCAAGATCAGAGAAATAACAGGACACACACAGACCAACAGACAAGGACTGGGGGTGACCAAAACTGAATGGTGGTCAAAGGCCAAAGGAAAAGCCAAAAGAGACATGATGATTCAGGAGATGAGAAAAGAAGAAGACCAAAAAAGACTCCAAAAAGCAGTCCAGCAGAGCCAGCAAGGGCAATGGACAACGTGGGAGAATGCACTCCAAAGAAGTCTCACCTGGAATGACATTTGGCACATGGCCCCTCTCAGGATCAGCTTCATTCTCAGATCTGCATATGACCTTCTGCCCTCAAATGCAAACCTGGTGAAGTGGGGGAAAACAGACGATCCTGCATGCCCCCTCTGCCATGAAAAACAAACAGTGGAGCATGTCCTAAGCTCATGTAAAGTAGCCCTGGCTCAAGGAAGGTACACATGGAGGCACAACCAAGTGCTCAAAGAAATTGTACAAGTAGTCTGGGCTAGTACCAACACCACAAAAGGGAAAATCAGGACTCCAAAAGCACCCGCAACATTCTTCACGGCAGGAGGCAGCAAATCATGGCCAAGAACAACAGTGCCACTCGAAACATGCAGGCAGAGTCTGCTGGACGGGGCAGATGACTGGGAGTGCACTGCAGACCTCCCAGAATGGAAGAGTCACCCAGAGATCATCAGCAAGAGTGGCATGAGACCAGACATAGTAGTCCACTCTAAGTCAACCAAGCAGCTGATCATGATCGAGCTCACGGTGCCATATGAGAACAGAATGGAGGCAGCTCAAATCTACAAGACTGAAAAGTATGCTGATCTGGCAAACAGCCTGAGGAGAGAAGGCTATCAGGTCAAAGTCCTCACTGCAGAAATTGGAGCTAGGGGGTTTGTAGGAATGTCTGCATACAGCCTCATGAAACAGCTCTCAGTTGCAGGGAAGGAAAAAACCAGAGCCCTGAAAGCAATGGCAGAAGCGGCAGAGAGGTGTTCAAGCTGGATCTGGTCAAGGAGGAACAAAAGTGAACTTCATAAGGCTTAATTTCCCTACAAATATCAGGTGTCCCTGTGGCTCAGTGGTTAAAGCGCGAGTCATTAAGTGGAAAATGAGCATGTCCAGAGGGTCATGGGTTCGAATCCCAGCCATGGCTCGTCCCAAGATGGGAAAAAAAAAAAAAAAAAAGGGGGCAGCAGAGGGACATCCGGAGTCATGAACCGGGTGTGGCCCAACCCCCCTAGAGTGTCAGGAGATAAGGGCCGAAACACTTGCTTGAAGGGGGCTTCTCTTCTGAGGACTCTCTGCTGCCACGCTCTCCACGAGTTTCTTTCTACTCCTGGTCGAATCAGCTTTCGACTTTATCAAAAAGAATATCGAAAAAAGTCTTTCAGCTTAATAGAATCAAACATGTTTTGGATCAACACACTCCGAAATTATTTTTTCATGCTTATATTCAAAGTGATGTAGATTATGCTTCAACCTGTTGGGATTTTGCTAGTAAAGCCTCCTTAAGGCATCTTGTAAGTCTCTACAGACGCTCTCTTAAATTTATACTTCTTAAATCTTCATCTCTGGAAATAAGTGATTATAAAGAACTAAACATCTTGCCTTTTGAATTTAAATGTATCTTCAACAAAGCTGTCTTTATGTTTAAGATCATGAATAACCTTGCACCATTCTATCTCCGAGAGAAATTTCCCGTACGAGAGTTTTGTAACAAAAGCACAATATTTATCCCTCGTCCAAGAACTGATCTCTTTATGACATCTTTTATCTATTCAGGAGGAAAATTATGGAATGAAATCCCGGAATACATAAAAAACAAAAATAGTTTATTATCGTTCAAGAAAGCATACCACAGATATTTAATGGAAAAGTTATAAATGGTTGGTTTCTTTCAGTTAAGACCTGAATTTAATGATGTAATATTTACTTTCTCTTTTACAACCTCTCTCTCTCTCTCTCTCTCTCTCTCTCTCTCTCTCTCTCTCTGTCTCTGTCTCTCTCTCTGTCTCTCTCTCTCTCTTTGTGTACTTCTATGTTAATGTTAAATGCCATGCCTTGCTTCTCCCTCCCGCTTCCTTTCTCCCTCACTCTGTCTCTCATTGCTATTTTTTGTTAACTCTCTCTCTCTCTCTCTCTCTCTCTCTCTCTCTCTCTCTCTCTCCCTCCTCTAATGCCCCCCACCCCCCACCCCACCATATCCCACCCCTTCTTCTGTGTTCACTCTTGTACATTAGTTTTGTTGCATTTGGTATTAGTATATTTCAGAATTTGTATCTTTTTCTTTCTTTTCTTTTCTTTTGGCCCCGGAGGGCTGGATGTAAAAAAGCAGCTATGCTTACTCCACTACCCTCTGAAAATAAAATTCGTTCGCTCGTTCGTTCGTTCGTTCTCTGTGTGTTGTGTGTGTGTGTGTGTGTGTGTGTGTGTGTGTGTGTGTGTGTGTGTGTGTGTGTGTTGTGTGTGTGTGTGTGTGTGTGTGTAGTAGTAGTAGTAGTAGGATAGCTTTGATCTGCATAGGGATATAGCAAACTGAAAGTTGTATGTCTGTGTAGGCATACAGAGTAGGATGGGTTTTTGGCTCTGCAAGTAATTTCACATAGTAAAGTAAGGATCTTTTTGCCTTGTATGTAAACAAATATAGCAAAGTGGCATTAAGTTTACCTTGTATGTAAATAAGCGTAGCAATGTAGCATAACTTTGACCCTGCGCACAGGTATAGCATACTGAGGATTGTTTCACCCTGCACATGGAGCTTGCAAAGTAGGGAATTTTACCCTGCCCACAAGCTTTTACCCTGCACGCAGACACAGCAGGTCGGGATAGCTTTTACCCTGCACGCAGGCATAGCAGAGTGGGATAGCTTTTACCCTGCACGCAGGCATGGCAAATTGGGGTGGTTTTTACTCTACAAATAGGCATGGCAAACTGGGGTAGTTTTTTTTACCCTCGCAAATAGGCATGATTTTACCTTGGGATACTTTGCATCCTGCATAGAGACATAGCAATATGACATAGCTATTTCTCTATACGCAAGCGTAGCAAAAGCGGGATAGTTTTTCCCCTGAGGACAGGCACCGCAGACTGGAACAGCTTTAGCCTGAGTGATGGTATAGCATAAAAGGACAGGTTTTATCCTGTGTGTAGATATAACAAAGTAGAATACTTTTTTCATTCAACACACAGGCATAGCAAAGTGGGATAGTTCTGCAACCTATATGGCAATGAGGAAGCTAACCGACTGGCAAAGGAAGGAGTACAGCAGCAGCCTCAACTGGAGCAGGAAGTCTCCTTTGAAGAAGCAAAGCAAAAACATTATCTAGGAGAAGGAGAAACGACGATGGCTTGAGCAGCACCCACTCTCCGACAAGAAGGATGCGTACTACCTGCTGCCCAGACCTGACCAAGTGTGCATTGTGAGACTGAGGACAGGGCACTCCAGACTTCGACAAGAAGGATGCGTACCACCTGCTGCCTAGACCAGACCAAGTGAGCATTGTGAGACTGAGGACTGGGCACTGTCTTGAACGGCTTTCGTGGTTTGTTTCTTTTTCAGGATGTACTTTTTTCCCCACGGCTGTGACCTTTTTTCAGGACGTCACCTGTTCCCATATAAGTTTAATGGAGCCAAAAAATTCCCGAGTGTTGCTGAGTACGCTACATTTGTAAAAGACCATCAAATAGAACAGTAAACTTACTTTGCTTTTGCGTGACTCGCCTGTGTGTTTTTTTTCTTTGTTTGTTTGTTTTTGACTGACGGGTGTAAGACCTCTGGGTCGAAAGGCAAAACTTGCCAATGTGTAATCTGCAATCCGATTCGTCCCACAGGTCATTCACTTTTTTTTTTTTTCTTTTTTTTTTTTTTTTCTTTTTTTTTCTTTTTTTGTCACTCAGGTTTTGACATGATCTGTATAGATTTATTACACAAGTATGGACTGGCATTCCGAAGATGACCTCGGCTATAACTCAAATGATTGTATCTTGTTTAACACTGTCCGAGAGCAGATTTAATCGATATAACCTGAGCTATTGATGATCAATACTGACTGGAAATGAGAGGGCGGGAGGGGGGGGGGAGGGAGAGATAGAAGCTGATGGATCAAGTATTTCCTCAATACCTTTCACGAAAAAAAAATGATAATAATCAAACCGAACATTTCAAAATGAATTAACATTTACCACTACACATTGTCGTTTTCTTCTTTTGTTGTCATTTTTTTTCTCTTAGCTTGGGAAGAGAGTTTAAAGGTTTTCGTGTTTCGGGAGGGTATCTTTGTAATCTCTTGAACCCTAACGCGCTATGACATATAGGCAGGAAAAAGAATGATAAGTTTTTTTGTGTGTTTTTTGTGGGGGGTTTTCTGTGTGTGTGTGTGTTTTTTTTTTGTGTTTTTTTTTGCTGTTCCATCTTCTGTGCCACCTCAGTGGCATTGCACCCACGCCGCTCATTCCGACACCCCGTCCACAGCCACAGCCCGGCACTGGCAATCCACAGGGAGCAGTCAATGTCAAGTCGTCAAGAGGCAACCCACCGGAGGAGACACTGCACTGCTGCCGAGTCACTTCGGTGGTGTTCAGTAGCGCCTGTTCTGATCTAACATACGCAGGACACCACCTACTAAGCCCCCTACTGACGACAATAATTGCTTAGTCGCGGAGCCGGCGTGAGTGAGCTCTCCCTCCGGAGGGCGCCACCACGTCCGTCCAACGACAGCCCCCATGGAGTCGCCGATACCGGTGACCCCGACGGAACCAAACCAAGGCCACAGACATGGAGAGGACATCGAAACTGAGGTCACCATGAGAGCAGGGCATGAAGGGCCACAGAATTTGAGACATTTTTTTTTAATGCTGATCGATGAGAATGAGGATGATAAGATGATGCTACGGATTTCCATTTCGGTCTGAGACTGCATGATAGGGTTGTACTCTACGCTTCCGTTCATAATATATCCTGGCATCAACCAGGCCCGAGAGATACAGACACCTGCAGTGTTGGTCAGGAAATTTGAGCATAAAAGGACAGTCGAGAACTTGGGCGTGCTCGAAAGAGTACAATCTCAAACCATTGACCGGATTGACTGATGATTAGAAATGTGATGACCAAATTGATGATGAAACCCTAATGGAAGGATGTTCTCTTTATCTCAACAATCCCTTCATTTCAAAATGACGGTGCTGTCTAGTGCGCGTAAATCACGCTGGTAATGAGCCTGATCAATAAGCTGGATTGATTTTCTCTCTCTCTCTCTCTCTCTCTCTCTCTCTCTCTCTCTCTCTCTCTCTCTCTCTCTCTCTGTTGTGTGTGTGTGTGTGTGTGTGTGTGTGTCCGTTTGTCCGTGTGTCCGTGTGACTGTGTGTCTGTGTGAATACGTAATCAGCCGTTAAACATTGATGGCCGATTTCCTATCTGTTTGATGGATCCATTTAATTCTATTTTCTGCTCTCGTGATCTGTTGGCTGACTCACTGATTGTTCATCGATGGTGATTCGTTCTGTTCGTCTATGGCAATCGTTATGTTCATTAGTGGTGATTCGCATTGTTTATCAGTGATGATTCGCATTGTTCATCAGTGATGATTCGCATTGTTCATCAGTGATGATTTGTATTGTTCATCAGTGGTGATTCGTATAGTTCATCAGTGGTGATTCGTATAGTTCATCAGTGGTGATTCGTATAGTTCATCAGTGGTGATTCGTATAGTTCATTAGTGGATCTTGATTTGGTTACGACGATACCCCCCTAAACAAGGCGCAGTGTGCGTGTGTGAGTGAGTGAGTGTGTGTGTGTGTGTGTGTGTGTGCGTGCGTGCGTGCGTGCGTGCGTGCGTGCGTGCGTGTTTGTCTGTGTCTGTTTGTCTGTGTGTTCTGTCTGTGTGTCTGTGCGCAAGCCTGTGTGCGTGTGAGCGCGCGCGTACACCAGGACGAACGCAACTACTCAGTCAATACTGTCTGACACTCCAGGGCGTCGGCACGAACGCCCTTCTATTTGATCCTTAGGAACAGCTGCCCACGTCAATCCCCATCGATAATGTGTCAGCTGATCCAGTGAACAGGGCAGAGCTGACGTTTAACGCCCCCCCCCCCCCCCCCCCCCCCCCCCCCCCCACTCCCCAGACAGGTCATGCCAGAGACTAGACAGAAGGCATCAACAATGGACCGAACGGGCAGGTAACCAGGTGTCACGGGCAGGTTACAAGGTGTAACGGGCAGGTAACTGGGTTTAACGGGCAGGTAATCAACGGATGACGGAAATAATACGAATGGCAGACGGGGTACGTAGTATAACAGAGGGGACCTTCAATACTATGGCTGAGTGACTGTGTGGGCACGTAGCATGTGATAGGCACTGGCAGTATGTACGCGTGTGCAAGTGTAGCGCATGCAGACAGAACAGACCGAGAGAGTAAAAAAAAAAAATTTGCTCACGGTCCGACGCCGAGGTTGTAAGCCTTTGGAAGCAGACAGAGTCAAGGACGCCTACGGTATGATACAGACAGAGAGAGAGAGAGAGAGAGAGAGAGAGAGAGAGAGAGAGAGAGAGAGAGAGAGAGAGAATACCGTTCATCCCCTCCCACCAATCACAGAATGTTACTGATTATGGTACATGAAAAAAAAATGGCGGTACATCATCAGAAAATAGTTTCTTTCCGATTTTTGACCTTTGACATTAACAGTTATCTTGCTTGTGTCGGATGAAATGCATTGGAAGCGGAAAAAAAGCTGCATCAAACACTACGTTGCTTTAATTAAACTTGGTTTCCTTATCTCTGTCTCTTTTATCGACGTATATTCACATAATTTGTGTCGGCGCACGTGATTCGATGGATTTTTGTGAACTTCCGTACGATTAGTACTAAGCAAACACGACATCACCTGTTGTAGGTCTAAACGTCAGTTATCACCAGATAGACTGATCAGGTCATGTGATCAACTACCGTCAGTTATCACCAGATAGACTGATCAGGTCATGTGATCAACTACCGTCAGTTATCACCAGATAGACTGATCAGGTCATGTGATCAACTACCAAAGCGTCAGTGTTGTGCAGGGGCAATAAGATGTTCGAGATTTGCTCGGTGTTGCCATGTTTGTTCTGAGATTTGCTCGGTGTTGCCATGTTTGTTCTGAGATTTGCTCGGTGTTGCCATGTTTGTTCTGAGATTTGCTCGGTGTTGCCATGTTTGTTCTGAGATTTGCTCGGTGTTGCCATGTTTGTTCTGAGATTTGCTCGGTGTTGCCATGTTTGTTCTGAGATTTGCTCGGTGTTGCCATGTTTGTTCTGAGATTTGCTCGGTGTTGCCATGTTTGTTCTGTCTTGACGTGCGTGTAGGTGTACATAGAAGGTCGCACAGCTCTGTATTCCAGCACACGTAAGAATGGAAACGTTCACCAAGACATAGGGAGTCTATAGCAACCTGGACGGGGACACATAACAGCTGGAACACACTGTTATGGACAGTTTAATGCCATACATTCAATCTTCGCCAAGGAGCAAATTAATGCCACAGGTCATTCTTCCCTAAGGAACATCTTGCAACACATTCATTCTTCCCAACAGAACATAATGCCACAGATTCATTCTTTAATGCACACAGACATTTCGCACAGACTTGGTGCAGCTGACTGTGATGTGCCAGCCGAGTGACCTAAAATATCTTTGATATTAGCGGTAGAGTATATTTCTTATACGGACGGTTTTATGGGTGAAAAACTGTAAAACTGTCCGTGCCAACTGACGTGTAAGGCCACTGTTCAGCCTCCATCGGAAACATAGGTTTGTTGGAAGGTTCGGCTCATTTCAGCTTCTTCCCAGCCTTGTTGAACGTGCTGTGAGCTTGAAAAGGAAAGACTGCAACCACACACTACAGTGGGTGCATCTCTGACGGTACTGCTCAAATTGCAGATGTCTGCATCTTTGGGGCCTAGATGATTCCTGGAAAGATGTCGGAAACAAACGTAAAGTACAGCAGTCAAGTGGTCGCAGACTAAAGATGAATCCCACAGCATCATAGGCATCCTCGACAATCTCTCGCTTTTGACGTAAGGTCTGGTATTCTGTGGTCCTTATTGTCGTACTGTTTTCATGACCTCAGTGTCTATGTCTGCCCCATATCCGTACTTGCGGTTAGTGCGGAATAAAATCTTCTGTGTAAGTACGTTCGTGGGGGCTGTCACTGAAAGGACGTGGTGGCGGTCTTTCTGCATATGTCTGATCAGAAGGGACGACCCGGATCACGAAGGACGAGGCTGATCAGCAGTGCAGTATCTCCTCTGGTGGGTTGCCTGACAAAGCCATGATATTGTTAACTCCTGGAAGAACGCAGGCACTAGGATTGCGTTAGACCGATCGTGGGTGAGGCTGTGTTGGGGAAGCCAGACTGGAGTGGTTCAGGAACACTGCCACTGAGAGAGCGCATGTATGTCCTCCACACACGCGCGCACGTACATACATGCCTAATCTCTGTGAGTGCATGCGTGCGTGTGTGTGTTTGTGCACTCGCGCGCGTGTGTATGTGTGTGTCTGTGTCTGTGTACCTGTGTGTCTGTATGTGTGTTTGCGTGTGTGTGAGTGTGTGTGTGTGTGTGTGTGTGTGTGTGTGTGTGTGTGTGTGTGTGTGTGAGAGAGAGAGAGAGAGAGAGAGAGAGAGAGGAGAGAGAGAGAGAGAGAGAGAGAGAGCCGTCAAAAGAACTTCAGTAGTAAATACTTAATTAAAAATACTGACAAAAATCTCCCTGATATTAATCTACATTCCACTTAACCCTGACCTCTAATTCGTATTTGTTTGGTTTGTTCGTTCGTTCGTCGTTCATATCACAGAGGTGCAAGGGAGAAATTGAAATCAATATCAATATTGCGCCTCACACTTTTCCCAACCGTAGAAAACATTGTTCATATTTGAACTTGATTGCAGCGATCACGTGCCTCCTCCCGCATTCCCCCACCTCCCATGATTGGCTGGGCGTAAACATTAAGACATTAGTTCTCTCTCTCTCTCTCTCTCTCTCTCTCTCTCTCTCTCTCTCTCTCTCTCTCTCTCCACCACACTACACACACACACACACACA
>CM065723.1:70137311-70139811 GCA_033310375.1 Conus canariensis
GGGGGTTTCCAAATCCAAGTCTGGCTTACACCAGCAAGTGCGTGTCCACTCGACAAAACACACGAGAACGAAGGGAAACAAAACTCTACGGGGCGCTCAAGATGGACGTTTAGATAATAATAAAATTTTTAAAAAAAGAAAAGAAGGGAAGAAGAAAAAGCCAGGACAGCCAAGGACAGCTCAGCTCATTATTGGCATTCATGTGACGCGTAGAAGTCTTCCGGAGAGAAGATCTTTTTTTTTTTTTTATGATGGATAAATCTGGAGCCATCACCTGTCTTTTTCTGTTGCTTTGTGCGTAGGTGCTGTTTGTGTTTGTTTGTTTGTTTGCTTGTGTGTGTGTAATGGTTAGAGTTTCTACTCTGGCACAACTTGCTTAGTTCGTGCTGCAGCCTTGAGGCGACCTTCTGGCCCGGTGATCTGTACCTTTTTTCTTCTTCCTCTTCTTTCCTGTTGCTTACCTCCCCTGCCACACACTGTATCTGGGGACCAATCCTGCCGCTTACCTCCCCTGCCACACACTATATCTGGGGACCACTCCTGCCGCTTACCTCCCCTGCCACACACTATATCTGGGGACCAATCCTGCCGCTTACCTCCCCTGCCACACACTATATCTGGGGACCAATCCTGCCGCTTACCTCCCCTGCCACACACTATATCTGGGGACCAATCCTGCCGCTTACCTCCCCTGCCACACACTATATCTGGAGACCAGCCCTGCTGCTTACCTCCCCTGCCACACACTATATCTGGGGACCAGTCCTGAAAGAGATTTTAGAAACATTAAAAATTAGTATTGGGGGAACGTCAGGATTCTTCTTCTTCTTCCTCGTTCGCCATCCCGTTAGATGAACAGCCCAGTGTTCTCGATGAAGGTTGCCGTCCGTCTCGCAGTTCCTCCAGGGTGCCGTACAGCTTGGCTTCCACTGCTGTCGGTGTTGGCCAGTACTTTCTCCTGGACGCTGCATACGTCGTACAGACTTGAAGGATGTGGTCGGTTGTCATTGGTCCCTCACCACAAGGGCACTCTCCACTCTGTCCAATGCCAAATTTTGTGGGCATGTGGTGGAGCAGGCGATTGTGTCCAGTCCTCAGACGGAAGATCTTGACCTGTTCCCGTCGTCCCAGCAAATGGTATGTGTCTTCTGGGTTGTATTTGGAATGCAGGAGGCGCCATTTTATTCCTTGCTGTGCCTTGATGATTGTCCTAATTTCATCGTATGACACCAGGTTGTTGGCCTGCTCCTTCTGTGCACCGTCTTTTGCCAGAATGCCCGCTTTTTCCTTGCCTCTGATGCCACAGTGTGCTGGTACCCATTGTATCACCAGAACGTCTGGATGAAAGGGTTGGGGAAAGGGTTGGGGGGTGCAAAGCAGAAACAACTCCTCTGGATGTCTAACCACTGATTGGCACCTCCTCCCCCCCCCCCCCCCCCCCCCCCCCCCCCCCCGCCGCCCTCCGCCGCCTAAGGTGTTTGAAAAATGTTAATGCTGATTTCATTTTTTGATGTATACAAGAATGTTAAAGAAAAAAAAACATGAGTAAAAAGGGATACTAGAAAACAAACTAAACTACTCTTGCAGAGAGGAACACAAAGGTTATGTACGTGTTAGTGTACACACATTTACCGGTACATACACACTTTCACACTCCACACACACACACACACTGTTCAAAGGTTTTGTTAACCCATATGTATTTCATTGCTGGCGATTATTTTCCTGATCTCCCATTGGGCCTAAGAATACAACTGTAATAAGGAAGAAGCAAAGTATGGTGTGATGGTAAGAACGATAAGATGGGTAAAGCACAACGCGCCTCCCCCCTCCATCCTCCCCACTCCTTCCCCTCCTCCCCCCATCACTGGTTTCAATGTTATCACACTCCAGCTGACGACACAGACCCTTTCACCACGTGATAGGGGACGCACGGTTGTCTTAAGGAGAAAAAGCAACACCACACACACACACACCACACACACATGCACACACGCAGCACGCACGCACGCACACACACGCACGCACGCACGCACGCACACACACAGACACACACACACACACTGCACACCACGCACGCACGCACGCACGCACACACAGACACACACACACGCACGCACGCACGCATGCACACACACACGCACGCACACACACACACACACCACACACACACACACACACACACACACACACACACACACACACACACACACACACACACGAGACAGCTTTCTATGATGTGTGCAGCAATTCATAACCTGATAGCCATACCATTGACATCCTTTCGTCAGAGAAAACTGGTCGCTATTCAAGATGCCGCACAATTTGGCCTGATTTTTATTTTGACCTTCAGAATGGCATCAGTGATGAGCAGAACGGTGCCATCTACAACAACATTAACAACAACAAGAACAACAACAACAACAACAACACGAAACAAAATAAAATAAATAGAAACAAATTCAAAAGAAAAGAAAAAAGAGACAAACAAATGAAAAGA
>CM065723.1:70149811-70152311 GCA_033310375.1 Conus canariensis
ATATACACAAAACGTAATAACGGAGAAACTGGCGACCACTTTCAATCTGTTTACTTCTGAGTCCATGTTGAAAGCATGAGTCTTCTTTTTTTCTCTTCTGTCTTTTTCTCTTCTACTTTAGAAAAAAAAAAATTTCTGTTTTGTTTTTTATCTGTCCTTATTTATTCACCTATTCATTCTATTTATTTACCTATTTATCCATTCAATCAGTCATTTATTTGTTTCTTCATTTATTTATTCTTTATTTACTTGCCTTTCTCTCCACCTTACCCTCACCCTCCTTCTCCCTCCCCCTCCCTTTTCTTACCCCCCCCCCCCCCCTTCAGCCCCAACCCCATCCCTCCGTCTCCACCCTCGTTGCATGCTGTCCTTGAAGCGTCTTTCAATGTTGTGTATCACGTGCTTTTCATCAGTGGCCAGAGCAAAATTCATATTTCTTTTCTTTTCGTTTTTTTTTGTTTTGTTTGTTTGTTTTTTTCCATTCATCGTGTCTCTTGTCGAGTGAAAGAAGTCACGGGTTTTGTAAGTATTGGCGTTTCATAATAAGGGTAGGGTTTCAACATGGTCCATTTTCTAGAAGTCACGGGTTTTGTAAGTATTGGCGTTTCATAATAAGGGTGGGGTTTCAACATGGTCCATTTTCTAGAAGTCACGGGTTTTGTAAGTATTGGCGTTTCATAATAAGGGTGGGGTTTCAACATGGTCCATTTTCTAGAAGTCACGGGTTTTTAAGTATTGGCGTTTCATAATAAGGGTGGGGTTTCAACATGGTCCATTTTCTCAGAATGTCATGTCTATTGCAACTGAATTCATTGTGACACAGTTACAGAATGTCGTAGTCATCTGGCTGTTATTTCACAAGGTTTGTCTGGCCTTAATTTCGACTGGGTTCGAGAGAGAGGGACAGGGAGGGTGGAAGTTTACTGATATGAATAGAAAAGTTCCCACCACCGTATCCCACCCTCTCCCATTTGGTCAAAGACGACAAAGGCTTTCTTTCTTTTTTTTTACTATGGAACGATTGGTATTTTACATTTCTTACCGACATTTAGTAATACGACAGACCAAAATGAATATGACAGATGAGAAGAAAAACACAATGTTTTCACTTTGACAGCCACCATTTACTAATACAACAAATGAGGTGCTGTACATTAATATACTATCATTTACTAGTACGACAGACGAGGATAAACACATTTGGGGGTTGCATGGATATACCGCCATTTTACAAATACGACAGACAAGGATAAACTCATCAAATGTTGGTATTCCACCGTTTAGTAGTACGACAAACGAGGATAAACCAAACAAACTGGTATGCTACCATTCAGTCGTGCAACACACGAGGACATACATAGTTTTATGTTGATATATCATCATTTAACAGTACGTCAAAAGAGACTAAACAAATAGAGTTTTATGTTGATATATCATCATTTATCAGTACGTCAAAAGAGACTAAACAAATAGAGTTTTATGTTGATATATCACCATTTATCCGTACGTCAAAAGAGACTAAACAATTAGAGTTTTATGCTGATATATCACCGTTCATCAGTACGTCAAAAGAGACTAAACAAATAGAGTTTTATGTTGATAGATTATCATTTAGTAGGTTGACAGACGAGGATAAACCCATGAGGGTTTTGTGTTGATGTATCACCATTTCGTAGTAAACAGACGAGGATAAACACGTTACCATTTTGCGTCGGGATATTACCATTTTGTTGTACGACAGACGAAGATAAAAACATAACGGTTGGTTTTTTGTTGTTGAGATATTACCATTTAGTATTGCGATAGACGAAGATCAACACATCAGGGCTATACGCTGACACATCAACGTTAGGTAGTGCGACAAACAAACATAAACACAGTGAGGTTTTAACTGAATACACAACCAGTTGTAAATACGACAGACAAGTAAAATACATTGAGGTTTTATGTTAATATACGCAAGTTAAAAATACGGTAGACGACGATAAAGGTGTCAAGCTTTTACATTGGCATCCCATCATTTATTTGTACGACAGATGATGAAAAACTTACTGGGTTTTATGTTGATACACTACCATCTAATAATACGACAAGCGAAGATGAACTCAGGGTTTTGTGTTAATATACCACCATTCAATAATACGACAGGTGACGATAAACACGTGGATTTACGTTAGTATACCACCATTTAGTAGTAAGACGGGCGAGAATAAACACGTGATTTTGTGTTGATATACTACCACTGCGTAGCACGACAGACGAGGATAAACACAGGATTTGTTGCTGATATGCCACCATTTAGAGGACAGACACACAGGGGTTTTATGTTGCTAAACCACCATTTAGTAGTATGACAGACGAGGACAGACACATCAGGGTTTTAGGTTGCTATGTCACCATTTAGCAGTATGACAGACAAGGATAAACACGTCAGGGCTTTATGTTGCTATACCACCATTTAGCAGTATGACAGACAAGGATAAGCAGATTGGGATTGTAT
>CM065723.1:70157311-70162311 GCA_033310375.1 Conus canariensis
ATAATACATCAGGGTGGATTAAGGGGGAGGGGGAGGTGAGGGGGAGATTACGTGGATTGCAGACTAAACCTTTGTGCCTTACACACACACACACACACACACACACACACACACACACACACACACACACACACACACGCACGCACCACGCACGCACGCACGCACGCACGCACGCACCACACAGCACACACACACACACACACACACACACACACACACACACACACACACACCCCTCATCCACGAGACATAACAGTGCATTACCGAGGAAATAGGGTATGGAGGGGGGGTGGGGGGTGGTGTACGGGGAGAAGGGGGTGGGGGTAGGGGCGTCATCGTCAATTCTTCAGCAATGACCGTCTCAATGCACAAGGCTTAGCTGCTTGCAACCATCGTCACCTCCTCCTCCACCCCACCCTTCCCATGCCCCCTCCCCCGCCCCCCGTACACTCCCACGACCCACCACCCCCACTGTGACAACGATACACCTACCTTTCCTCTTGCCCTTCGCCAGTCATCTTTTTTTTTCAGTCATTATGTCAGGTGGAGTTGCAGACATGGACAAAGCTGAAACACCACCCCCACCCCTCGCCGCCCCGACAAGTGATCCGCCCCTGGTACAGGCCACAGTCTTCATCTCTGTAAACCAGTGTACACTTTGGTCCTTGTTTCCTTAATACATCTGTGGCTGCATGCCAGCAGCTTTTATCGATGGATGAGAGGTCAAGAAGGACGAAAATTTAAAAAATGTCCCGTCGCAGACGAGCCCTCAATGTATATGTGACATGATGCTGAAACCCTTGTGTCTGTACCAACACTGTTCCTGGCACGCACAAGTACTTTACACACGCACCGCAAAGCTCCAGCCACCATCACAAGTCTTCCTCTTCTTCTTCTTCTTCTTCTTCCACTTCTTCCTTTGCTGCTGCTGCTGCTGCTTCTTCTTCTTCTTCTTCTTCTTCTTCTTCTTCTTCTTCTTCTTCTTCTTCTCCCTCTTCTTCTTCTTCTCCCTCTTCTTCTTTTTCTTCTTCTTCTTCTTCTTCTTCTTCTTCTTCCTCCTCCTCCTCCTCCTCCTCCTCCTCCTTCTCCTCCTCCTCCTTCTTTCTCTTCTTCTCCTTCTTCTCCTTCCTTTTCTTCTTCTTCTTCTTCTTCTTCTTCTTCTTCTTCTTCTCCTCCTCCTCCTCTTCTTCTTCTCCTCCTTCTCCTCCTCCTCCTCCTCCTCCTTCTACTTCTTCTTCTTCTTCTTCTTCTTCTTCTTCCTCTTGGTTTTCACCTGGTTGGTTCGATCGTTGAACACCATACAATGTTCGGAAATCTGCAAGGGAGGTTATCAGTGTTTGAACTCCCGTTCAGCAAGTGTGACCCCGCCATTTTCACTGGTCATACGGAATGTACTGGTGGGCACACCCCAAACAATTTAGCCCCATCAATCAGCATAACAGTTCAGTAAGAGAGAAAAATGTAATGCCAAGACATGCATGTGAAACGGTGCGCTTTTAATGCAGACATTCGACATCTTCATCGTTATCCTGGGTGCGCTTCAAATCAAATAGGCTTTTGACTCTAGATCTGTTGACCCATAGTAAACTGAGAAAAGCTAACTCTCTTTGCAATGGAAAGACATGCGTTATCTTTCCCTGATTTTTCCCGGATCAGGTCTAGTTTTCCCCATTAGTTTCAAAGTTCAATCAAAGAGAGAAAATGCTAAAAGAAAAAAAAATTAAAAATATGAAACGGTGCGCCTGTAATGCTAAAACACTATGTTACAAAACACAAGTTCGACTTCTCTTCTGATCATCGATCGATTCAAATCTGCATGTCTTGGAGTTGGTGTGACGTTTGTTTACCAAATGACGCACGCACCACTTGTGCAATGATCTTGACCCACAAACTAAGAAAAGGTCATTCTTGTTTGCAACGGAGAGACAGGCGTTATCTTCCCCTGATTTTTTTTTCCCCGGAACAATTCTATTCACAGTCGGAATTTGCGAGTTTGGATACTGCTGGGACCGACAAAAATATTGTCATTGTCACTGCCCATCTGAGTGCGCCGTCGTTTTGGCCGTAGCAACGTAGTTTTAGATAGGTCTCCCCCTCTCTTTCATCCTCCTCCCCTCCCCCAACCCACCCCTTTCCGCCTCCCTCCACACCCAGTTCTGAGGGAGTTAACCCTGTTTGTCATATCAGTTTTGGTGAATGGTCGAACACCTCTGCGTGACTAACATTTCACGGTCAAACATATCTATGTCTTTATCTTTTCTTTTTTTTTACAGTTAAACACCTCTACGTCTCTCAAAACTTAGTGACGTAGAGGTGTTTGACCTTTTTCACGGTTAAAACACCTCTATGTCACTTTGTCATGGTTAAACACCTCTATGTCACTATTTTTTTTCACGGTCAAAGACCTCTATGTCACTTTGTCATGGTTAAACATTTCTATATCACTATTTTTTCTCACGGTTAAATTCCTCTATGCCACTAACTTTTTCACACCTCTATGCCACTAACTTTTTCACACAATCCTCTATGCCACTAACTTTTTCACACAATCCTCTATGCCTTTAACTTTTTCACACAATCCTCTATGCCACTAACTTTTTCACACAATCCTCTATGCCACTAACTTTTTCACACAATCCTCTATGCCACTAACTTTTTCACACAATCCTCTATGCCACTAACTTTTTCACACAATCCTCTATGCCACTAACTTTTTCACACAATCAAAAACTTCCGTTGTCTCCGGCCAAATGAGGAGGCAGATAAATGGATGGGCCACAAATAGTCTGATGATACCTATGATGGATGGGCACACAAATAGTCTGATGATACCTATGATGGATGGGCACACAAATCGTCTGATGATACCTAAGCTACGCACAAAAAGTTAAGGATCACTTTCACAAACATTCATAACTGTCAAAATAAGAAAGTCAATGCGTTGGAGTTTGGCCAACATTTAATTCCATTCTTTAGTGATACACAACTGCCTTCAATCTCGAGCAATCGTTTGGTGTGTACATTTGATTAAAGTGGGTACGTATCCAAATTTGATTTCCCAAAGTCATTGAAATCACAAGACAGGGCATACTGATGCTCCCAAAAGCTCAGTAATGCGTGTAACCACCATGGCTGTTCTGGCACTCGACGCAGCGAGTCCTCATCGAGTTGACCAGGTTGGTGAAGATCCTCTGTGGAAGCGCCTGCCACTCAGCCTGCAGCATCTGGTAGAGGTGTTGGGCATCCCTGGGAGGGGGGTGGCTCCTCACTTTGCGATCCAGCTCATCCCAGAGGTTCTCAATCGGGTTGAGATCGGGACTGCATGCTGGCCACTCCATTCTGTTGACTCCAGACTGCTGCAGGAAGTCGTTGACCACCCTTGCCCTGTGGGGGCGAGCATTGTCATCCTGGTAGACAGCCCTCGGTCCCATCTGCTGCAGTGTAGGCACAGCCAGCGGTCGAAGGATCTCATCCCGGTATCGGATGCCAGTCAGGTTACCCTGTACATGATACAAGGGTGTTCTGTGGTGAAGGCTGAAGACCCCCCAGACCATTACAGAACCTCTACCAAAGGCCACCTTTTCTTGGACAGTGGCGTCAGTAAAGCGTTGCCCTGGGCGCCTCCAGACCCTCAGTCGGCCGTCGTTGTGGTGAAGGGTGAAGCGTGATTCATCACTGAACAGGACCTGGGACCATTGCTGACGTGTCCACCTCACGTGACGTGCGCAGAAGGCGCGGCGTGCTGCCCTATGGGCTGGAGTTAAGCGTGGCCGTACTGCTGGGCGACGAGAACGGAGATTAAACCCATGTTGGCGGTTCTGTATGGTCTGCTGGCGGATGTTGATGTTAGTAGCCCCCCTGAACTGCCTTTGAATTATGCTGGAAGAGGCTGTTCTTGTCTGCAGGGCTTGTCGTTCAATGAGACGATCGTCACGTGGGGTTGTCTTCTTCGGTCGACCAGATCTGCGTCTTTCATGGACAATCCCAGTGGCTGTGAAGCGTTGAATCAGTCGGACAATGACCGAGATGGACACATGAAGTCGCCTGACCACTTCTCGCTTGGGAACACCATCTTGGAACCATGCAACAGCTCGTCCCCTATCCAACTCGCTTAATTTTCGTCGTGGAGGCATTGTCAGATCAGGCCTACTACTGGTGGAATGTCTTCTTATATAGCCAAGCGAGCGACAGCATCTCACACATAAACAGCAGTGCTTGCACGTGCATAATGGTTTTTCCATCTGGCAAGTGCAATGTGTTCAGGCAGAACGGTCCAAAACAAGGTCATTTTTCGCAAGTTTCCGCTTTTCCGTTTGCGGCCCAGCTCAGTAGTAGAGAATCCCGTGCAATTTTTGCACTAACACAACATCGCCCACTTACAGCTGAACAAGAATTCATGACAATTTGGCTGGACTAAGAAATAAATAACAGTAGCGAACTGAGTTTATTACGCACCTGTTTTCACATACCGATCCTTAACTTTTTGTGCGTAGTATATGATGGACGGGCACACAAATAGTCTGATGATACCTATGATGGATGGGCACACAAATAGTCTGATGATACCTATGATGGATGGGCCACAAATAGTCTGATGATACCTATGATGGATGGGCCACAAATAGTCTGATGATACCTATGATGGATGGGCACACAAATAGTCTGATGATACCTATGATGGATGGGCCACAAATAGTCTGATGATACCTATGATGGATGGGCCACAAATAGTCTGATGATACCTATGATGGATGGGCCACAAATAGTCTGATGATACCTATGATGGATGGGCACACAAATAGTCTGATGATACCTATGATGGATGGGCCACAAATAGTCTGATGATACCTATGATGGATGGGCACACAAATAGTCTGATGATACCTATGATGGATGGGCCACAAATAGTCTGATGATACCTATGATGGATGGGCACACAAATAGTCTGATGATACCTATGATGGATGGGCACACAAATCGTCTGATGATACCTATGATGG
>CM065723.1:70167311-70169811 GCA_033310375.1 Conus canariensis
CAGACAGACAGGCAGACAGATAGACAGACCAAGACAGAGAGAGAGAGCGCAAAGGTGATGTTCTGTTCAAATACAAGTACACAGACGGGGGGGGGGGGGGGGGGGGGCAGACAAAGAAACAGAAACGAAAGAGAAAGCTAGCTGGGAAGAAGTTATGTTATTCACAGAACAACAGGCAGAGGGGCAGGGGCATATTTTTTTTCTTAGCCCAATGAGATGCTCTTGATATTCACAGAAAAACGGGAAACAGACAAGAAAGAGGGAAAAGGATAAAGCCTTATTGTGAAGAGAAAACAGACAATATTCTTGATGTTCGTAAAACAAAAAAAACACACACACACACAGACAGATAGAAAGGGTACATGTTTCTGAAGAAAGAGAGATGGTGTGATAGTCACACACACACACACACACACACACACACACACACACACACACACACACACACCACACACACGCACGCACGCACGCACGCACGCACGCACGCACGCACGCACGCACACACGCACGCACGCACGCACGCGCGCGCACAACACACACACACACACACACACACACACACACACACACACACACACTCACTCACTCACACATTCTCACAGAGAGAGAGAGAGAGAGAGAGAGAGAGAGAGAGAGAGAGAGAGTGTGTGTGAGAGAGAGAGACTGAGACAAATACAAAGACAGAGAGAGAGTGAAAGTGAGAGAGAGAGAGAGAGAGAGAGAGAGAGAGAGAGAGAGAGAGAGAGAGAGTGAGAGTGAGACAGATACAAAGACAGAGACACAGAGAAAAATCACCAACACCCAATAAGCATGTTGCAAATTTTCGGTTTATTTGTAAAACCTTTGTCAAGCATAAAAAGCAAGGGCCCACTAAAAGACAGCCCGAAGCACAGCATTTATATTCTGAAACTGATTATCTCTCACTCCCAATTTACCTGAATTCTCACTCACTGCTTTAAAATCCTAACAAAAGCCTACCAGAGCCAAAGAAAGAAATGGTAACAATGAGCATCACGAGAAACAAAAACACAGGGTAGTCAGTCAAGACCCAAAAAACAAACGGAAATGAGCTCAAGCTCACACTAGTGCAATTAAGAATACCCGACAATACCCCCTCCCCATCCTCCATCATTTTCAAATGCATCTTTTGTTTACAATAAGGTGATGGAAAATACATTTCACATACAAATGGTACTGCTGTATACATTCACATTACAAACTTACATTCAACTGGAACCTGAACTGTCTTATCTCTCACTTCCCCCACCATTCACCCTCACCGTTAACTCTCAATCCCACCATACAATCCCTACCCATCCCTTTCTGTAACTGAGAGTTAATGGAAGACAGCAAATGGCTGATAGTAAATGGAAGCCTGGAATAGAATAGCCTGGTAGTTAACGGAAGACGGAAATATACTTATCGGTAATGGAAGACTGGAACAGACTCACAGTAAATGGAAGACCGGAATAGTCCGGTAGTTAATGGAAGACCGGAGTACCTGATCGTTAACGGAAGACTGGAATAGACAGCTATGAAATGGAAGACTGGAATAGATAGCTATTAAATGGAAGACTGGGATAGACCGATACTTAATGGAAGACTGGAACTGACAGGCAGTTCATGGAAGACTGGAACTGACAGGTAGTTCATGGAAGACTGAAAGTGACAGGTAGTTCATGGAAGACTGGAACTGACAGGTAGTTCATGGAAGACTGGAACTGACAGGTAGTTCATGGAAGACTTGGATAAACTGATAGTTTTTGGAAGGCTGGAATAGACTGATAGTTAATAAAACACTGGAACTGACTAATGTTTAATGGAAGACCTGATAGACTGATAGTTACTGTAAGACTTAATAGACGGATGATTTATTGGGGCGGGAAGAGACCGATAGTTAATGGAAAACTGGAACGGACTGATAGCTAATAGAACACCAGAATTCACTGACAGTTACCAGAAGGCTGGAAGACTGGAATACACATATAGTTCCTGAAAGACTGGAACAAGACTGATGTTTAATGGAACACTGGACATGACTAACAGTTGATGTAAGACTGGAACAAATTGATTGTTAACGAAAGACTGATAATTAAAGGAAGACTGCAAGTGGCTGACAGTCAAAGGAAGGCTGCAATACACAGACAGCTGATGGAAGACTGGAACTGATTGACAGTTGATGGAAGACTGGAACTGATTGACAGTTGATGGAAGACTGGAACTGGTTGACAGTTGATGGAAGACTGGAACTGACTGATAGTTGATGGAAGACTGGAACTGATTGACAGTTGATGGAAGACTGGAACTGATTGACAGTTGATGGAAGACTGGAACTGACTGATAGTCGATGGAAGACCGGAATTGATTGATAGTTGACGCAAGTCTGAAATAGACTGATAGTCAATGCAAGACTGGAACAGACTGATGTTTTAATGGAAGACTGAAACAGACTGAGAGTTAACGGAAGACCGGAACAGACTGATATTAATGGAAGACCGGA
>CM065723.1:70172311-70187311 GCA_033310375.1 Conus canariensis
GTTTTGTCAGTTTTCGCCGCGTTTCCCATACCACGAGTACGACGGAAGCTTGGTGAAGTGCGCGCGCAACTCTCCATTTCCTGTTAAACAGTGCGTTAAGGTCACTGACGTCCTTGCTGGCCTCGATGATATAGAAAAGAACATGATGAGTCAGGAACGAGCACAGCGCGAGGTTTTTTGTGTTTTTTCTGTCTTTTCTTTCTTTCTATCTTTTTTCTTTCTTTCTTTCTTTCTTTCTTTTTTCATCTTTTTTCTTTTCTTTTATTTATTCGGGGGGGGGGGGGGGGGGGGGGGGTGTGCTGTCTTTTTCATCAGTTTTTTTTTTTTAATTCGCTGGATTTTCGGTGTTGTAGGAGTTATTAAAAGTAGAAAATGCTGGCCGCTTAATATCACATCTTTTTAAAGCCTGATGTTGAAACAACGCTTTTCACGGAGTTTCGGAACAACGCTTTTCACGGAGTTTAGGAAAAGCTGTCATCCCACTGTGAGCGCGTGTCGATCAGCTCCGTGCATGGAACCATGAGAGAGAATCTTAAGGCCCCCCACACACGTGTTAACTTTGGGCAGATTTGAACCCTCAGGGAAGGTTAAGACTTTTCAGCCATACATATACCACAAGAAGCAAGTTACTGCGTGCTCTGTGTTAGAATCCAACAGTATAGCACTGATACTGGTCACGCTGGGATTGTTTTTTGTTTTGTTTTTGTTTTTTGCATAGCCGGCTCAGGTGGCGATATCAAGGCTTAAAACGCTGACGCCAGAGTATTGGGTGCACACAAGGCCAACGTCAGGACTTTTCTGTCTGTGGACACAGAGACGGCGAAAGGCATCAACTTCAAAGAATCTTCTGGATACATTGAACATGCGGGGGAAAAAAAGGGGAGAAACTTCTATGGTGTTGCCGGCTCGCTATACAGGCCAAGCCCGGTGGGTCTGGTGGATAAAGCATTGGTTTCTTGATCGGAGAGCTCGGGGACTTTTGCCCCGTAGACTTTTGCCCCGTAGACCTTTGCCCCATGGACTTTCGCTCCGTGGACTTTTGCCCCGTGGACTTTTGCTCCGTGGACTTTTGCCCCGTGGACTTTCGCTCCGTGGACATTTGCCCCGTGGACTTTCGCTCCGTGGACTTTTGCCCCCGTGGACTTCCGCTCCGTGGACATTTGCCCCGTGGACTTTCGCTCCGTGGACTTTTGCCCCGTCGACTTTCGCTCCGTGGACTTCCGCTCCGTGGACTTCTGCTCCGTGGACTTTTGCCCCCGTGGACTTCCGCTCCGTGGACATTTGCCCCGTGGACTTCCGCTCCGTGGACTTTTGCCCCCGTGGACTTCCGCTCCGTGGACATTTGCCCCGTGGACTTCCGCTCCGTGGACTTTCGCCCCGTGGACTTTCTCTCCGTGGACTTTTGCCCCGTGGACTTTCACTCCGTAGATTTTTGCCCTGTGGACTTTCACTCCGTAGACCTTTGCCCCATAGACTTTCACTCCGTAGACTTTTGCCCGGTGGACTGTCACTCCGTAGACCTTTGCCCCATAGACTTTCACTCCGTAGACTTTTGCCCGTGGACTTTCACTCCGTAGACCTTTGCCCCATAGACTTTCACTCCGTAGACCTTTGCCCCGTGGACTTTCACTCCGTAGACCTTTGCCCCGTGGACTTTCACTCCGTAGACCTTTGCCCCATAGACTTTCACTCCGTAGACCTTTGCCCCGTGAATTTTCACTCCGTAGACCTTTGCCCCGTGAACTTTCACTCCGTAGACTTTTGCCCCTGTGGATTTTCGAACTGTTAAAATGAGACTTTAACCAGATTGGCGTCGCATCAGTTGAAAAAGAGGGACACAATTTTGATAGAGTACCTTTTCATTCTTCATCGCCGGAAAATGTCTTGTATCATCACAGAGAATGCTTTTGTTCTTTCTCGCGCACGTGAAACAATGTGTACTGACCTACTAACTCAAAAAAAATTAACCGCAAAATGTTGGGGTTTTTTTTTCAATGATTTTTTTTTCAAAGTGCAAGTATGTAGAACTCAATCCGTCCGTAATTGTCAGTCATCACAGAAAAAAGACGCGCGGGGAGGACTTTCAGTGAAATAAACAGTGAATGAATAAATGACGAAAACATTGAGAACATGAAGAAAAGAAATTGATGATGATGAAAAAAGAAGAAGATATTTAGGTCAAGAAAAAGGCCACAAAAACGAAATGAATAGCTAACGAACGAAACAAAAAGAGAAAAAAAAGTAACAATATATTGGAGGAGAGGGAGAAGGGGGGAAGGAGAGAGAAGAGGAGGACAAGACCGAGAATAGGAACAAAGACGACAAAAGACACATTTATTCTATGAACATTATTATAAGATTGAAATTTTAGAGGATAAAAGTCCTGGCTCAATACATCCTCGCTTTTCAAAAGTCTGAGTACGAAACAAGAAGAAAAAAAAAGGAGTGACATGGCAATAATAGCAACTTGAAGGGTGCTCGGGAGGCCGAAAACCTCGGCGAAGAGCTAATAACTCTTGGATTTCCTCTTTGAGGCAGTTCCTGAGTGGAAAAAACAATTTTCCCCTGCCAGGGGAAGTAATAGTTGGTACAGACCGAAAGAGTTGCTTCCCATGTTGTTGTTTTTTTTTTTTTTTTAAATTAAACAAGACATGCAAAAAATACAAAATTCCGATGATTACGTGACAAGACGGCTTTAATATTCCGTGAAAATATATTGCTTCGGAGATAGCCATCAATCGGTTGTAGTTATCAGTATCCATGATGGGTGGAAACATTCGTAATGATCTTGTGAATGTAAACAGATCATCGATCTGCCCCTTGATCCCCATCCAACCCATCTGCCCAAAATATCATGGGGTCCATCTTCAGGTCACAGGTCCTATTTCCGCCCTGTGTCGTTCCACTGGAGTAACATCAAACATCTGTCATACTGAGCTCAGTGAAACATCCAAGATCTGGCTGTTCAGTACGTATCGGCACGACAGGTCCGCACCAAAATGGGTCCGTCCGGGCAACATTCCCTCTTTTGACGAATTTGGGTTGTCATAAGTTAGATAGTGTTTGCGTTGTACTGCTGACAGAGCAGGCCAACACCAAACATAGAAAGTCCGAGGAGGAAGAGACGCACACAACAAAAAGAGAAAAGAAGAAATACTGCAAATAAGGGAAAGGCTGCAAAGAAGAGCAGAGAGAGAGAGAGAGAGAGAGAGAGAGAGAGAGAGAGAGAGAGAGAGAGAGAGAGAGAGAGAGGAGCTAGGTAGTGAAGGGAAAAAAAAGAATAACGGTAGCAGGGAACAGACGAGCGAATGAGAAATGGTCCGGGAAAAGTTCTTCAAGACTTATGAGTCCGCCACAGCTGTTAACCCCAGACTAAAGACCCTACCATGGTCACGCGAAACGAGCGAGAGTATGAGAGAGAGAGAGAGAGAGAGAGAGAGAGAGAGAGAGAGAGAGAGAGAGAGAGAGAGAGAGAGAGAGGGAGGGAGGGAGAGAGGGAGGAGGTGGGGCAGATGTGAGAGATCACGAAGGAATGGCTTCCTTTCTTTCACCTAAGGCTTTTTTGTCCTGTGTTCGTGCTTTGCGCTTCTAATTGATCTTGAATATTTGTGTTTGCTGCATAGACAGAGATCAAAACGAACATGAATGCGGGGAGGAGGGGGGGGGTGAAAGGAAGGAGGGTGGTGAGGGGGAAAGGCGTGGCAAACAAAAGGGAGTAGCCTCCTTTCGTCTCGCGCTTTATTGTTCTCGGTTTGTGCTGTTCGCTTCTCAATGTCTGATCAATACTTGGATCTCACGCGCGCACGCGCGCGCATTCACACACACACACACACACACACACACACACACCACGCACGCACGCACGACACACACACACACACACACACACACACACACACACACACACACACACACACAAAGATAGAGAGGGACAGATAGACAGACAGACAGACAGAGAAATCACAATCCAAACGAAAGCTCTGCACTCCCCAATGTACAGGTGCAGACCAAAAAAAACAGCCCAACCCACCAGCGAACGTGGAACTTTCTCATGCAAAGGGAGGTAAGTTATCCATACCATCCCCTCACACTTGCACAATGATGTTTTTTTCTCTTTTCTCTGTTTATCATTCTTCCCGCTAAGTTCCCCCAGACCCTTCCTCCCAGGTTACCCTCCCGCCCCCCACCACCCCACCCCCACCCCCACCCCCGTCCCCGCCTCCTTTCCACCTCGCTTCCAGGAGAGAGGGAGAGAAAGAAGGAGAGGGGGAGTGTGGGGACGAGGGTGGGGGGTATGGATCTGTGAGATGGTAACTGCACTTTTCTAATGACAGACAGGGTGGTTTGAGCAGAGTTTTGCGCGTGGTCCGATGCCCTGACATCGGTTGGGGGCCTGGGGGTGGGGGTGGGGGGTGGGGTGGGGGGACGTTGTGGGGTTTCTGGTGTGAGGTTTCTGTTCTTCCGCCCTTTGGCAAGGGTCCCCAGGCTGTTCACATACAAGAGGAAACGAGAAGGGCGCCTGCGAGACCTCAGTCTCCTACCAAGGTCGAACGGATTCTGGATCCGCCCTTGTGTTCGTTTATTTACTCACTCATTTATTTTTTGTTTATTTGTCTATTTATTTATTATCTTTATTTATTCATCTTTCTTTAATTCTAGAGCTACACCAAAACGCAAGGCCAGAAAAAAGAAATGACGTGTTGACTGTAACATGAGAGAATCAAAAATAGGGTCATCAGATCTATTTTCTTTCTTCTTTTTTTTTTTTAACGTATACGAGCATGTCAGCATACGAATGAAAATAATTCTTTTCTGTCAAGGGATGTAATTGAAGGTGCAGACTGAACGAGTTATTTCCCATAATAATTTTTGAATAGACTGAAGAAAACAGAAATCGAAATGCCAATGTTTTAATCTCTAGAACTTTTTTTTTTTTTTAATATTCCATGAAAATGTATTTCACTGATAATTGGCAATTTTTGAACAGTAACCTAACAATATTGATGTTTAGTGTTAAACGTTTCACTAGCTGTACGCGGATCCTGGATCAGCTGTTTCATCCGTACTTACCTGATGGATCTGCGCCATACTTCACTGAGATCGTCTTTGAACTGCATTCCATCTTTTCACCGAGTTTGATTACAACAGGTTCAGTAGTTTTTGCGTAATCGTGACAGGCAGACAAACAAACAAAGAAACAAACAGAGGCGGGTAGAGCTATGCCTTCCTTGAAGGAGTAACAGAGGCAGGCCGACATAGCATCAGTCCTATCGTTGGTCTTGATCAGAGCAACAAACATTCGGAATATGCTGTCGATCATCAGGGATCGTCCTTGTATGATGCGTTCTGGTTTCTTTACGCTCTGCAGCACTGTTCCAGCGAAGAAGCGAGGAAGGCAATAAACGGGTGAAGTACAACCGATCCTCTATCAAGACACGACCATAGAAGATCTTCATATATTGATAACACCAAAGGGGAAAACAAAAACCACCGATTTGAGAAAAGTTCTGAGAGAGAGAGAGAGAGAGAGAGAGAGAGAGAGAGAGAGAGAGACAGAGACAGAGACAGAGAGAGACAGAGACAGAGAGACAGAGAGCCAGAGACAGACGGATAGAACTAGACAGACAGACAGACAGACAGAGACTGACACTGACACTGACACCGACACAATTTTACAGCCATTAGCAAAAAAAAAGTCCTGTTGGCAAAGTGATATCATAATTAATATCTAGCAACAACGGCACACAACTGCGACTAAAAAGGAAACAAATGCAAAAGAAGAAAAAAAAACACTTCCGTCGTGATATTACAAACACTCCAATACATACAACTGTTACCCAAAAAAATCAACGAATCAAACACCCACCCATTCACACGAATACACACGCACGCGTGCGCGCGCGCGCGCTCGAGACAGACAGACAGACAGACAGACAGAGAGAGAGGGTTTAATGTTCAGAAGTCATTGGACTCTTAACATTTCGGTTAAAGACAGATATTATACAATCCAAACGCATTTTGCCTGGACTCTGAAAAGAACACACATTCTTTTGTCCAAGAATTAACGCACAGACAAGGTATGATTATAATTGAACTCACGAGAAATACACTCAGCTCCTCCCTACTCCGAAGTAGGGAAGTAGAGACATAGAGAGTGAGAGACACAGAGAGAGAGAGAGAGAGAGAGAGAGAGAGAGAGAGAGAGAGAGAGAGAGAGAGAGAGAGAGAGAGAAAATTGAAATGGAATAGCCAGCACCCAGGTCGTTCCTGTGTCTATGATGCCACTCGTGATGCAAGAGAATCCTTTAATTTCCCCCCTTCCAACCCGTGTCACTTTCTCAAACCACCGAGACTTCTTTTTGAACCCCCCCCCCCCCCTTCCTCTCACCGTTCCTTTCTCCTTCTCTCTCCACTTCTCTCTTACTCTCTCTCTCTCTCCTCCCTTCTCTCATTCTCTCTCCTCTCTCTCTCTCTCTCTCTCTCTCTCTCCTCTCTCTTCTCCTCTCGCTCTCTCTCTCTCTTCTCTCCTCTCTCTCTCTCTCTCTCCTCCTCCTCTCTCTCTCTCCTCTCCTCTCTCTTTTTGGGTGTGTCTAAAAAAAACACTTTCTAGCAATGAGACGCGTATGCACGGATCTTTGTCCATGTCTTCATCTCCATATCGTTTCACAGAGTGTGCACATGAGGGTGCGAGAGGGTGGGTGGGTGGGTGGGGGGGGATTCAAACGGCTTTTGTTCATTCGCGGCAGTATTATGACGTGTACTGCTAGTGTCTGCGTGGGGTCGTTTGCCAGTCTTGCCACAGCAATCGTGCTCCCATATGTGCTTGCGCCGCCATCACTGTACGAAAGCGTACATGCGCGCATTTCAATGACAACAAAACGTCTCTCTCTCTCTCTCTCTCTCTCTCTCTCTCTCTCTCTCTCTCTCTCTCTCTCTCTCCTCCTCTCTCTCTCTCCTTACACACACACACACACACACACACACACACACACACACACACACACACACAAACCGTCACCCATGACCATTCCTATATCCACCCTGACCTCCTCTCCAAATGAAAAGGTGAGTGAGAGCAGCAGGAAGGAGCAACGACGAGGGAGGAGCAGGGCGGGGTGGTGGGGGGGGGGGGGAGGAGAATGCCGGGCACGGTATGGCCGATGGGACCCGTGGGGGAGTGGGGGGGGGCGGGGGCGGAGGAGTAAGGGGATGAGGTAAGAGCGTATATGATAGAACACAATGGCACATTGAGCAGACATAGAAGCGTTTTGTAAGCAGTGGAGGAGAATTAGACAACAAAACCTCTCTCTCTCTCTCTCTCTCTCTCTCTCTCTCTCTCACACACACACACACACACACACACACACACACACACACACTACCCACACACACACACACACACACACACACACACACACACACCACACACACACACACACACACACACACACACACACACACACACACACACACACACACACTACAGGATGGCTTAGGGTTTGCCCTTCTCACCATACCCTTCCCTTGCCTTAACTCCCCCCCCCCCTCCTCTCCACCCCTTTCTTCCCCCATCACCCCCCCTACCCCCCCCCCCCCAACCTCTTCCCTCAGTCCCTCTTCCTGCGATCCTTTGCTACCATCGCGCATCCTTACCCATCACCATCACAATCACCATCGCCCCTTCACCCTCGCCTCGCCTCCCCCTCCCTGCCCCCCCCCCCCCCCCGCCCCCCATCCCCTCTGCCTGTCCTTGGGTCGGGTGGAGGAGGATGAGGAGAGGTAGCAGTGGCGCATGGCCTTTATTGTCTGGAGGGGGTCCAAGATGTTTTGCTTTGTGAGTTGCCTCCCATTTCCGGCCTTCACAAAGACGCTTCCTGCTACACCTGTCTGTCTGTCTGCCTGTCTGTCTGTCTGTCTGTCTGTCTGTCTATTTGTCTCCTGCTATACCTGTATGACTGTCTGTCTGTCTGTCTGTCTGTCTCTGTTGGCCTGTTTCTCTGTCTGTATTTGTTTTCTCTCTCTCTCTCTCTCTCTCTCTCTCTCTCTCTCTCTCTCTCTCTCTCTCTCTCTCTCTTCTCTCTCCTCTCTCTCGCTCTCTCTCTCCTGCTACACCTTTTATGGCTGTCGGTCTGGCTGTCTGTGTTTGTCAGTCTGTCTGTGTTTGTCAGTCTGTCTCTGTTTGTCTGTCGCCTGCTACATCTGTGTGGCTGGCTGGCTGTCTGTCTTTGTTGGCCTGTCTCTCTGTCTCTATTTCTCTGACTGTCTCTGTCTGTCTGTCTGTCTGTCTGTCTGTCTGTCTGTCTCCTGCTACACCTGTATGGCTGCGGTCTGTCTTTCTCTGTTGGCCTGTCTCTCTGTCTCTATTTCTCTGACTCTCTGTCTGTCTGTCTGTCTCCTGCTACAACTGTATGGCTGTCGGGCTGTCTGTCTCTGTTGGTCTATCTCTCTGTCTCTATTTTTCTGACTGTGTCTGTTTGTCTGTCTGTTTGTCTGTCTGTCTCTGTTTGTCTGTCGCCTGCTACATCTGTGTGGCTGGTTGGCTGTCTGTCTTTGTTGGCCTGTCTCTCTGTCTCTATTTCTCTGACTGTCTCTGTCTGTCTGTCTGTCTGTCTGTCTGTCTGTCTCCTGCTACACCTGTATGGCTGTTGCTTTGTCTGTGTCTGTTGGCCTATTTCTCTGTATTTCTCTGTCTCTGTTTGTCTGTCTGTCTGTCTGTTTCCTGCTACACCTTTTATGGCTGTTGGTCTGTCTGTCTCTGTTTGTCTGTCTGTCTCTGTCAGTCTGTCTCTTTTTGTCTCCTGCTGCACTTGTATGGCTGCGGTCTGTCTTTCTCTGTTGGCCTGTCTCTCTGTCTCTATTTCTCTGACTGTCTCTGTCTCTCTGTCTGTCTGTCTCTGTTGGTCTATCTCTCTGTCTCTATTTTTCTGACTGTGTCTGTTTGTCTGTCTGTCTGCCTGTCTGTCTCCTGACACACTTGTATGGCTGTTGGTTTGTCTCTGTCTCTGTTAACCTGTCTCTCTGTCTCTATTTTTCTGACTCTGTCTGTCTGTCTGTCTGTCTGTCTCCTGCCACGCCTGTATGGCTGTTGGTTTGTCTCTGTCTCTGTTAACCTGTCTCTCTGTCTCTATTTCTCTGACTCTGTCTGTCTGTCTGTCTCCTGCCACGCCTGTATGGCTGTTGGTTTGTCTCTGTCTCTGTTAACCTGTCTCTCTGTCTCTATTTTTCTGACTGTCTGTCTGTCTGTCTGCCTGTCTGTCTGTCTGTCTGTATGTATGTATGTATGTATGTATGTCTCCTGCCACCCTGAATGGTTGTTGGTCTGTCTCTGTCTCTGTTAACCTGTCTCTTTATCTCTATTACTCTGACTGTTTGTCTGTCCGTCTGTTTGCCTCCCGCTATACCTGTATGCCTGTTGGTCTGTCTGTTTCTGTTGGCCTGTCTCTCTGCCTCTATTTCTCTGACTGTTCCTCTTTGTCTGTCTGTCTGTCTGTCTGTCTCCAAATGTCTGCCTGAGTCCGTTTGTTTGTGTACTCAGTCCATGTGTCATTGCGGGGCCTATGTCGCGTCTGCCTGCATGTACGTATATGCTCACTTACAACTAACGTGTCTCTTTTGGTGGATGTGTGTTTATGGGTCCTATGTATGCTCATGAGCTGGTCAGCGCATGGGTGAACCTCTGTGTGTGTGTGTGTGTGTGTGTGTGTGTGTGTGTGTGTGTGTGTGTGTGTGTGTGTGTGTGTGTGTGTGTGTGTGGTGTGTTGTGTGTGTGTGTGTGTGTGTGTGTGTGTGTGTGTGTGTGTGTGTGTGTGATGATTTGTGTTTGAGTGAAAATGGTGTGTGTGTGTGTGTGTGTGTGTGTGTGTGTGTGTGTGTGTGTGTGTGTGTGTGTAGCCCTCTCTCTGCCTAACCCTCTCTCTCTCTCTCTCTCTCTCTCTCTCTCTCTCTCTCATATATTTCCATCTGAAAAGGGAAGCCAAAGCATCGGAGCATGACTTGCACAGAAAGAAACGACACACAAGGGTGTGCGACGAATAAGAAGAGGAAAAGAAAGAGAGCCAACAGGGGGCGGAAGAACAGAGAGAGAGAGAGAGAGAGAGAGAGAGAGAGAGAGAGAGAGAGAGAGAGAGAGAGAGGATGTGGGAGGGGAGTGAGAGAGAGGTCGGTGGCGTGAGACAAGCGTGAGAGAGGAAGAGAAAGAAAAGAGGAGGGGGGGGGGGGTAGGTGTAAAGAGACAGTGGTGGGAAGAAAAGACAGAGTGGGAGAGAGGAGCCGGGTTGAGGAGAGGGAGAGTGGGGGGTGGGGGTGGAGGAAGTGAGAGAGAAAGTTGGAGAAAAGAGAGAGTGGGGAGGGATGCGAAGACAGACAGACAGACAGAGACAGACAGACAGAGAGACAGAGAGAGAGACAGAGAGAGAGACACAGAGAGAGACAGAGACTGAGCCGGTGCCAAATCGTGCTCACGACTTGATGGCAAGATCATGATGTGAAACAATCAATTAAGTTTTCTCTCCAAAGGGCATCACGCTCTGCTCCATCGAGGCTTGTTTTTTTGGACCCCTCACTCACCCCACCCCACCCCACTCCACCCCGCCGCCACCCCCACCTCACCTCTCTCTCTCTCTCTCTCTCTCTCTCTGAGGGAATGAGAGAGAACTATAGGCGAAGGAGCTATGAAGAGGAATACGGTTTAGAAAACAATTACACGTAGCTCAACAAAGCAGACTTATTCACGCTGGCATGACTGACGTTCAAACTGGAGAGAGAGAGAGAGAGAGAGAGAGAGAGAGAGAGAGAGAGAGAGAGACAGACAGACAGACAGACAGACAGACAGACAGACAGACAGACAGAGACAGAGAGACAGAGACAGAGAGACAGAGACAGAGAGAGAGAGCAAGGAAGGAAAATGACACCTATAACAATGGCCACAGACTAAACAAACCACACTAACTCGAATAGCACAAGGGAGAACGCAGACCCCCGCAACACAAAATCACATTCATGTCAGGGGAAGAAATAGTAAATACGATGCGAGAGTTACTTCCCATATATTTTATGGAAAAAGCACGAGATGTCAACTTGTGTATCCACTAGAAGGCAAAAACGTTTTACTTCGTAGATGGTTATCGTTGCAATTCATAAACTGTAACTTCGTGTTGTGTTTTGTTCAGTGGACAATCCTGCTGAACGGATCTCCTGGATCCCCTTGTGATCCAGATCCCGCACACGGATCCGCACCAGATTTCATTGCCTCATCCGTGGGCCATATTCCCAGCTTTCCATCGTCCAGGTCGGTTTGGTTGTTGTTGTTTCATCTTGTTAACAGACAGACCGATCTAGAGATGCGGGTGAACACATAACCCTCTTGGCGAAAGGAACTGGCCGGATGATCTTCTTCTTGGCAGAGAGCAGCACTATGTGCCAACCTAGCTAACAGCCACGGCTTTGGCACACGGTACAGACAAACAGCACAGACAGACAGCACAGACAGCCGAAGCCTAGCTAACAGCCCCAGCTTCGATAAACAGCACAGACAAAGCAGCACAGACAGCCCAAACCTAGCTAACACCCCCAGGCTGGGCAAACAGCACAACAGCACAAACAGCACAGACAGCCAAAGCCTAGTTGACGGCCCCAACAACTCATCCACAGACAGACGGACACAAACACATCTTGCTTGTGGTCCATCCAAATATGACAATCGCATTAGCATACTACACACACACAACACACACACACACACACACACACACACACACACACACACACACACACACACACACACACACCATCCTCTTTCGGAAAAGTACATTCCGCTAACAGCTCGCCAGCTGGCAAATCGACGAACGCGTCACACTAACTATCCAATCCCGAACGGGAAAACACGTCACATTTTCAAGCGTCACACCGATGGACACATTCATTAGCCTATCAATCCACACTCAGATGGACCATCGAATCTCTCTAGCCATCCACACTGAGATGGACAAACATATCAATCTAACAGTCCACACTCAGATGGACTAACAAATCTCCCTAGCAATCCACAGTCAGACGGATAAACGCATCACATTAATAACACATCCACGGACAGAGACTAACATATCACCATAGCAACACACATACAAAACGTATAACCCCTAACAATTTCTCAAACTGACGGACAAACACATCGCCATGACAATTCATCCACAGACGGACCGACAAATCATTCTGACGACCCTGTCACAGATGGGTAAACACATCACCCTATATACCCTTACAAAGACGGACGAGCATATCATCTTTACAACCCTCACACAGTTTGACACACATATCTACACACACACACACACACACACACACACACACACACACACACACACACACACACACACACACACAGATAGACAGACGGACAGAGACAGAGAGAGATAGAGAGACAGACTGACAGACAGACAGGAAGAAAGACAGACAGAGAAAGACAGACAGACAGACAGACAGACAGACAGACAGACACAGCTGTTCCCTGTTCCAACCAAGGAATGATTCTCCCCTTCCAAGGGTCGGACAAGAAAGCACACACACACACACACGCACACACACACACACACACACACACACACACACACAGAGAGAGAGAGAGAGAGAGAGAGAGAGAGAGAGAAAGAGAGAGAGCTCCAAGAACCTTAACAGAGACGGACAAAACACGTATTCCTTACATCTCTCCCACAGACGGACAAATATATCTCCATAACAACCTATCCAAAGACGGACAAGCATCCTGACAACCCATCCATTGACGGACAAACACATCACGTCAACCACCTACCCACAAGGGACAAAATCATCAGGCAAACAGCTGGTCCAGAGATGGACAAGCATCACCCATAGGCGGAGAAACACGTCACGTGATCAGCTTACCTTCAGTCAGACAATCGATTCACCACAACAGCCCATCCACATACGGGCAAACGGCATCACCCGAACAGCTCAAGCACCAAACGGACAAAAACATTATTCTAGAACCTCGCCCACAGAAAGGACAAAAACTTCACCAAACGACACCACCCCCCCCCCCTCCCTTACCCGACCCCCACCCCCACCCCCTCCAACGGACACACAGTCACCCCCTACTCACCCAGGCCGGGCACGACGATGTTGAAGACGCAGCAGAGGATGGCCAGGGGCAGCGGCATGCAGGGAATGGCGTTGTACAGCGACCCGTGCTTCTCCGTCACCTCCAGGATCTGAGCCCCTTCCTCCCGGCTCAGCCCCCCAGCCCCGTGCCCGTGCCCGTGCCCGTGCCCGTGCCCGTGCCCGTGCTTGCCGCCCGAGGTGCGGCGTCTCTCGTGGTCCGAGGCCGACGTTCTCCTGGGAGGCTGGGGGTCCGCGGAAGCGGCCGTCAGGGAGGTCTGCGCCTCGGCGTCTCCGTCCTTACCAGTCATCGTGCTGGTCCTCACGGTCCTCGGTTTCCCTTTGGTTAGGGTGAGTGGAATAGTCTGCAGGACAAGGTGGACAGACCTGCGTGTGTTGTCGGTGGAGTGTCTGAATAGAGGCGGTTTGTAAGGGGATGGAACTCTTTGCTGACCTTGATAGTTATTTTCTCTCCGAGCTCGTTCTCACGCTCAGAGACTCTGCTCCATGGACTGACGTCGTGTGCGAATGTATGTTAAGTTCTCCGCGATTCTTCACAGACAGGCAGAGTTCATTTGGTTTATTCCTTTGCAGCAACTGATGTGTAACACGTGTAGTAGCGTCCACGCAAAACTATTGACCACCATTGACGTGAACGTTTCGGGTTTTTTTTTTTTTTTTTTTTTTTTTTTTTTTACTCTTGGTGGTTTCTTTGAGGGTGATGTTTATGCTGACTAATCAGTACGGAGGGAAAGTGCCTCACTGTTGGCTATTACAGCATGCGATTCCTTTTCTTTCTTGAGTTCTCCCGCTTCTTCACCACCGACCCCTAACTTCTACACAAGGGCACTGACGGAAGCGATAGCAAGAAGAAACCTAGGACTGAGGTCACCTGCGTCCTCAGCATAGCCACAGTCTACAGCAGGAGTCTCCTTCCAACAAGCAAAAAAAAAAAAAAAAAAAAGACGCTAACTTATTCAGCACAAAAACGCTGTGAAGATTCTCTTCCCGCCGTGTTTCACGTGCACTGTCACACCCTGTCCTCTTCTCCTCCCGCGGAGGTCAAGGTCTGGCTGTCCCCGGCGAGCACTGAGTCCCCCTGTCACAGCGCTAGGCGATCGCGATGGTTGTCGTGGCAGGCTTCCTCCTCTCCTTGTCTCGGCAACACGGTCGGTGGGTCGGCGGGTCGGTCGGTGGGTGGGTAGGGCCGGGAAGAAAGGAATAAGGCTAATGTCGATACTCTCTCCCTGCGTGTCAGGCAGGCCCCGTCTGCATCCGTGTCGCACGATCGACTGGGCGTCTCTGGGGGGAACTGCACAGGACAAGACAAGAAGTTGTAAGCAGCTGTTTGCTGAGAGTTCTCTGTCTTCACCGAAGATGTAGCAGCTGTTTGCTGAGAGTGGAAGATGGAGAGCTATGTATTGAGGAATCTGTCTTTCGTGTGTGTGTGTGTGTGTGTGTGTGTGTGTGTGTGTGTGTGGTGTGTGTGTGTGTGTGTGTGTGGTGCGTGTGTGTGTATGTGTGTGCACGCGCGCGCGCGCACGCGGGCGCATGCGTGTGTGTGTCTAGATCAGTGTGTGTACACGTGTGTTAGTATATACGTGTGTTAGTGTATACATGTGATAGTTCTCAATTCGTAACAGTTACTTCTCACAACAAACGTTCATGTTCAGTGAAACATTTGTAGTAATCTAGCTGAACACATCCCGGATCGGCTGTTCGATCCAGATCTGCGCGACGGATCCGCACCAAAATGTAATGCAACCGTTCTTGAGCCACATTCCATCCCATGATTGAATTTGCTTAAAATGGGTTCAGTACTCTTTACGTTAATCTGCTGAGAGACAAATAATCAAAGTAACGGACGAAAGGGAACATAACCTCTTT
>CM065723.1:70199811-70204811 GCA_033310375.1 Conus canariensis
CGGAGGGGTATAGGAAACGAAGAAGTAAATGTAGTGGGGAATGTTCGAGAGAAAAAAGAAAAACTTGAAAGTTTTCAACGACACAGCAGGGAGGAAAAGTTGAAAAGGAGCCGAGGTAAAAAAAAATTAAAAAAAATTGCACGTTGCACATCCTCCCCTGTGCCATTGCCGTGTTTGCCAGGAGACTGCGCGTTCAAATAGCGCCGTAGAAACCGTCGTACTCTGCTTATACTGTCTCCTTCCTCGGAGAACACGTCCTGTTAGATTTGCTGTAGAAAATCCAGCAAACATACAACCCCCCCCCCCCCCCCCCCCCCCGGCTTTGATTTTTTTTTTTTTTTTTTTAGGTCTGCTATCGATGCCGTACCAGTGGCGGAGTGGGATAGCCGAAAAAACCCTGGGCTCTCTCTAAAGGGATACTGGGTTCAAAACCCAGCAGTGCCTGCTTGATGCATGTTGCTGAGAATCCCTAGTTTTTTTGCCTGTCTTCTCGGTCAACACACGTGCAAACTGTGTAGTTTGGTTCCAGATCTTTTTCAAGTGTGAGGCGGGAACCATGTACATACGGAGCCAGATTCGCAAGTGGTGACTTTCGAATTGTGAGGATAGCAGTGTTTCAGCGCGCCGTCTAGGGATAAACGACAGCATCGGATGCAGATATTCCATCTTTCGGCCGGAATCCTGTGAAACATTAGCATTCAGTTTTAACCAACAGCAAGGAAACGCTTCAGAGACTGGCCACTGTGTAGTCTGTCTCGTCTGTGCTGTGCAAAGATGTCTGTCTGAAACCTTAAAGCTGTCAAACTGTTCACAATACTGAGGGCAGAGCACTGAAAGTTTGCAATCGTCATCTCTTTGGGTCATCTTCTCCTGGGGTACATCCTCAAAGGAAGACCCCCCCCCCAACCCCCATTCCTCCCCCTCTTCTCCCGGGAAACATCTTCACACGAAGATCCCCCACACCCCACTCCTTCCCCCCTCTTCTCCCGGGAAACATCTTCACAAGAAGACCCCTCACACCCCCCACTCCTCCCCCCCCCCCCTTTTCTCCCGGGAAATATCTTCACAAGAAGACCCCCACACCCCACTCCTTCCCCCTCTTCTCCCGGGAAACATCTTCATCAGAAGATTCCCCCACCCACCCCTCTCCTCACCCCTCTTTCACCCGGGATACATTCTATCAAGAAAACCTCCAGTTTGGCCGTTGGCATGGATGACATGTCACACATAGCATGCATCATGCATGAAAAAAGGTTTAAAAAAAAGCTGAATGATTGATGTTGACTGAAAGACACGGGAGACGACTGAATGTTACAGCAGCAGGCAGCTCTTCAGTCTGCTCTACCCAGGTAGGCAACACAGCCCGTTGTGTAAATGAGAGCATGGATTATCAAGCGCTTTGAGCTTGGTTTCTAACCGAGGGTAGGCGCTACAAAAGCACTCTTACTTATCATCATCAATGTCATCATCATTGTCATCATCCTTATCCTGACCATCCTCCTCCTCCTCATCATCATCACCATCATCATCATCACCATCATCATCATCATCATCATCATCATCATCACCACTACCACCACCACCACCATCATCATCATCATCATCATCATCATCACCACCACCACCACCACCACCACCACCACCATCATCATCATCATCATCATCATCATCATCATCATTATCATCATCATCACCACCACCACCACCACCATCATCATCATCATCATCATCATCATCATCACCACCACCACCACCACCACCACCACCACCACCACCACCACCATCATCATCATCATCATCATTATCATCACCACCATCACCACCACTACCACCACCATCATCATCATCATCATCATCATCATCATCCTCATCATCATCACCACCACCACCACCACCACCACCACCACATCATCATCATCATCATCATCATCATCATCATCATCATCATCATCATGTCACTGAATGACGGCGATAGAGGCATGCCCGTGACAGTCCATCCCATCAGACGAATGATAACGGGACAGGCCTGCAAGAGTGGGCGGGGGCGAGGGTGGGAGTGGGAGTCGATTACCTGCGTGCAGACACAGATAGCCATGTCAGTAAAACAGCATCGTTTGCCTTAGAGTTGGGGACGAGCACAGCCAGAGATGCGTTCAGTCCCCCGGCAGAGATGGCAATATTCATATTCCAGCTTCTGGCATTCATGTACTCTTTCCTGTGTATTCAGACTGCGCACACATAAAGCAAGATGAACAGAGTGAGCAGAACTGTTCAAAGTGCGTCAGTCCTGTCGACACTCGGCTTTTACGGACGATGGTATTTACAATGGTGGTCCAGCACTATTGATTTTTCTTGTGAGTTGCGTCAGCGGGCTGGCTTATCTGCGAATAAATTACCTTTTTTTGAAAAAAAAATCACCTTTAGCATTTGAAGCAGGCCCTAACATGTCTTAAAAACGCGAAGGTCAGCGCTGTCTGAGTTGATTATCTACACTGCCATGAAGACTTAGTTTATGGTCGTGTATCATGATCGTAGTCATCAGAATACTGATGATGACGAGGCGACGTCGACTGTGGCGGTGGGGACAACATGGTTAGGACCACAACGACTATGGTAATGTGGAAGACGGGATGATATCGATGAAAATCAAACCGATTTCTAGTCTGAAGAAGAAGAAGAAGAAGAAGAAGAAGAAAGAAGAAGAAGAAGAAGAAGAAGAAGAAGAAGAAGGAAAGGAGGAGGTAGGAGGAGGAGGAGGAGGAGGAGGAGGAGGAGGAGGAGGAGGAGGAAAAGAAGAAGAAGAAGAAGAAGAAGAAGAAGAAGAAGAAGAAGAAGAAAACAAACAACAACAACAACAACAACAACAACAACAACAACAACAACAAAATGATGATGATGATGATGATGATGATGATGATGATGATGATGATGATGATGATGATGATGATGAGTGATGCTTAAATCGATCTCTCATCAGTTAACTGTCATTCCAGCCAGACTCCGACTCTCCGTTTCAAAATTCTTTGCTGATACTGGAATCGTGTCAACCGATGAACCAGAAGAGAGTCCGTCAAAGCATTGATATAATCAGCTGAGGGCTGTCCGTCACGATGTCAAACCACCGCTGACCCGAATCAGTACCGTCCCCTGGCCATCGGGCTAGCTGATCATGTGTGACATCAGTTTTCTAGTTACCTTTAAATGCCAACGCTGGGCTGGCTAACTGCTTGTGACATCACTTTACTAGTTAGCTTTTAAAGACAATATCGGAAAAGCTAATCACTTGTGACATCAATTTACCAGTCAGCTTTTTGTGACGACTGTGGACTGGACAACGATGCAACTCACGACTTGTTGGCAAGTATGAAGCTCACTACTTGTGACAACGATGCAGCTCACTACTTGTGACAACGATGCAACACACTACTTGTGACAACAATGCAGTTTGCTATTTGTGACAACGATGCAGGTCGCTGTTTTGTGACGACAATGCAGCTCGCTGTGACAACGATGCACCACACTACTTGTGACAACGATGCACCTCACTACTTGTGACAACAATGCAGCTCTCTACTTGTGACAACAATGCAGCTCTCTACTTGTGACAACGATGCACCTCACTACTTGTGACAACAATGCAGCTCTCTACTTGTGACAACAATGCAGCTCTCTACTTGTGACCACAATGCAGCTCTCTACTGTGACAACAATGCACCACGCTACTTGTGACAACAATGCACCACGCTACTTGTGACCACAATGCAGCTCTCTGCTTGTGACAACAATGCAGCTCTCTACTTGTGACAATAATGCAGCTTGCTACTTGTGACAACAACGCAGCTCGCTACTTGTGACAACAATGCAGCTCGCTACTTGTGACAACAATGCAGCTCGCTATTTGTGACAACGATGCAGCTCTCTGCTTGTGACAACAATGCACCACGCTACTTGTGACCACAATGCAGCTCTCTACTGTGACAACAATGCAGCTCGCTACTTGTGACAACGATGCAGCTCTCTGCTTGTGACAACAATGCAGTTCTCTGCTTGTGACAACAATGCAGTTCTCTGCTTGTGACAACAATGCAGCTCTCTACTTGTGACAACAATGCAGCTCGCTACTTGTGACAACGATGCAGCTCTCTACTTGTGACAACAATGCAGCTCTCTACTGTGACAACAATGCACCACGCTAATTGTGACAACAATGCACCACGCTACTTGTGACCACAATGCAGCTCTCTGCTTGTGACAACAATGCAGCTCTCTACTTGTGACAATAATGCAGCTTGCTACTTGTGACAACAACGCAGCTCGCTACTTGTGACAACAATGCAGCTCGCTACTTGTGACAACAATGCAGCTCGCTATTTGTGACAACGATGCAGCTCTCTGCTTGTGACAACAATGCACCACGCTACTTGTGACCACAATGCAGCTTTCTGCTTGTGACAACAATGCAGCTCTCTACTTGTGACAACAATGCAGCTCGCTACTTGTGACAACAATGCAGCTCTCTGCTTGTGACAACAATGCAGTTCTCTGCTTGTGACAACAATGCAGTTCTCTGCTTGTGACAACAATGCAGCTCGCTACTTGTGACAACGATGCAGCTCTCTGCTTGTGACAACAATGCAGCTCTTTACTTGTGACAACAATGCACCACGCTACTTGTGACAACGATGCAGCTCTCTGCTTGTGACAACAATGCAGTTCTCTGCTTGTGACAACAATGCAGCTTGCTACTTGTGACAACAACGCAGCTCGCTACTTGTGACAACAATGCAGCTCGCTACTTGTGACAACAATGCAGCTCGCTATTTGTGACAACGATGCAGCTCTCTGCTTGTGACAACAATGCACCTCGCTACTTGTGACAACGATGCAGCTCGCTATTTGTGACAACGATGCAGCTCTCTGCTTGTGACAACAATGCACCTCGCTACTTGTGACAACGATGCAGCTCTCTGCTTGTGACAACAATGCAGCTCGCTACTTGT
>CM065723.1:70209811-70214811 GCA_033310375.1 Conus canariensis
CCCTGTCTCATTCTAGCCTTGATTCAAACTTTCTTCATTTTTTCTTTGCTTACTTCCTTTTTTCTTTTTTTCTTTTTTTTTTTTTTTTGTCTTTTAGTCCATTCTTTCTTCTTTGTCTCAATTTGTTTTCTTCCTTTCTTTCCCGGTTTTTTTGTTTTGTTTGTTTACTTTTTTTAAAATTCTGTTCTTTCTGTCTTCGTTTCTTTCTTTATTAATTGCTTCCGTTGGTTTTCAAATGAGAGAAAGAGAGGGGGGACAGATAAGCACAAGGGGAGAGAGAGAGAGAGAGAGAGAGAGAGAGAGAGAGAGAGAGAGAGAGAGAGAACGAACAAAATTTTATTTTACCAGGGTAATGAGACAAGCAAAGTGTACATGCTTTTTTCCACCCAGCCCTGGAGAAAACACAAAAGAAAAGAAGAAGAGAAAAAAAAAAAAAAACATTGCAAAACATGCAAGTCATTATAGCAACTACAGAGAAAAAGGTTGAGAGAGAGAGAGAGAGAGAGAGAGACAGACAGACAGACAGACAGACAGACAGACAGACAGACAGACAGACAGACTGACTGACAGACAGACAGACAGACAGACTGACAGACAGGTTTCTCTAAAGACAGTTTTCGGACTACGCGGTTGAAATCTGTTCGGATCTTCACCTGCATTGGTAGAGAGATAGGGAGGAGAGGTATGTGTGCGTGCGTGCGTGCGTGCATGCAGATAATTCTTTTCACGACAACACAGAAAAGACCGTTTCTGATCATCACCACCCCTCCCCACCACCACCATCGCGACAAAAGCCCCGCAACCTACATGTACACACATCAACAGGAACACCAGCTCGTTACGCACTGACCAGCTGTTGACATACCTAGGGCAGATGGAACTACGCAGTGCCGAGGTCGTCACGACCATGCCGTTTTGTTTTCAGCCTCGTCAGTACCAAAAAAAAGCATGTAGACATTATCACAACCATAGCAACGCCTCAAAACACTTTTTTTGTTGTTGTTTAATTAGTGCATATGATCAAACAGACATTGCAGAATGGACAGCTAGTAACCACTCTGGACAGTGTGAAACAGCTTCTGCTGGACAGTGTGAAACAGCTTCTGGACAGTGTGAAACAGTTTCTGGACAGTGTGAAACAGCCTGTGTGAAACAGCCTCTGAACAGTGTGAAATAGCCTGTGTGAAACAGCCTCTGGACAGTGTGAAACAGCCTGTGTGAAAGAGCCTCTGTGTGAAACAGCCTCTTGACAGTGTGAAACAGCCTCTGGACAGTGTGAAACAGCCTGTGTGAAACAGCCTCTGGACAGTGTGAAATAGCCTGTGTGAAACAGCCTCTGGACGGTGTGAAACAGCCTCTGGACAGTGTGAAACAGCCTCTGGACAATGTGAAACAGCCTGTGTGAAACAGCCTCTGGACAGTGTGAAACAGTCTGTGTGAAATAGCCTCTGGACAGTGTGAAACAGCCTGTGTGAAACAGCCTCTGGACAGTGTGAAACGGCCTGTGTGAAATAGCCTCTGGACAGTGTGAAACAGCCTGTGTGAAACAGCCTGTGGACAGTGTGAAACAGCCTGTATGAAACAGCCTCTGGACAGTGTGAAACAGCCTGTGTGAAATAGCCTCTAGACAGTTTGAAACAGCCTGTGGACAGTGTGAAACAGTTTGTGTGAAATAGCCTCTGGACAGTGTGAAACAGCATCTGGACAGTGTGAAACAGCCTCTGGACAGTGTGAAACAGCATCTGGACAGTGTGAAACAGCCTCTGGACAGTGTGAAACAGCCTGTGTGAAACAGCCTCTGGACAGTGTGAAACAGCGTCTGGACAGTGTGAATTAGCCTCTGGACGGTGTGAAACAGCCTGTGTGAAACAGCCTCTGGACAGTGTGAAACAGCCTCTGGACAGTGTGAAACAGCCTCTGGACAGTGTGAATTAGCCTCTGGACGGTGTGAAATAGCCTGTGTGAAACAGCCTCTAGACAGTGTGAAACAGCCTGCGTGAAACAGCCTCTGGACGGTGTGAAACAGCCTCTGGAAGTGTGAAACAGTCTCTGGACAGTGTGAAACAGCCTCTGGACAGTGTGAAACAGCCTGAGTGAAACAGCCTCTGGATAGTGTGAAACAGCCTGTGTGAAACAGCCTCTGGATAGTGTGAAACAGCCTGTGTGAAACAGCCTCTGGACAGTGTGAAACAGCCTGTGTGAAACAGCCTCTGGACAGTGTGAAACAGCCTGTGTGAAACAGCCTCTGGACAGTGTGAAACAGTCTGTGTGAAACAGCCTCTGGACAGTGTGAAACTGTGTGAAACAGCCTCTGGACAGTGTGAAACAGTTTGTGTGAAACAGCCTCTGGACAGTGTGAAACTGTGTGAAACAGCCTCTGGACAGTGTGAAACAGTTTGTGTGAAACAGCCTCTGGACAGTGTGAAACAGTCTGTGTGAAACAGCCTCTGGACAGTGTGAAACAGTTTGTGTGAAACAGCCTCTGGACAGTGTGAAACAGTCTGTGTGAAACAGCCTCTGGACAGTGTGAAACAGCCTGTGTGAAACAGCCTCTGGTCAATGTGAAACAGCCTCTGGACAGTGTGAAGCAGCCTCTGGACAGTGTGAAACACTCTGTGTGAAACAGCCTCTGGACAGTGTGAAACAGCCTGTGTAAAACAGCCTGTGGACAATGTGAAACAGCCTCTGGACGGTGGTGTGAAACAGCCTGTGGACAGTGTGAAACAGCCTGTGGACGGTGTGAAACAGCTTCTGGACGGTGTGAAACAGCCTGTGGACAGTGTGAAACAGCCTCTGGACGGTGTGAAACAGCCTCTCTGGACAGTGTGAAACAGCCTGTGTGAAACAGCCTGCGTGAAACAGCCTCTGGACAGTGTGAAACAGCCTGTGTGAAACAGCCTGTGTGAAACAGCCTGTGTGAAACAGCCTCAGTATCTCGTCGCCAGGACACCACAGAAAAGCTGTCAAGTTGTAAATCGAAACAAAAGTAATTTAAAAAAAAAAGAAAAATAAGAAAAAGGGGGAAAAAGAAAAAGAAAAAAAGAACAAAGGCTTTATAGACCAAAGACGAGCGGGCATCAAAGGCAGAAAAACTGTGGACTACAGCGAGACAGACAGACAGACAGACAGACAGGCACAGAGACAAACAGATGCAGAGACAGACAGACACACAGACAGAAACATACAGGCACAGAGAGAGACAAAGAGAGTCAGAGACAGACAAACAAACGGATAGGTGGATAGACAGAAAGAGAGAGAGAAAGAGACAGACAGACAGACAGAGACAGACAGACAGACAGACAGAGACGGAAACAGCTAGCACCTGAATTCCAGGTGGCAACATACGTTATGTTGAAAGACCCCCAGAAATCCAAAGAGGAGAGGGGGAGGTGGGGGGATGGAGGGAGGGGGCGAAGAGGGCGTTGCTACCAAAAAGCGCAGTTAAATAGAAACAAGATTCGTTATGAAGAAGACGGTGAAGATTCGTTAACTGTATTGTTACGAAGATTACAGAAAAAAACAGAAGAGGAGATAGTGGGTTCAAGTTTGTTAGAAAAAGAATATTGACATGAATGGCTCATTCATGTGGTAGATTCTGATTTCTGCTATTCTTTTTTTTTTTTTTTTTCGCGTACGCAGGCTGATATTCCTGCGGACACTCCCTGTATAGACAGGCAAAGATTAATCCCATCTACCCAACAAAGGGAGTGGAGTTTTGTGTGTATGACCGTTTTTTAATCCCGCCATTAAGGCAGCCATGCTCCAACTTCGGGGAAGGTGCATGCTATGTGTAACGTGTTATCCATACCAACGGCCAAACTGGCCTTCTCGTCCGAAAGTTGGTGATGGGATCTGACGTGTGTGCAAGATGTTATGCGTGCGTTCACACACGGAACCTCGGTTTATAGTCTCATTCGAAGGACTGTATGGGAAATGGAGTCAGAACCAATGTTCACTCCGAGGGAAAAATCGTCCTGTACCGAAACGGCCCGGCCGAGATTCGAACCCGCAACCCCAAGATAACGAGTCTGGCACTCTACCATTAGGCTCTTCCGGCCCCCATTTCTGCAATTCAAATCATTGTGATACTAGGAACTCGGGCATGAATTCTGGATAGACAAAATGCTGAAGCAAGTGGTGGTGGTGGTGGTGGTGGTGGTAGTGGTTTATAACATTTTAGGCAATAAACAGCATTATACTGGCAATTGCTTCGGCAGTGAGAGAACTGTGTACTTTAAGATGGAGATGCTTCTGACCTTTAAAGAAGCATCAAGGACCATCATCCGTCTTATCATTTGTTTGTTTGTCTACCTTCCCCATTGTGCTCTGAATCTGTCGCAATGATATAGTTACTTAGGGAAGAATGTTTCAGTTTCAGTTTCATCATGGAGGTGTTGCTGCGTGCGGACAAGTCCATATACGCTACACTACATCTGCTAAATTTCCAGACCAGAATGCACACGGTTTATAGCTAATGACTAAGAAGAGAGAATTTAAAATCGAGAGTCTCATAACTACGACTTAGCAGATGTCTGACCTGCGCAATAGCCCAACGCGCTGGTCGGACCTTGGGTACCACATAACGCTGTCTGTGCCATTATTATCATTGTATGTGTGTGTGTAGACATTTAGGGGTATTCTTGCGCACGTGCCTGTAGGATGTGGGAAGAATATACATTGCAGGGGACACTTTCTCCTTATAATTGCACGTGCCAGAAAGAGACAGAGACGGACAGAAGGTGACAGAGAATTACTGAATGAGAAAAAGGCGTGATTCCAAAGTTTGAAAAAGAGATAGTGAATTTATGTGTGTTAAGACGTGCAAGTGTAGAAATACTGAGAAATAGGGACGACAGACAGACAGACAGACAGATGGACAGACAACCAGTCATGGGGGGAGAGAGGGGGGAGGAGTGAGGGAGGGAATGAGTGAGTGAGAGTGAGAAAGAGAGGGGGAGTAGAGAGCGAGGGGGAGGGAGTGAATGAGAGAGAGAGAGAGA
>CM065723.1:70239811-70242311 GCA_033310375.1 Conus canariensis
AGAGCGTATCGTCACTCAAACTCTGTCTATTTACCATCCTTCCATCATCGCTCATTCCCACAAACCGTGTCTTACAGTGAAATCCCATCAACCGTACCCTGTCATGACCTTCCACTAAACGCCGCTCACCCTGATCATCCTGCATCCGCAATTCACCATGATTACTATGCATCTGCCCCTCATCCTGACTATCATGCATCTGCCCCTCATTCTGACTATCATGCATCCGCCCCTCATCCTGAATACCCTGCAGCCTCCGATCGTCATAACTACCCTGCAGCCGCCGCTCACCATGAATACCCTACAGCCAACCATGACTACCGTGCAGCCTCCGCGCACCGTAACTACCCTGCAGGCGCCGCTCACCGTAACTACCGTGCAGCAGCCGCTCACCGTAACTACCCTGCAGGCGCCGTTCACCGTAACTACCCTGCAGGCGCCGCTCACCGTAACTACCCTGCAGGCGCCGCTCACCGTAACTACCCTGCAGGCGCCGCTCACCGTAACTACCCTGCAGGCGCCGCTCACCGTAACTACCCTGCAGGCGCCGCTCACTGTGTCTATCCTGCAGGCGCCGCTCACTGTGACTACGGTGCAGGCACCGCTCACAGTGACCACCGTGCAGGCGCCCCTCGCCATGACTGCCGTGCAGGCGCCCCTCGCCATGATTACCGTCCAGCTGCCGCTCACCATGACAACCCTGTAGCCGCCGCTCACCGTGTGTTTCAACAGACGTCCCCTCACCGTGTGGGGCGGCGCTACAACATCTACTCGCGGTCATCAAACAGAAGAAACGACAGTCACAATTTAGACCAAGTAAATCAGTTCTGTGATTCAAGTCTTGGTCACCAAAATATAAATGTTGACCTGTTTCCCGGACATCCAACTCCCTTTTCCAGCCTGCCTCTCTGTTACTCAGCAGACTGCTTTCCCCCTCTGATGCCCCACCCCCAAAGTAATTCTCTTATTTAGTAGGGGTTCGGATTGCATGCTATTCCACTCATTAGCAATCATCAGGACTTCCCTGCAACTTGAGTGTCTATTGTGAGCCATGAAATGACCAATGCACTTAGTTGAACTATAATTATTCTGAACTGATTATTTCCGTATCCTCTCTATTTCACGTGGTAATTCTGTATATCTCCAGGTAGCGCTGCTTCCCTCCATTCACTAATGTCAACCAATGTGAATGTATCAGACTGGCCCGGCAATGACGGTCTGCGCATAGGTCACCTAAATATTTGTCATCTCATAAACAAAATGTCTGACGTATCAAAAATCATTCATAATAATCATAAACCTTTCCATGTCTTTGGATTTTCTGAGGCATGGACAAACAGCCGCGTTGGTGACAATTCTATCTCCATTCCTGGATACTCAATAGTCCGGAGAAATCCTGAAAATATTCTTGAAACAGGTATTGCTGTCTACGTCCAAAAAGATGTCCCATACAAAATTCGTAACGATCTTTGTCACAAAAATATTGAAATAACGTGGCTTGAAATTCAGTCAAAAAGTAAGACATTAGCGTCAATTCTTGTCGGATTTGTATACAGACATCCTAAAAGTAAGTCCAGCTGGTATAACGATTTTTGTGAGATGATGGACACAGTATGGCTTTTGAAAACAGAAATACTATTATTGGGAGATTTCAATATAGATCTGTTTCAGTCTTGTTCTCAATGGTCCAACATTGCTAATTCATATAATCTTCATCAGTGCATTTCTTTACCGACTAGAGTTACTTCAAAATCTAATACCCTTATAGACCACATATATTCGTCGAACATTGCTGCACTTACAGAAATATGTGTACCGCCAACTGGTGCAAGTGACCACAATGCTGTTTGCGTAACTTGGAACAAAAAAGGTTTTAAAGTTCCAAAAGCAAGTCATTTGGTAATCACATTTCGTTCATTCAAAAACTTCAACTTACACGCTTTTCAATCTGATCTCATTTCCTCGCCTTTTGCAAACATCTATAGCTACACCGATCCAGATGATACCCTTGCCTTTTGGACGAGAACCTTTCTGAATATTGTCGACAAACACATCCCATTGATCCAGAGGCGAGTCAGATCAGATATCCTGCCTGTCTGGCTCACTCAGGATATTCTGAATGCCATGGACGAGAGGGACAATTTAAAAAGTGTAGGCTCTGACAAAGAGTATAAGAGAAAACGCAACATTGTGAAGTACATGATTAGAAAGTCTAAATGTGATTCTTTCAGAAAGTTGGTCCAAAATAAAAACAACGGAGCCTCTATTTGGAAAGCTATTAATAAACTCACCGGACCGTGTTCATCAAGACAGGAATGTTCCATTCCAGTAGAAACCCTAAATGATCATTTTGCCAATATTGGTAACAAGCTAAACATAGGGAAAGATAAAACTAGCATTTTTGACACTGCGAATTTACAGAAATTTTGTGATGCAAGAAATATGCACGCAAAGTTTTCTATCCCCCTAATATCTGTTAATGAAGTGTTTTTATATCTAT
>CM065723.1:70254811-70257311 GCA_033310375.1 Conus canariensis
TATTGTTTTTCTTATAGACAAAGCTCTATTAGGTACCATGAGAGATATATTGTACATGTGTGCATATGTTCCGCCTGAGGGGTCACCATTTTATTCTTTTTTTGATGTAAACAATGGCATTGGTCTTCTGGAAGAATGCTTAGCAGATTGTTCAGTTGCATTTCATGATGTATACATTGTATTGTCGGGAGATTTCAACAGTCGAACTGCTGATATAAACGTTGATGATTTTTGTAGTGAAAATTTTATTTACTCATTAAAAACAAGCAGTTCGATCAACAATAGGAATTCTCAAGACAAAGTGCTGAATAAATATGGTAAGCTTATGTTGAATTTATGTACTACATTTGATTTACGTATTCTGAATGGTGCATGTAATGGCGACCACTATGGTTGCTACACATACATCTCAGATTCAGGCAGTAGTGTAAATGATTACTTTTTCATGTCAAATGACTTGTTTGCCATATTTGAATCCTTGTGTGAACTCAATATTCATGATATGTTTCATTCAGATCATATGCCACTTGAATTACACTTAAATTTTTCGGAAGAACATAGCAGTATGAAATCTCCAGATGTGAAGCAAACATTAAATAGGATAGTCTGGAACAATGATGCAGCGCCAGTATTTATTAACTCAATGCACTCTGAGGAATCTCGTAGAACATTAGAGCTGGCTGTACATTTAATCGACTATGATATTGACAAAGCTTTGTCTACTTTTAATGATTATATTATGCGATGCGCTGAATGCATGAATAAGCAGATCAGCACTGGTGACAATGATAGATCAGATGACTGGTACGATCATGAATGTAAAACAACAAAGAAAAATTTAAGAAAGCTTTACAGAACAGCTCGTCGAACAGGAGATCATGAAGACGAAAATGCTTTTTGTATCGCACGTAGAGAGTATAAGCATCTGTTAAAACGCAAAGAGAACGATTTTCATAAGTCGTTGTTAAATGAATTGTTATCTTCTGTGAATAATCAAAAGCAATTTTGGGAAAATGTAAATAAAATTTCATGTAAAAGAAAACACATTAGTAATGATATCACTCTGGATGACTGGTTTCAACACTTCAAAAATTTACTCGAAAAAGAAAGTGAAGTAGATGATGACGAATTTAATGTTGATGATAATGATTATTGTTTTAATCGACCAATTTCAAAAGAGGAAGTTATTTTAGCAATTAGAAAGATTAAAATGAAAAAAGCTGCTGGACCGGATGGAATAATTGGAGAGTTGTTAAAAAGTGCAGGTGATTGTGTTGCAGATTTCTTTGTCATATTCTTTAATGCTTTGTTTCAGAAAGGTATATTCCCTGACACATGGACAGAAAGTATTGTATTTCCTCTGTATAAAAAAGGTGATGTCAACAATCCTAACAATTACAGGGGCATTTCGCTATGCAATATTAGTAGTAAAATTTATAGTACAGTTATTAATCATCGTTTACAAGAGTGGGTTGAAGAAAATAACATTACTGGGGAATATCAAGCAGGATTCAAAAAGAACTATTCGACTATTGATCACATGTTTACTTCGTTAGCTCTTGTTCAAAAACAGTTCTCTTTCGACAGAAAATTATACGTTGCATTTATTGATTTTGAAAAAGCTTTTGATACTATAAACAGGAAAATTCTTTGGTCAGTTCTAGTAAAAAATGGTATAAGAGGTAATCTATACCATTGCATTAAAAGTGTGTATAATAATGTTAAAGTTAAGGTACGGTGTGGTTATAAATTAACTGATTTTATCATGTGTACTTACGGTGTTAAGCAAGGTGATGTGTGCAGTCCGGTTTTATTTTCTTTGTTTATTAATGAACTTGCCATAGAAATAATTCAAAATGGTAAACATGGTGCAATGTTTACAATCGACTATTTTGAGCTCTTTATCCTACTACTCGCAGATGATGTTGTACTGTTATCAGAGACAATGATTGGTTTGCAAACCCAGTTAAATAGTCTGCAACGCGCAGCTTTTTCTCTTGATTTGAAAGTGAATTTAAGTAAGAGCAATATAATTGTGTTCAGAAAAGGTGGTTATTTAGCAGCAAGAGAACATTGGACGTATAACCATGCTGTGATGCCTGTGGTAAATGCTTATAAATACTTGGGTATATTGTTTTCAACAAAACTCAGCTTCACATTAGCATGCAATGACCTGGTAAGTAAAGCAAAGAAAGCTCTGCTTTGTATTATGAGAAAACTTCATGTTTTGAAGAATTCTAGTTTAGATTTGTTGTTGAAGTTATTTGATTCCCAGGTTCAGCTCATTGCTCAGTACGGTGCAGAACTTTGGGGACTAGACGTTGCAGCCTGCCAATGCGAAAAAGTACATCTTTTTGCCTTAAAGAAATTTTTAGGAGTCGAAATGCGAACACCCAATGACCTTGTCTATGGAGAGACCAATAGATATCCTATTTACATAAATTCTGTATTAAGCTGTATTCGATACTGGTTAAAATTAACTAAAATGAATGATTATAGA
>CM065723.1:70259811-70269811 GCA_033310375.1 Conus canariensis
TGTCTGTCTCTGTTTTCTCTCTCTCTTCTCTCTCTCTCTCTCTCTCTCTCTCTCTCTCTCTCTCTCTCTCTCTCTCTCTGGACGGATAAAGAAAAGCATGTCGTTGCTTATCTGTACCCCATAGAAATAAAGATTATCATCAATCAGTCAATCGATCTCTCTCTCTCTCTCTCTCTCTCTCTCTCTCTCTCTCTCTCTCTCTCTCTCTCTCTCTCTCTGGACGGATAAAGAAAAGCATGTCGTTGCTTATCTGTACCCCATAGAAATAAAGATTATCAGTCAATCAGTCAATCGATCTCTCTCTCTCTCTCTCTCTCTCTCTCTCTCTCTCTCTCTCTCTCTCCTCTCTTCTCTCTCTTCTTCTTCTCTCACTCTCTCTCTCTCTCGTCTCTCTCTCTCTCTCTCTCTCTCTCTCTCTCTCTCTGTTCTCATGTTGGGATTTATCCTTCACGACAGGTACTCTCCGTCTGTCTGTCTGTCTGTCTGTCCTGCAGTCTGTCTGTCTGCACTGTACACATGTCTCTTTCTCCACACACACCCCTCTCTCTCCCTCCCTCTCTCTCTCTCTCTCTCTCTCTCTCTCTCTCTCTCTCTCTCTCTCTCTCTGTAAAACTGTTTCATAGAATCACACAGAAGTTGCCATTGTTAATTCATACAAATATCTTGGACGATTGTCTACAAGAAAACTGAGTTTGAGTTATGCATGGAATTACTCTTGTTAGAAAAGAAAAAAAAGAGGTGATATGGATTTTTTTAATCTCCCAGAAAGGTGAGCTGTGTTGATTCGATTGTGCTATATTCTGAAACATGATCAACTCACAAATAGAGCCATTAATAACATATGCTGCTGACGTTTGGGGATTGAGCGTACATTTGCGAACCGAGAAAGTGCACAACTACGCCACAACACATTTTCTCTGTTTGCCAGTTTATTCATCTAACATTGATGTTCACGGAGAAACGGGCAGATATCATATCATCTGTGTGTGTGTGTGTGTGTGTGTGTGTGTGTGTGTGTGTGTGTGTGTGTGTGTGTGTGTGTGTGTGTAATAACACAATATCAAATGTGTAAAGTATTGCAGATATCGTTCATGTATGAAAATGTAATATCAAATGTATCAAGTATTGGTTAAAATTATGAAGATTTCCACAGCACGTTTATGTAGTCAAACATGACATGATGCTTTTGCAACTGGAATGAAATAGAAAACATAATTCGGCTGATGAAACGAAGAAAGATCTTTGTGAATATGCATGATGTTGGCATTGCGCGGATGTCTCAATAATGGAGGAGATGGCCAGCTTCGGTGTATTGCAGCTTTCAAAACCAGATTCATTTGTTCCTTTCAACTAGCCTGGCTTCACGTATGGAAAACAAAAAAAGTATTGACCTTTTTCCTTTGAAAATATATTCCAGTCCAAGAAGGTTTTTGTTTTAATTGTTACTACAGACAAATGCCGCAAAGAAATGCAAGATCTGGGTTACGGATACTGGATTTCATTGCTAATCTAATCTAGGATGTGAACACAGCGAAGGCTTTCAAGGGTGGTGCAGGATTGCTCCCAGCTGCTTTGTTCGGCAGTTGAGGACAGGACTTCTCTGGGTCGTACCCGCACCTTGGAGTGTATCTTTTTCTTCCTGACGCGTGTACAGAACTACTGTGTCCTTTACGTGGAAACACTTCTTATTTCAGTGCATCGCGTCTGATGAATTGAGGCTAACTGTGTACCTTCTGACTTACCTGCGGTCAAAGGAAATGATGTGGATTCTCTTTTATTACCTGACGATGAATTCAAAATTAAATCAGGTGCTAGATTTATTGCAGAAGCGAAGGAAATGAGACAAATTCATTTTCGTCTTTGTACCAGACACATGTCGTGAGGCATGGAATTCGGCAAAACTAATTACATGTTTGATTGTTTTATGCAAATCAAGTCATCATAATCTTGGTTGATTGACTGGATGGTCGAGATGTATGTATATATCATTCATTTCCTTTAATTTCCTAAATATTTTGTAATTTTGTACCAGAAATATATGGTTGATTTATAATTTTTTTTTTCATGGTTTAATCACTTTCCTTCGATTATGCACAGTGCAAAATTATTGTTAAACCACTCCCTCTGTGTCAAAAGACCCTTTAAGTAATAACAATAATATATCAAAGTGTTAAATCTCTCTCTCTCTTTTCTCTCTCTCTCTCTCTCTCTCTCTCTCTCTCTCTCTCTCTCTCTCTCTCTCTCCTCAAGAGACTTCCTAATCTGCATCCAAATCAGATCCACCTACGTCTTCGAAGGAAAGTGAAGGGAGGGATGCTAATGTTGTGCTTTTCTTTCTGTGACCGATTATCTTTCCCTCCTCTAATTCGACGGATTTCAACGATGTTTTATCTCTTCCAGAATGAACTTCTGGTGCATTTCAAATGCTTTGTTTTTATAAACAAAATGCTCTCTCTCTCTCTCTCTCTCTCTCTCTCTCTCTCTCTCTCTCTCTCTCTCTCTCTCTCTCTCTCATATATATACACACCGATTTTAATACACTTTTCATAGTTCTCCCCTATTACAAATCTATTTTTGATACACTTTTGGCAGTATACGGAACAGCTCACCAGCAAGGCCGAAATTTTGCATTCACGAATACGAGTTTAAGTAAAACATTTTTGTAAATCACCTCACAAATGCTTTTGCTAAACCAGTACGAAGATAAAATCATTGATGCTTCAGCCAGTCATACTTCCTGACTCTATTTTGTTCGTGTATGTGTTCCTTTACTTATTCCCTTTCTTTCGTTTATTTATCAACTTAAATATTTATGTGTATGTGTTAATGCATGTATTCCTTTACTTGTTTCCTTTCTTCCCAATTATTTGCTTATTCATCTAAACATGTACATTTTGATAACGTACTGTGTTTTGTGCTATGTATGCGATCATCCAAATCTAAATGTGTGGGCATGCTATGTGCTGCCACTTCTACAAGTGTGAGTGTGTGTGTGTGTGTGTGTGTGTGTGTGTGTGTGTGTGTGTGTGTGTTTTGTAGATAGCTGATGGGGAAAATCAGATACGCTGCCTAATCAAAACACCATCTCAAATAAAACATACACTTTGACACACAACGAGAGTGCACGCATTGGCGCGCACACTTGCGCGCGCGCGCGCGCGCGCACGCACACTCTCTCACACACACACACACACACACACACACACACCGTGTAGAGGTCATTAGGCATGCTATGTATAGGAATCAACGAAATGACTAGAATGAAATCCTGTCGAGAGAGAGAGAGAGTGGGGGGGGGGGGGTAGGGATGGAGAGACAGACTGACAGACAGACAGACAAAGACAGAGAGAGAGAAAGAGAGAGGCACAGAAAGAGACAGTGAGAGGGACACACACACACACACACACACACACACACACACACACACACACACACACACACACACACAGAGGGAAGTCCGAAAATGACACGTTTGTGGAAAGGTGAGACGAGGAGACGACACGGTATCTGCCCTGGCCATGTAAGCGACACCCTTTCCCACCCAACGCAGCCGAGTCACGTCGCGCTGTTTCCAGCCGAGCCAACCACCAGGGCCACACCTGGTCTGGTCTAATCCGGCCCATAGGATTGGAGAAAAGGTGAAAAGTTACATAGGGTCTTACTGCAAAAATAAATATATAGATAAATAAATATGTGAATGAAAAAAAATCAGTACATCAATAAATAAAATTAATCAATAAATAGATACATAGAAATAAGTAAATTGATTGATTAATGAATAAATAAATCAGTGAAACTCTGGGACCGGAAGGTGTGGGCAGAGAAGAGGGGAAGGGGAAGGGAGCAATTTAATACGACAATTTTCCCGTGAGAAAGACAATTCCTCTCGAAGAATCCTCACCGTTCAGAAGATCCCACTGTTTACAGTGCAAATAAAGGGTGTTGTAAGGGAGGTGGGGGGGGGGGTTGAGAATTGTAAATTAAACAAAAGATTTCTTTTCTGGCTTCAAGATCTTGAAGACAACATTTTGCCTTGTTTGCGTCGATTTTTAAGTGGATTTTGAACACGTAAGATCTTGCGCACACATAGAATGCCATCACCAACTTTCGGAAGAGAAAACGGGCATTTTGTCGTCGGTGTAGATGACACGTGTTTACATTGCATGCATCCTCTGGGAGCCAGTTCTTTCTTGAACTGCATGATACAGGAAACGAAAGAGTAGTGCCAGTCAACTGTGCCCAGATAGACAGCCCGTGGTATGAATGAGCGTGGATGGCAAAAGCGCTTACAGCTTTAGTCTCTAATCGAGGATAGGCGCCATACATAATAATAATAATAATAGTAATAATAATAATAATAATAATGATGATGATGATGATGACAATAATAATACTGATAATAGTAATAATCATCATCATCATCATCAAGATAATGATGATGATGATGATAATGATAATAATAATGATTGTAATAATGTCTCGTTTTGCCACCCACTGGGAGACTGGAATCTTCTCTATAGCTATCGCCTCCAAAACGGTGGCCTTTTCTCGTTCTAACCAGCCAAATTCGTGGTCACTATGGAGTTGCAAAAGTACAGACCAGGTAGAGAGGGGAAAAAAGAAAAAAAAAATGGGGGTAGGTGGGAACAAACGAAAAGAGAAACATGTTTTTAAAACAACACGTTTCGACCCATTGGGTCTCGGGAAAATAAAGCAACATTCAAAAACAATCCAAACATGGACGAACAAATAAAGTCAATTATCCCTTCGACCTTGGTGACAACGTGTGTTATTTGCTTCTTCCTTCGTTTGGCAGCTCAGTGCTTCTTTTCTTTCTTTCTTTTTTTCATATTTCACTTTCCGCTTGTAGTCACCCCACTTTGAAACCAAATGAAAATAGGCAGGAACAGTAACTTTTTTTTTTTTCGCGTACGCAGGCTGATACTCCTGCGGACACTCCCTGTATAGGCAGGCAAGGATTAATTCCATCTACCCAACAAAGGGAGTGGAGTTTTGTGTGTTTGACCGTTTTCTATCCCGCCATTAAGGCAGCCATACTCCAACGAAAATTAGGAGAAAGGTGGGGGAAATAAGTAAACGTAGCAAAATATAGGAGCGACAGAAAATAGAAGGAATAAATAGAAAACATAGGAGCACGTTGGAAAACGTAGGAACAATCAGGAAAACTAAGGAGCATTGAGGAAACATTCGGAACAGGAAGAAACACGTAAACAAATAGGAAATGGTAGAATCGAATGGAAAAAAGACAGCAACACGCCGGGGGGGGGGGGGGGGGGGGTGATATGAACTTGTGGGGAAAAAATTAACGCGAATATAGAAGGATACGAACAATGAAACAACTCAGAATAATTCGGGGGGGAAAAAAAACAGGAACAAGTAAGAATAAGAAGGAAAAATAGAACGAAGTTAACAAAAGACAGGAATAGGAACAAAACTAACAAGTGGGAAAAGGTGGAAACAGGTAAGATAAGATATAAACAAGCAGGAAAGGATAGGAACAAGATGGAAAAGATAAGAACAAACAGGATTAGATAGAGAAAAAAAATAGGTGAGAACAAGAGGGAATAAACAGGAACAAGCCGGAAAAGATAAGAGCAAGTGAGATTAGATTGCCAAAGATGTGAACAAGAAGCAAAAGATAGAAACATGGAGGAAAAGGTGGTAACAAGATGGAAAAGGTAAGGACAAAAAGCATAACGTTGTGAAAGATGTGAACAAGTGCCCAAAAAGAAAAAAGAAACAGAAATAATTCGAAAAGAGTAGGAACACGTTGGATCCATGGAATAGATCAAAACAAGTAAGTTTAGGACGGAAAATATGCGGATATTTACGAAGGTGTAAAAACGAGTAGGAAAGGCTAGGAACAAATTGAGAAAAAGATAGCAACGAGATGGAGAAAAAATAAACTTTAATAGTAGTCAAACACTCTGTTGAAAAGAAAAAGATTTTGTGAACTGTAGACCATTGTACGTGTCATTAAGACCAAACGCCTGTACAAAAAAAGAATGAGAGTTAGAGCCAGAGAAGTTAAAGTTTAAAGAAACCTACGTCGACACCACTATTCATACATAACACGACAATTGTCCGAAATCTGTTCCACTTTAACTGCTGAAGGTCAAACTGGCTTTATTTGGATCCCACCCCCACCCCCACTCCTCTCTCTCTCTCTCTCTCTCTCTCTCTCTCTCTCTCTCTCTCTCTCTCTCTCTCTCTGGTGTATAAGAGTGAGGAAAGCACGGTGTGGATGGGGTAGGTCTATTCGTGAGCAAAGGTTCATATTTCTGCAGCCTGTCCTTTCTCGCTGTGTTCTTGAAATTACAGTGCGTACTTTTGCTTCCAGCTTATATGTTTTGCAACTGTGTCTCCGTTAAAAGCTGCAGCTGGCTGTTCCAGCCTGTATTTGCTCTGCCTGCTGTAAATGGCCACGCCACCGTTTGTTTGTTTTTTTACCTGCTCTTTGGATGCCTTTTTTTTTAAGTTGTATACATCATCGAAAACAACATGAAATGAAATAAACAGACAGGTACAAGTAAGGGAGGGCTGTCACAAGACGGAAAAGACAGGAACGAGTGGGAAAGGGTAATAACAAACTGAAAAGCGAAGGAACAAGTCGAGCAGGAACAATTTGGAATACAGGAGTACCCAGGCATTAGTAGGAAGAAGTTGGGGAAAAAACATAGGGACACGTAGAAATTGATAGGAACACGCTGGAAAAAAAAAACAACAGAGAGACAAGCAGAAATTGGTAAAAAGAAACTCAAACACATAGGGACACGTAGAAATTGATAGGAACAAGCTGGAAAAAAAAACAGAGAGACAAGCAGAAATTGGTAAAAAGAAACTCAAAAACATAGGGACACGTAAAAATTGGTAGGAACAAGTTGGAGCGCCTAGGAACAAGTAAGGGTTGGTAGCAGAAACAAGTTGGAAAGCATACGAACCAGTAAGAATTAGTAGGAAAAAGCGGGGGGGGGGGGGGGGGGGGGGGGGGGCATAGGAGCTAAGTAAAATTGGTAGGAACAAGATGGAAAGCAAAGAAATGATGTCAGAACTGATCGGAACAAGTTGAAGGAACAGTTGGGACTGATAGGAACAAGGCAGGAAGGTTGGACCGACCAAGTCTAAGAAGGTTGAAGCAATCTGGTGAAAATGGGAACAAGTAAGAATACAGAGGCAAAGATGAGAACAAATCAGAAAAGACAGAAACAAAGTTACGTTGGAACGGATGGGAAGAGAGAAAGACAGCAGAAGGGGGATTGGGGGGGGGGGGGGGAGGCCAAAGAAGAAAAGATTGAAAACGAAAAGCCGAAAAGACAGGGACGAATGAAACAAAGGTTCAATAATAACGAGAAACAAGCGAAAAAGACGGGAACAATTGGTAAAAGGAAGGAACACGTTTGAAAAGATAGGGACGATGAGCAACAGATCAAAACACGAACAAGTTTGAAAAGTAGGGACGATGAGCAACAGATCATGACACGAACAAGTTTGAAAAGATAGGGACGATGAGCAACAGATCATGACACGAACAAGTTTGAAAAGATGGGGACGATGAGCAACAGATCATGACACGAACAAGTTTGAAAAGATAGGGACGATGAGCAACAGATCATGACACGAACAAGTTTGAAAAGATGGGACGATGAGCAACAGATCATGACACGAACAAGTTTGAAAAGATGGGGACGATGAGCAAACAGATCATGACACGAACAAGTTTGAAAAGATGGGACGATGAGCAACAGATCATGACACGAACAAGTTTGAAAAGATGGGGACGATGAGCAACAGATCATGACACGAACAAGTTTGAAAAGATGGGACGATGAGCAACAGATCATGAACGAACAAGTTTGAAAAGATGGGGACGATTGAGCAACAGTATGACACGAACAAGTTTGAAAAGATGGGGACGATGAGCAACAGATCATGACACGAACAAGTTTGAAAAGATGGGGACGATGAGCAACAGATCATGACACGAACAAGTTTGAAAAGATAGGGACGATGAGCAACAGATCATGACACGAACAAGTTTGAAAAGATGGGGACGATGAGCAACAGATCATGACACGAACAAGTTTGAAAAGATGGGGACGATGAGCAACAGATCATGACACGAACAAGTTTGAAAAGATAGGGACGATGAGCAACGATCATGACACGAACAAGTTTGAAAAGATGGGGACGATAAACAAATGAACGAAAAGATTTGAAAAGCGAAAAGCGGGACGAATGAAACAAATCATAACGAAAACAAGTGAAAAATGGGGCGGGAACAACGGTAAAGGAAGAACACGTTTGAAAAGATAGGGACGATGAGCAACAGATCAAAACACGAACAAGTTTGAAAAAGATGGGGACGAGCAGCAAAAGGTAGGAACACGCTGGAAAAGAGAGGAACTAGAATTGGGGAGGAACTAACTGGAAGAGATAGGAACGAGTAGGAAAGGAACAATAAGGAACAGGTAGTGACGAGCTTGAAAAGACAGGAACAATTAGAAAAGGGTAGGAACACGTTGAACAAGACAGGAACAATTAGAAAAGGGTAGGAACACGTTGGAGAAGATAGGAACAATTCAAAAGGGTAGCAACACGTTGGAGAAGATAGGAACAATTCAAAAGGGTAGGAACACGTTGGAGAAGATAGGAACAATTAGGAAAGGGTAGGAACACGTTGAACAAGACAGGAACAATTAGAAAAGGGTAGCAACACGTTGGAGAAGATAGGAACAATTCAAAAGGGTAGGAACACGTTGAAGAAGATAGGAACAATTCAAAAGGGTAGGAACACGTTGAAGAAGATAGGAACAATTAGAAAAGGGTAGGAACACGTTGGAGAAGATAGGAACAATTAGAAAAGGGTAGGAACACGTTGAAGAAGATAGGAACAATTAGGAAAAGGGTAGGAACACGTTAGAAAAGATAGGAACAATTAGGAAAAGGGTAGGAACACGTTAGAAAAGATAGGAACAATTAGGAAAGGGTAGGAACACGTTAGAAAAGATAGGAACAATTAGGAAAGGGTAGGAACACGTTAGAAAAGATAGGAAACATTAGGAAAGGGTAGGAACACGTTGGGGAAGATAGGAACAATTAGGAAAGGGTAGGAATACGTTGAAGAAGATAGGAACGATTAGAAAAGGGTAGGAATACGTTGAAGAAGATAGGAACGATTAGAAAAGGGTAGGAATACGTTGAAGAAGATAGGAACGATTAGAAAAGGGTAGGAATACGTTGAGAAGATAGGAACGAATTAGAAAAGGGTAGGAACACGTTGGAGAAGATAGGAACAATTAGAAAAGGGTAGGAACACGTTGGAGAAGACAGGAACAATTAGAAAAGGTAGGAACACGTTGAGAAGACAGGAACAATTAGGAAAGGGTAGGAACACGTTGGAGAAGACAGGAACAATTAGAAAAGGGTAGGAACACGTTGGAGAAGATAGGAACGATTAGAAAAGGGTAGAACACGTTGGAGAAGATGGAACATTAGAAAGGTAGAACACGTTGGAGAAGATGGGAACAATTAGAAAAGGGTAGGAACACGTTGGAGAAGATAGGAACAATTCCAAAAGGGTAGGAACACGTTGGAGAAGATAGGAACGATTAGAAAAGGGTAGGAACACGTTGGAGAGGATAGGAATGCTTAAGAAACGGCAACAACGAGCTTGAAAAGACATGAACACTTACGAAAGGGAAGGGAAAAGCTGGACAAGATAGGAACAATTCGGAAAGGGTAGGAACAAGTTGGAAAAGATAAGAACAACTAGGAATGGACTGGAACAAGTTCAAAAAAGATAGGGACAATTACGAAAGGATAGGGACTAACTGGAGAAGATAGGAACAATTAGGAATATGCAGCAAAAGACGTGAACATTTAAAGAAAGATACGAATAAACCGGAAAAGGTAGATGTACATAAGAAACTAAACAAAAACAAGTAGAAAAGATAGGAACAAGATTTTTTTTTAGGTTAAG
>CM065723.1:70277311-70384811 GCA_033310375.1 Conus canariensis
GGGACTGGCCAGTATCGCCGGGGGACGACTCTCGAGGCTGTGGGGCACTTTGACCACGAGGCGCTGCCACTCTGCGACTTCACCAGTGGCCTGCACGACCTGCAGGGCCCTCTTTTGGGGGATGGAGAGGGTGGGAGCGTCCCCCAAGGGCGCAGAGTGGACACCGATGTACGTGCAGCGGCTTGGCGACTTCTGTCCTACACGTCTCCTGGGTCAGCCTCACGCGGCACAGGACCGTCGCCACTCAGCACAAAGACGGCCGCCCGGTAGCCATGACGACGGCCTTGGAGTGAGGGCCACAAGAAGAACGGCACTGACCATCCACCAACGAACAACTTGCTGCAGTGACGACGGGTCTAGCCTGTGTCGCCGGGGGACGGCTCTCGAGGCTGTGGGGCAGTTCGACGGCGAGGCGCTGCCACTCTGCGACTTCACCAGTGGCCTGCACAACCAGCAGGGCCCTCCCTTTGGCTCTGGGGAGGGAGAGAACGTCCCACATAGGCGCAGAGTCCAAGCACTGATCTCTATGCTGCGGCCTGGCGACTTGTGTCCTGCACGTCTCCCGGGTCGGCCTCACGCGGCACAGGACCGTCGCCACTCGGAACGTAGACGGCCACCCAGCGGTCCTGAAGATCCCATCATCACGACCTTCTATGGAAGAAGGAAAACACCGACCATCTACGAAGGAAGAACTTCACCCAGGCTCCTGCCTGAGGATGCCGTCCACCCTGGGTTCCTCCTCCCGTCCGCAGATACCGACTCCGACCAAACGTGCCAGCATACAAGTCTGCCAAGACAAACGACTCCATGCTGCAGCTTGTTGAGGCGACAAACGTGTCCCTTTAAGCGATTGCTGTGAGGACGTTCAACTCCAACTCTCTCTCAAGTCCGAGTACCGGCCTCTCTGATCTAGTATAGGTCACGCGGGGATAGGAGGCAGAAGACGGTGCATCGCGTTTCGCCCAGTCCGGATTCAACCAGTGCGTCTTCATTCAACACACACACACCACACACACACACACACACACACACAACACACACAACACACACACACACACACACACACACACACACACACACACAACACGCAAACGCAAAATGGCGGAGAGGGCAATGAATGGTGAGGAGGGAGGGAGGATTGAACGGGGAGGAGGGGATGTTGTAAAGCTATATGTATGGGATGAGATAATACACCGAGGGACCGTGTGTCCAAGCACTTTAAAGCGTACGTAAAAGAGCCCATGGCAGCTAGGGAACTATACCTGCCAAAAGTCTCCCAGATAATCCACCTCGACAGATCCTCTTTTCCAGTCATGAAAAACACAGGGCCTTATCAGGGCTGGCAAACACACACACACACACACACACACACACACACACACACACACACACACACACACACACACACACACACAGGAAAGATCCAGAAGATGACGTACAGAGAAAAGAAACAAGACACTTCACGACATGGTAGTGATAGACAACTAACTGTCAGTATCTTTATGGCTGATAACCCTAATCTGATAACACTGGGGTGCGCCAGATATTGCTCCTAGTTTAATGACACAAGATCAAAAGGAAATGATCTGTCAAAACAAAACCATTCCAGGAACAGTAGTCATTAAACAAACAAGCAGGATAGATTTTGCAGCCATGATTAGATAATGATCTGTCAAAACAAAACCATTCCAGGAACAGTAGTCATTAAACAAACAAGCAGGATAGATTTTGCAGCCATGATTAGATAATGATCTGTCAAAACAAAACCATTCCAGGAACAGTAGTCATTAAACAAACAAGCAGGATAGATTTTGCAGCCATGATTAGATAATGATCTGTCAAAACAAAACCATTCCAGGAACAGTAGTCATTAAACAAACAAGCAGGATAGATTTTGCAGCCATGATTAGATAATGATCTGTCAAAACAAAACCATTCCAGGAACAGTAGTCATTAAACAAACAAGCAGGATAGATTTTGCAGCCATGATTAGATAATGATCTGTCAAAACAAAACCATTCCAGGAACAGTAGTCATTAAACAAACAAGCAGGATAGATTTTGCAGCCATGATTAGATAATGATCTGTCAAAACAAAACCATTCCAGGAACAGTAGTCATTAAACAAACAAGCAGGATAGATTTTGCAGCCATGATTAGATAATGATCTGTCAAAACAAAACCATTCCAGGAACAGTAGTCATTAAACAAACAAGCAGGATAGATTTTGCAGCCATGATTAGATAATGATCTGTCAAAACAAAACCATTCCAGGAACAGTAGTCATTAAACAAACAAGCAGGATAGATTTTGCAGCCATGATTAGATAATGATCTGTCAAAACAAAACCATTCCAGGAACAGTAGTCATTAAACAAACAAGCAGGATAGATTTTGCAGCCATGATTAGATAATGATCTGTCAAAACAAAACCATTCCAGGAACAGTAGTCATTAAACAAACAAGCAGGATAGATTTTGCAGCCATGATTAGATAATGATCTGTCAAAACAAAACCATTCCAGGAACAGTAGTCATTAAACAAACAAGCAGGATAGATTTTGCAGCCATGATTAGATAATGATCTGTCAAAACAAAACCATTCCAGGAACAGTAGTCATTAAACAAACAAGCAGGATAGATTTTGCAGCCATGATTAGATAATGATCTGTCAAAACAAAACCATTCCAGGAACAGTAGTCATTAAACAAACAAGCAGGATAGATTTTGCAGCCATGATTAGATAATGATCTGTCAAAACAAAACCATTCCAGGAACAGTAGTCATTAAACAAACAAGCAGATAGATTGCAGCCATGATTAGATAATGATCTGTCAAAACAAACCATTCCAGACAGTAGTCATAAACAAACAGATGTTTGCAGCCATGATTAGATAATGATCTGTCAAAACAAAACCATTCCAGGAACAGTAGTCATTAAACAAACAAGCAGGATAGATTTTGCAGCCATGATTAGATAATGATCTGTCAAAACAAAACCATTCCAGGAACAGTAGTCATTAAACAAACAAGCAGGATAGATTTTGCAGCCATGATTAGATAATGATCTGTCAAAACAAAACCATTCCAGGAACAGTAGTCATTAAACAAACAAGCAGGATAGATTTTGCAGCCATGATTAGATAATGATCTGTCAAAACAAAACCATTCCAGGAACAGTAAGTCATTAAACAAACAAGCAGGATAGATTTTGCAGCCATGATTAGATAATGATCTGTCAAAACAAAACCATTCCAGGAACAGTAGTCATTAAACAAACAAGCAGGATAGATTTTGCAGCCATGATTAGATAATGATCTGTCAAAACAAAACCATTCCAGGAACAGTAGTCATTAAACAAACAAGCAGGATAGATTTTGCAGCCATGATTAGATAATGATCTGTCAAAACAAAACCATTCCAGGAACAGTAGTCATTAAACAAACAAGCAGGATAGATTTTGCAGCCATGATTAGATAATGATCTGTCAAAACAAAACCATTCCAGGAACAGTAGTCATTAAACAAACAAGCAGGATAGATTTTGCAGCCATGATTAGATAATGATCTGTCAAAACAAAACCATTCCAGGAACAGTAGTCATTAAACAAACAAGCAGGATAGATTTTGCAGCCATGATTAGATAATGATCTGTCAAAACAAAACCATTCCAGGAACAGTAGTCATTAAACAAACAAGCAGGATAGATTTTGCAGCCATGATTAGATAATGATCTGTCAAAACAAAACCATTCCAGGAACAGTAGTCATTAAACAAACAAGCAGGATAGATTTTGCAGCCATGATTAGATAATGATCTGTCAAAACAAAACCATTCCAGGAACAGTAGTCATTAAACAAACAAGCACGATAGATTTTGCAGCCATGATTAGATAATGATCTGTCAAAACAAAACCATTCCAGGAACAGTAGTCATTAAACAAACAAGCAGGATAGATTTTGCAGCCATGATTAGATAATGATCTGTCAAAACAAAACCATTCCAGGAACAGTAATCATTAAACAAACAAGCAGATAGATTTTGCAGCCATGATTAGATAATGATCTGTCAAAACAAAACCATTCCACGAACAGTAATCATTAAACAAACAAGCAGGATAGATTTTGCAGCCATGATTAGATAATGACACGCCCGTAACTCTTAAACGAACGGGTGTTTACGGTACCGGATTGCTTAGCGCAACAAAGAGCACACAGAGATCAACAAGGAGACATTCCCCCAGATATGTTCCAAGTTTGCCCATACACCCTGTACCCAACACATGCACTCTGCAAAAACAACCAAGGGAAATGAACAAACACAAAATAACATTTATTCAAGACTGGCTCAACCTTTGACGTACATGAGGCCGAAAAAAAGGGGAATACAGGGTGCGGGTAGTGGGGGGGGGGGGGGGGATGAAGGGGGTGCAGGGGAGGGAAGGGGGTAAAGAGAGATGTGGTGTGAAGGGCCGGGGGGGGGGGGGGGGGGGGGGGGGGGGAGAGGAGTTTACTACAGGGAGAAGAAAGTGTTGTTTGCTTCAGTTGTTCTTCTGTTCATCGCTGTTTCCTGCAGCTCAAAATCCATCGCTTGTGGTCTGGCACATAGGATAAAGCCTCCTCCGTCCCTTTATCGGGAAAAGGCCCAGTCCGAGAAGTGTATGATGCAACGTTGTACAACACCCTCAGGCTTTGAAACTAACCCTCAGACTTGACAACCCCAGCAGATGGACAGGTGAGCTCCTCTGCCTGTCATAACAAAGAGTCCGGGTGGCGTGTGATGTCATGTTGACAATCCCCCCTTAAAGTGGACATGTCATTAATGCCCTTTGGTCACAAAGAAGGCTGTGGCGAACCTACGTGTTTTACGATACCTTACTGGTGTCAAATGATGAGAGATTACAGGTCTTTTAATTTTATAACTTAGCGGGGGATGGGGGGGGGGGGGGGGAGGGGGGACATTAATTTTAACTCCCAGCGTACATCACAAACATAATATTCATGCAAAGTAACAATGACAATCATTTTGACTTCGAAATGGTTGCTTTGACTGGTTTTGAGTCTGGAGTATAAGAACTGCGTCACTCAGCTACCAAACGAACGGAATGAACAGACGACAAGACAAAAGCAGTTATTCATGCCCAGTTAAATGTGATAAAAATGCATTTTGAAAAAGACACACACACACACACACACACACACACACACACACACACACACACACACACACACACTCACTCACTCGCACCGCAGAACTGGACAGCTATTTTCACTCTGAAGATAAATTGTATTTTCCAACACCTAGATTTTTTTTTCAAAAGCTATTATGCTTTTGTTGAGTACAGCAGCATGATGCAGAGAAGTAAAGATATTCTAGAACAGACGCAGGTGAATAGGTCGCACAAGCATAAAATATGGACTGACATTGAAGAAAAGAAAAAAAATATTTTCAAAAATTCAGAGAGAGAGAGAATTCTGACGGATTTTTCCAGAAAACATGGATACACTTTAACCCCCCCCCCATCCCCCTCCCCCCCCCCTTCCCCGGGGGTAAGACGAGACACACTGTTGTCCCACGGCTCAAACATCTCGTCATTTACTTTCCCACGGACATTATAAGCTTCAAAAACCCATCACTGTTGTCACATGAAAATGGTTAATTCTGCAAGTTTGTGACTTTATTGTTTGTTTGTTTTTGGGTTTGTTTGTTTGTTTGTTTGTTTTCTTCTTTTTCAACAGTAACCATGACTCGTGAAAAGAAGAAATATGACTTATGAAAACAGTAACCATGAATCATAAAAACAGTAACCATGACTTATGAAAACAGTAACCATGACACATTAAAACAGTAACTCTGACTTATGAAAACAGTAACAATGACTTATGAAAACTGTAACCATGACTCATAAAAACAGTAACCATGACTTATGAAAACAGTAACCATGACTCATAAAAACAGTAGCCATGACTTATGAAAAGTAACCATGACTTATGAAAACTGTAACCATGACTCATAAAAACAGTAACCATGACTTATGAAAACTGTTACAAGGACTCGTGAAAACAGTAGCCATGACACATGAAACAGTAATCATGACACATGAAAACAGTAATTATGATTCATGAAAACAGTAACCATGACACATGAAAACAGTAACCATGACACATGCAAACGGTAGCCATGATGCATAAAAACAGTAGACATGACTTATGAAAACAGGAGCCATGACATATGAAAACAATAACCATGACATGTGAAAACGATTACCATGAGATGTGAAAACAGAAACTATGACACGTGAAAACAGTAACCATGACACATGAAAACAGTAACCATGACACATGAAAACAGTAACCATGACACATGAAAACAGTAGCCATGACACATGAAAACAGTAGCCATGAGTCATGAAAACAGTAACCATGACACATGAAAACAGTAACCATGACACATGAAAACAGTAACCATGACACATGAAAACAGTAGCCATGAGTCATGAAAACAGTAACCATGACACATGAAAACAGTAACCATGACACATGAAAACAGTAACCATGACACATGAAAACAGTAGCCATGAGTCATGAAAACAGTAACCATGACACATGAAAACAATAACCATGACACATGAAAACAGTAACCATGACCCGTGAAAACAGTAACCATGACACATGAAAACAGTAACCATGACACATGAAAACAGTAACCATGACACATGAAAACAGTAACCATGACACATGAAAACAGTAACCATGACACATGAAAACAGTAACCATGACACATGAAAACAGTAACCATGACTTATGAAAACAGTAACCATGACACATGAAAACAGTAACCATGACACATGAAAACAGTAACCATGACCCGTGAAAACAGTAACCATGACACATGAAAACAGTAACCATGACACATGAAAACAGTAACCATGACACATGAAAACAGTAACCATGACACATGAAAACAGTAACCATGACACATGAAAACAGTAACTACGACCCGTGAAAACAGTAACCATGACACATGAAAACAGTAACCATGACACATGAAAACAGTAGCCATGAGTCATGAAAACAGTAACCATGACACATGAAAACAGTAACCATGACACATGAAAACAGTAACCATGACACATGAAAACAGTAACCATGACACATGAAAACAGTAACCATGACTTATGAAAACAGTAACCATGACACATGAAAACAGTAACCATGACACATGAAAACAGTAACCATGACACATGAAAACAGTAACCATGAATTATGAAAACAGTAACCATGACACATGAAAACAGTAGCCATGACACATGAAAACAGTAGCCATGACACATGAAAAAAGTAACCATGACACATGAAAAACAGTAACCATGACACATGAAAACAGTAACCATGACTCATGAAAACAGTAACCATGACACATGAAAACAGTAACTATGATTCCCGAAAACAGTAGACATGACTCATAAAAATAGTAACCATAACTCATGACAACAGTAACCATGATGTACAACAATAGCCATAACTCATGACAACAGTAACCATGATATACAACAATAGCCACAACTCATGACAACAGTAACCATGACATACAACAATAGCCATAACTCATGACAACAGTAACCATGACATACAACAATAGCCATAACTCATGACAACAGTAACCATGACATACAACAATAGCCATAACTCATGACAACAGTAACCATGACATAAAAAATAGCCATAACTCATGACAACAGTAACCATGACATACAACAATAGCCATAACTCTGACAACAGTAACCATGACATACACAATAGCCATAACTCATGACAACAGTAACATGACATACAACAATAGCCATAACTCATGACAACAGTAACCTGACATACAACAATAGCCATAACTCATGACAACAGTAACCATGACATACAACAATAGCCATAACTCATGACAACAGTAACCATGACATACAACAATAGCCACAACTCATGACAACAGTAACCATGACATACAACAATAGCCACAAACTCAGAAACAGTACCATGACATACAACAATAGCCATAACTCATGACAACAGTAACCATGATAATACAACATAGCCATAACTCATGACAACAGTAACCATGACATACAACAATAGCCACAGCTCATGAAAACAGTAACCGTGACATACAACAATAGCCACAGCTCATAAAACTAACCATGACATACCAACAATAGCCACAGCTCATGAAAACAGTAACCATGACATACAACAATAGCCACATGCTCATGAAAACAGTAACCATGACATACAAAAATAGCCATAACTCATGACAACAGTAACCATGACATACAACAATAGCCATAACTCATGACAACAGTAACGTGACATACAACAATAGCCATAACTCATGACAACAGTAACCATGACATACAACAATAGCCATAACTCATGACAACAGTAACCATGATGTACAACAATAGCCATAACTCATGACAAACAGTAACCATGATGTACAACAATAGCCATAACTCATGACAACAGTAAACCATGACATAAACAATAGCCATAACTCATGACAACAGTAACCATGACATACAACAATAGCCATAACTCATGACAACAGTAACCATGACATACAACAATAGCCATAACTCATGAAAACAGTAACCATGACATACAACAATAGCCATAACTCATGAAAACAGTAACCATGACATACAACAATAGCCATAACTCATGACAACAGTAACCATGACATACAACAATAGCCATAACTCATGACAACAGTAACCATGACATACAACAATAGCCATAACTCATGACAACAGTAACCGTGACAACCCAACAATGCCATAATCAGACAACAGTAACCATGACATACAACAATAGCACAGCTCATGAAACAGTAACCATGATGTACAACAATAGCCATAACTCATGACAACAGTAACCATGATAACAACAATAGCCACAGCTCATGAAAACAGTAACCATGACATACAACAATAGCCACAGCTCATGAAAACAGTAACCATGACATACCATGCCAACTCAGACAACAGTAACCATGATGTAACATAGCATAACCAGCAACAGTAACCATGAATACAACAATAGCCATAACTCATGAAAACAGTAACCATGAACATGAAAATAGCCATAACTCATGACAACAGTAACCATGACTCACATGCATAAACAGTAACCATACCAGGAACAACATAGCCATACTCATGAAACAGTAACCATGATTCACAATAGCCATAATCATGAAACAGTACCATGAAAAAACAAGCCATAACTCATGAACAACAGTAACCATGACTACAACAATAGCCATAACTCATGACAACAGTAACCATGATATACAACAATAGCCACAACTCATGACAACAGTAACCATGACATACAACAATAGCCATAACTCATGACAACAGTAACCATGACATACAACAATAGCCATAACTCATGACAACAGTAACCATGACATAACAACAATAGCCATAAACTCATGACAACAGTAACCATGACTACTAACAACAATACCATAACTCATGACAACAGTAACCATGACATACAACAATAGCCATAACTCATGAAACAGTAACCATGACATACAACAATAGCCATAACTCATGACAACAGTAACCATGACATACAACAATAGCCATAACTCATGACAACAGTAACCATGACATACAACAATAGCCATAACTCATGACAACAGTAACCATGACATACAACAATAGCCATAACTCATGACAACAGTAACCATGACATACAACAATAGCCAAACTCATGACAACAGTAACCATGACATACAACAATAGCCAAACTCATGACAACAGTAACCATGACATACAACAATAGCCATAACTCATGACAACAGTAACCATGACATACAACAATAGCCATAACTCATGACAACAGTAACCATGACATACAACAATAGCCAAACTCATGACAACAGTAACCGGACATACAACAATAGCCAAACTCATGACAACAGTAACCATGACATACAACAATAGCCATAACTCATGACAACAGTAACCATGACATACAACAATAGCCAACTCTGAAAACAGTAACCATGACATACAACAATAGCATATGCAACAGTAACAGAATACACAAAGTAACCATGACAACAGTAACCATGACATACAACAATAGCCATAACTCATGAAACAGTAACCTGACATACAACAATAGCCATAACCATGACAACCAGTAACCATGACATACAACAATGCCACCATGAAACAGTAACATGACATCAAATAGCCATAACTCATGACAACAGTAACCATGACATACAACAATAGCCATAACTCATGACAACAGTAACCATGACTACAACAATAGCCATAACTCATGAAACAGTAACCATGACATACAACAATAGCCATAACTCATGACAACAGTAACCATGACATACAACAATAGCCATAACTCATGACAACAGTAACCATGACATACAACAATAGCCATAACTCATGACAACAGTAACCATGACATACAACAATAGCCAAACTCATGACAACAGTAACATGAATACAACAAGTAACCATAATCAATGAAACAGTAACCATATCATCAACATAGCCAAACTCATGACAACAGTAACCATGACATACAACAATAGCCATAACTCATGACAACAGTAACCTGACATACAACAATAGCCATAACTCATGAACAACAGTAACCATGACATACAACAATAGCCATAACTCATGACAACAGTAACCATGAATACAACAATAGCCATAACTCATGACAACAGTAACCATGACATACAACAATAGCCACAGCTCATGAAAACAGTAACCGATGACATACAACAATAGCCACAGACTCATGAAAACAGTAACCATGACATACAACAATAGCCACAGACTCATGACAACAGTAACCATGACATACAACAATAGCCATAACTCATGACAACAGTAACCATGACATACAACAATAGCCATAACTCATGACAACAGTAACCATGACATACAACAATAGCCATAACTCATGACAACAGTAACCATGACATACAACAATAGCCATAACTCATGACAACAGTAACCATGACATACAACAATAGCCATAACTCATGACAACAGTAACCATGATTACAACAATAGCCATAACTCATGACAACAGTAACCATGACATAAACAATAGCCATAACTCATGACAACAGTAACCAGACATACAACAATAGCCATAACTCATGACAACAGTAACCATGACATACAACAATAGCCATAACTCATGACAACAGTAACCATGACATACAACAATAGCCATAACTCATGACAACAGTAACCATGACATACAACAATAGCCAATAACTCATGACAACAGTAACCATGACATACAAGCATAGCCATAAACTACCATGACCAACATAGAAATCTACACAGACCATGACATACAACAATAGCCATAACTCATGAAACAGTAACCATGACTACAACAATAGCCATAACTCATGACAACAGTAACCATGACATACAACAATAGCCATAACTCATGACAACAGTAACCATGATCATACAACAATAGCCATAACTCATGACAAACGTAACCATGACATACAACAATAGCCATAACTCATGACAACAGTAACCAATGACATAACAATAGCCATAACTCATGACAACAGTAACCATGACATACAACAATAGCCATAACTCATGACAACAGTAACCATGACATAATACAATAGCCATAACTCATGACAACAGTAACCATGACATACAACAATAGCCATAACTCATGACAACAGTAACCATGACATACAACAATAGCCATAACTCATGACAACAGTAACCATGACATACAACAATAGCCATAACTCATGACAACAGTAACCATGAATACAACATAGCAATCATGAAAACAGTAACCATGACAAAACAATACCAAACTCATGAAACAGTAACCATGACATACAAAATACCAACTCATGAAACAGTAACCATGAATACAACATAGCCAACTCATGAAACAGTAACCTACATAAAATACCAACTCATGACAACATAACCATAAACAACATACATAACCGAAACATAACCATGACATACAACAATAGCCAACTCATAAACAGTAACCATGACTACACAATAACACTCATGACAACATAACCATGACATACAACAATACATAACCATGAAACAGTAACCATGACTACAACATACCAACTCATGAAACAGTAACCATGACTACAACATACCATAACCATGAAACAGTAACCATGACATCAACAAACATAACCATAACATAACATGCAACCAAACATTCATAAATAACCTGACATAACAGACATAACTACAACTAAACATGAACAGTACATACACAGAAACTCTAAATTCACAACAATATGACAGTACCTAACAGAATACCAGAAACAAACCTAACAACCATACAGAAAAACTAAAAATAACAACATAATAAAATACCACAAACAGTAACCATACATGATACCATAATACATCTCTGAACAGTACCAAACATACCTACTCAGACAACAAACATCAACTCAGACTACCAATAACATCCAACTATAACAGTAACCAAATAAAAAACATGACACATAAACAACCAGAACGTACTATAAACAACATACCAAAATAAAGATAACAAACTCAAAAACATACCTGATACAACATACCAACCAGAACAGTAACCGATAAAACATACAACCTGAACAATACACTATGACAACAGTAACCATGACATACAACAATAGCCATAACTCATGACAACAGTAACCATGACATACAACAATAGCCATAACTCATGACAACAGTAACCATGACATACAACAATAGCCATAACTCATGACAACAGTAACCATGACATACAACAATAGCCATAACTCATGACAACAGTAACCATGACATACAACAATAGCCATAACTCATGACAAACAGTAACCAGTATGACATACAACAATAGCCATAACTCATGACAACAGTAACCATGATATACAACAATAGCCAAACTCATGAAAACAGTAACCATGACATTTCAACAATAGCCATAACTCATGACAACAGTAACCATGACATACAACAATAGCCATAACTCATGAAAACAGTAACCATGACATACAACAATAGCCATAACTCATGACAACAGTAACCATGACATACAACAATAGCCATAACTCATGACAACAGTAACCATGATACAACAATAGCCATACTCATGACACACAGTAACCATGACATACAACAATAGCCATAACTCATGACAACAGTAACCGATGACATACAACAATAGCCATAACTCATGACAACAGTAACCATGACATACAACAATAGCCATAACTCATGACAACAGTAACCATGATTACAACAATAGCCAAACTCATGAAAACAGTAACCATGACATACAACAATAGCCATAACTCATGAAAACAGTAACCATGACATACAACAATAGCCATAACTCATGACAACAGCTAACCATGACATACAACAATAGCCATTAACTCATGACAACAGTAACCATGACATACAACAATAGCCAATACTCATGACAACAGTAACCATGACATACAACAATAGCCATAACTCATGAAAACAGTAACCATGACATACAACAATAGCCATAACTCATGACAACAGTAACCATGACATACAACAATAGCCATAACTCATGACAACAGTAACCATGACATACAACAATAGCCATAACTCATGACAACAGTAACCATGACATACAACAATAGCCATAACTCATGACAACAGTAACCATGACATACAACAATAGCCATAACTCATGACAACAGTAACCATGACATACAACAATAGCCACAACTCATGACAACAGTAACCATGACATACAACAATAGCCACAGCTCATGACAACAGTAACCATGATGTACAACAATAGCCATAACTCATGACAACAGTAACCATGACATACAACAATAGCCATAACTCATGACAACAGTAACCATGACATACAACAATAGCCATAACTCATGACAACAGTAACCATGACATACAACAATAGCCATAACTCATGAAAACAGTAACTATAACTCATGTGCCAGAGCGCCGAAACATTTCATTGAATACAAAGATAACGTTTGACAGATTGCTGAGGACACAGCCGGAATTATACTTTTTTTTTTTTTTTTTTTTTTTTTTTTTTTTACTGTACATGGCTTACTTTGACCACTGAGGTTGATGATCACATTTCTTTTGCTTTTTTTTTGGTTTGTTTGTTTGTTTGTTTTTTGTGTTTGTTTTTGACACATTGACCCTTTAGCGGTGTCAAAAGTGATGAAAATTGGCGTGGTCATATCACAATTTTTTTTCTCGCGTGCACACAGTTAACATGAAAAGAGTGATAACTATTTTCAAGAGAGGAATTTTTTTTATGTTTTCAGGCTAGCAGTGTTCCATAACACTGCGATGCGCACGCACTGTGGGGCCGTCCAATAGAATGCACAGACTGTGGGGCCGTCCAATAGAATGCACAGACTGTGGGGCCGGCCAATAGAATGCACAGACTGGGGGGCCGACCAATAGAATGCACAGACTGTGGGGCCGGCCAATAGAATGCACGGACTGTGGGGCCGGCTAATATATGCACAGATTGTGCGGCCGGCTAAAATATGCACAGACTGTGGGGCCGGCCAATAGAATGCACAGACTGTGGGGCCAGCTAATATATGCACAGATTGTGCGGCCGGCCAATAGAATGCACAGACTGCGGGGCCGGCCAATAGAATGCACAGACTGTGGGGCCGGCTAATATATGCACAGATTGTGGAGCCGGCCAATAGAATGCACAGACTGTGGGGCCGACCAATCGGATGGCACAGACTGTGGGGCCGGCCAACAGGATCACGCTGACCACCTTCATTCAGTCATTTATAAATAATAATTAGGCAGCGGTCTCACAAGCTTCATTCAGCTGTTAACTGCAGGCAAGAACCGTTCAGCTGTATCAGAGTCCCCTGTTCCACTGTCTCTGGTTTTACACACGCGTTCCGCGGCCCGGTATTGAAGTCAGAACTTTGTGAGTATTTCTTTCCTACTTTGTGGTTTCACTGTTTGGTTTTCTGTTCACTTTTCTTTCTCATTTTTTTTTGTTTGTTTGTTTGTTTTGTTCTTTTTTTTTAGGGGGGGGGGGTTGTTTTTAGGAAACAAGAATAATGATATATATAATATCTTCCATTGCTGACATACTTTTAGTTTGAAATGTTGCTCGCTAATCATTTGTTCTGATACAACCAAATGAAATACGCATTGGAAAGGAGTGTACTCCATTTTTCGCAGACTAAGACGGGTTAGGCCTACAAAGCAGCTTCTATGCTTTTCGCACATGGTGTCAAACAAAGAATACCGCTTCTTTCTATCAGCTATTCGACGTTCTCTATTCAGGGCAGTTACGATTGTCTGCTGTTACAACAAAACAGAATAAAACAAGAGACGGGCGAAGAGAAAGCAGAAATCCAACACGGAGTGATGATTTACTCGAAAACATTAACTTTAAAACAACAAAACATAAGAGCAAACCAGCAAATGTTATAGTTTCTGCATGCACAGCGTGTGTGTGTGTGTGTGTGTGTGTGTGAATAGAAAGGGCAACGACAGGCAAGGGTGAGACAATATCAAGTGAGAAAAAAATAGCAACTTTATTTTTCCTATGGCACAGCTATATGTCATATTTACAGACATGTGTACTTAAAAACAAGGCTACGCATTCTTTTTTTATACATAAAACAATGGACAGATGTTCCTGAAAGGTGCGTGAACAGTACGTGGCCATAACTTAATTTTTCGTCTTCATCTGTCCACTGAAGCGTGACACGCCTTGCAACAAAACAGTTTCTAAGTAGGTTCAGTAGACAATATTTTTCAATTGTTTGCCTCTTTGGAAAGCACAAGTCAGCTGAAAAGATGGTCGTATACGGTATGACAACAGGGATTACTCACAACTGCAGTTTGAACTGCCGAGGAAGTCGCGCAGACTCATGTTATAATGCTGAACAATTAAGTGGTGGGGGAAAACACGTGCAGGTTAACAATTCTTCCATCATGATAGTAATGACCTGGCAAAGATTTGAAATTTAAAAAAATTGAAAATGAAGAAAATGGGAAAATATATTATAAGTATGACAACCCTTCACTAGCTGCATGAGGAAACCATTGCAATCTCTCCCAAGGACATATCTATATGTATCGCCTGCTTCTAGGCCTTTCGTCCGCTGGATCGGACTCATCAGGGAGACACAGCTGATTGTGTCTGTGCTCTTGGCGTCAAATAGAGACACACCACAGTCCTTAATTCTGTAGTGTTCTCACCACCAAGGGTTCAAAAAAGAATCCAACAGCACCCCCAAAGCAGCCAGCGGAAGGTAGTAGAATAAAACAAAACGAAAGTATGGAGAGGAAAAAAGTTGCTGAAAAACTAAAAACAGTAAGTAAACAGTATAGGATGTAGGGGACAATCTTTGAACCTATGCTTGAGGATCCATTCAAGGATGCAAGGGAGATCAAAAGATATGAAACAGTCTGAGTGGTCAGCTCTGCTGTTCGATAACCCAAGCATTGTCAAAGGCTAAGAATTGTGCAGAACAACCTTTACTTGGATCTCCTAGGAGATGCAATCACCCACTGATTGACCAAACAATATTATGCTGAACAGTTAAGTAGTGGGGGAAAACAAGTGCAGGTTAACAATTCTTCCATCATGATAGTAATGACCTGGCAAAGATTTGAAATTTTTAAAAAAAATTGAAGATGACGAAAATGGGAAAATATATTATAAGTATGACAACCCTTCACTAACTGCATGAGGGAACCATTGCAATCTCTCCCAAGAACAGATCTATATGTATCGCCTGCTCCTAGGCCTTTCGTCTGCTGGAACGGACTCATCAGGGAGACACGGCTGATTGTGTCTGTGCTCTTGGCGTCAAATAGACACACCACAGTCCTTAATTCTGTGGTGTTCTCGCCACCAAGGGTTCAAAAAAGAATCCAACAGCATCCCCAAAGCAGCCAGCGGAAGGTAGTAGAACAAAACAAAACGAAAGTATGGAGAGGAAAAAATGTTATGGTGTATACATACGCGCATAATGGTTTCAGTAGTAAATGGGTACCTGAGAACGTTAAATACGGCGGGAGGAGAGGGGTGGATCTTCCTTTCATCATGCCGTGCTCTAGATGAGGTGAACTTCTGACAGGCCGATAGGCCGTGGGAACTTTAAACGCACCCACCCCTACCTCCTCCCCTCTTTATGGTATTATGTGTTTATGGCTTTACCCTTCAGTTCTAAAGTCTAAAGATTTTTTTTTTTTTTCACTAAATTTACAACACCGGTTGTGAGTACAATATATTCCAGTAAAACCTACACAATACTCTGTCACAAATCACACACACACACACACACACACACACACACACACACACACACACACACAAACACACACTGACTGACTGACTGACTGACTGAAACCATTTACCGTCAGATTAACATAGTGTTGTACTGACATTTAAAAAAACCTTAATAAATTAATGAGAAACGAAAATTATACAAATAACATCTGAATGACATAAGAATCATAAAGGAAAATTAACAGGGAAACATTTAATATTTATAAGTCAAATAATATCAGAAAATTGTAACAATAAAACAAATTACATCTTAACTGTACTGAAAACCAAAAATCTCTCTCTCTCTCTCTCTCTCTCTCTCTCTCTCTCTCTCTCTCTCAACACCATAAAAAAAAAAGAATCTCCCCACACACACACACAAAAGAAAAAAAGAAAACACACACACACACACTACCCAAACACACCACACACACACACACACACACACCACACACACACACACACACAAAATCCACCCTTCCCCGTCCCCCTACTCACGTGTATGCGTGCACGCACATAATTATATTCACTCACAAAGAAAACCAAATCTCTCTCCCCTCTCTCTCTCTCTCTCTCTCTCTCTCTCTCTCTCTCTCTCTCTCTCTCTCGCATGCTCTCGCATGCACACACAAACAAACCGTCCCCCCCCCCCCTCGACATCCACACACAAAACAATCCACACAAAAAACGTATAGACGCACGCACAACATACACAAAACCAAAATTCTCCCCCCCCCCCCCCCCTCCTCTCTCTCTCTCTCTCTAGCGCGCACATCCTATGCAAAAGTTTCATAAATGGAATAATGCGATCTAGTACACGTGAGAGTCGGACAGCTATGTTATGTAACAAATTCTTTGCTCTACGTGTACATCAGACCACTAAACCAAAACGAAACAAAAAAAACAACAACAACACACACACACACACACACACACACACACACACACACACACACACAATTACGTTAGAAAAATCTGCCAAGTGGATGAGACTTTATCAGATTTACAGCTAAACTGGCTAGACTCCACCCATTTTCTGGGTTGGGACAAAAACACTATGCAATTTTAAAGGTAGATGGGTGTGCGCATGCGCGAGGCTCAGCATGTCATCTTGAGTTCGCCGCTTAGAAAGTGTTTTTGCTGTGTTTCCACCTTTATTTCGGTCTTTATTTTACTGGAAATGCAAAGAATCTAGCTTTATATTGTACTTTTCATTCATATTCATTCATAATTGTTGAAATTCGCTCTTCATTGCTCCATAGTCTGCCTAGCTTCTAGAATCGTGAGTACAGGAAGTGGGTTGCAGTACAGGAAGCAGTGTTGTTATTGTTATCTGTGATTCTCTCGTCATTCTCTTAGTTACTTGAAAGACTTAATTTATCAAAACTTATCCATCTAGAAGTGGAGACTCACCTTCACTACACATATATTATAGTTCATAAGTATCCAACGGAATTGTAATTGCCAGTCTGCTCCAGCTCAACCAAAACTTATGAACCAAGTTCTCTCCGTCAATGCTACGACACAACGCTCGTCAGGATGAAAGGTCAGTGCCTGCTTTTCCTGTTGCTACCTGCTTTCATGATTGAGAGTGATCTACCTATGCAGAGAGATTGCCCTAGCAGTGCTCTATTGTACTGTCGCTCGCTGAAGAAACTGTTGAAGTCAGCTCCAACCCACATGACCCAATGCCCGAACAAGACAAGCTTTCTACTGTTACTCCTCCTTTCAGGAGACATCCATTGCAATCCTGGACCTAGGCCACCTAAGTTCCCCTGTGGAGTGTGTTCTAAGGCCGTGAAATGGGATCACAGTGCCCCAAGTGTATGCTGCGACTCTTGTGATGTCTGGTTTCATCAGCATTGTTTAGCAATGTCAGACACTGTCTTCAAAACATTAAAGAATGCCTCTTGGGAATGCGTGCAATGTGGCCTTCCGAATTTCTCCTCCACATTGTTTGACTCAACTAGCTTAGACTCATCTAACTCATTTGAAGTCCTTGCTTCCCCTGTAAACGACACCTACAGTTCAGACCTGAGTTTTTCAAGCCCCAAGGCCACGTCCTCACCTACTAAACCCAAGGCCGAATGCCCCAAGCAAAGTGCCGATAACCAGAGTACTCACAGAGACATCCCTTTGAGAATCCTCGTACTCAACTGCCAGTCAGTCCGCAACAAGAAAGCTCAGCTGGAGAGTATAGCTGATGCCACTCAGGCGGACATCATTATTGGTACAGAGTCATGGTTGGACGGTGACGTGAACGAAAATGAAGTATTCCCATCAGGTTATAAACCTTATACAAGGAATAGGTCTTCAGAGAGCTACGGTGGAGTCTTTACCCTTGTATGGTCAGAGTTAGAAAGTGACGAACCGGAAGAGCTCAAGGCCGACAAAGAATCGGATAGTGAGATACTGTGGGTGAGAGTGAAGGCGAGAAGGGCCAAGAGCCTTTACATCTGTGCCTTTTACCTGGCCCAAGCATACCAACGTCCTGGCTGTCTAAAAGACCTGGAAACAACCCTCCGGGAAGATCTGACGCCCCATGATGTAGAGGCACTTTACCTCCAGCATTGACTGGAGTCAGACTCGGTAAAACCCTATGCATCGCAGCCGACCCTGTCTTCTGAGTTGCTAACCATAGCCAGTGATGCCCACCTAGAACAAGTGGTCCTAGAACCAACAAGGATCGCTAAGTATTCTGCCACCACTGTCGATATCTTTTTCACAACACAACAAATCACTGATCAACAAGGTCAAAGTCATTCCTGGGATTTCAGACCATGAAGCTATCTTTGTAGAGTCGTCCCTTCGTCCAATCTTCTGTAAGAAGCCACCAAGGAAGGTCCTCATTTTTAGAAGAGCAGATTTCACCTCCATTGGGAGACAAGCTGAAGGAATCCTATCAAGAATTCAAAGATGCAGCCAGTTGTATGGGGGTGAACGACCTATGGGTGAAGTTCCGGACCCTCTTGACCACCCTCATCAATGACCATATTCCCACAAAACAGATAAGGAGCAACATGAGTGACAGGCCCTGGATAACACCCCATGTCAAGAACAGACGGAAGAAACTACTCCGACTCTAACAAATACAAGTCTTCTTCCGACTGAGCAGTTAAGCGGAGGTACACCAGAGCCAAGGCCAGGGTACAGAAGGAAGAGCGTAGGAACTACTGGCAATACATAAACAACCTGATCGACCCCCCAGAAGAAGGCGACTCTGAAAACCATGGCAGCAACCAGAAAAAAATTCTGGAGCTATGTGAAGACACTAAGGAAAGATAGCACTGGTATTGCCCCTCTGAGACACCTAGGGAGACTTTTCTCCATGGCAAGAGACAAAGCCAACATCCTGAACAACCAGTACAAATCTGTCTTCACCAAAGAAGACCTTCAAGATATCCCATCTCCAACAGGGATTCCTTCCCCAGCCATGAACAACATCACTGTGTCTGAGGAAGGAGTGATGCAGTTACTTCGGAGGACCAACTCACACATGGCAGCAGGTCCGGATGAAATTCCAGCAAGAGTCCTGAAAGAGTGTGCAGACGAATTAGCGCCCATGTTAACATTGATTTTTTCCAACGCCCTAACTGAGGGATGTATTCCTGAGGACTGGAAGATGGCTAAAGTAACAGCAGTCTTCAAAAAAGGGGACAGGAACAACCCAGCAAATTACAGACCAGTCTCACTGACCAGCCTATGTTGCAAATTACAGGAGCACATCATAGCAAGTAACATCATGCACCACCTCACAGAACATAACATACTCACGGACTGCCAGCACGGCTTCAGAGCCAGAAGAAGCTGCGAGACACAACTCCTCACGCTGTCACACAAGATCGCCTCTAGTCTGGACAAAGGGATCCAAACTGACATGACCATCTTAGACTTTTCGAAAGCATTTGACAAAGTGCCCCATGAGCGTCTCCTTAAGAAACTGAACCACTATGGTATCCGAGGATCGACACTGGCATGGATAAGAGCCTTCTTGTCCCATCGTACTCAGCAGGTAGTAGTCGATGGCGCCAAGTCCGAGCAGGCCCAGTGGTCAGTGGTGTACCACAAGGCACAGTTTTGGGCCCTCTTCTCTTCCTGGTCTTCATTGACGACCTCCCTGACCAACTCCACTCAAGAACTAGGCTGTTCGCTGACGACTGTATTGTTTACAGAGAAGTCAGGAACCAGAACGACTGCCGTTTACTGCAGGAGGACTTGAACACACTGTCCAAGTGGGAACAGAGATGGGTATGGAATTCCACCCGCAGAAATGCAATACCCTATCCTGCACCAGATCCAGGGACCCCATCATATTTAGGTACAAACTGAACGGTCACACCCTGGAACGAACAACTGAATCAAAATACCTGGGAGTTAATATCTCGAGAGATCTAAGCTGGACCAGCCATATCAACCGCTCCGCCAGAAAGGCCAGCAGCATGATAGGATTCCTGAGGCGGAACCTGAGGGTAACGAACCAGGCAACCAAGACCAATGCCTACAAGACCCTAGTTCGCCCCCACCTCGAATACTGCAGTACAATCTGGAACCCATACACCGCAGACAAAACTAAACAGATAGAAGCAGTACAGAGGAGAGCAGCCAGATACGTCACCAACCGCTATGATTACACCTGTAGCGTTACTGGTCTGCTCACTGACCTCAAATGGGAATCCCTGGAGTTCAGGAGGATGAAAGCCCAACTAACAATGTTCTACAAGTCTGTGAACAACCTTGTGGACATTCCCCCAGAGGAGTACCTGACACCAGCATCCGCCAGAACAAGAGCGAACCACTCCAAGAAATTCCGTCACCTTAGATCAAAAACCGACGTTCTGAAGTATAGCTTCTTTCACCGCACCATCCCAGTTTGGAATTCTCTACCGGCAGCTGCAGCCGAGGCCCCCTCTCTGGCACATTTCAGGAGGGAGCTCAGCAAACTTTACTTTTAAAATACAGCCACTGTATGTGTTGTCGTGTGGAAGTGTGTGCGAATGGTTGGCGGGTCTGGACTAGCCGAATGCTTGTTCTGGGACAGGATAGGGAGCGGGGTAACCCCTCTTGAAAAGGTGAACGTGGGTAGCCTTCCTGCAGCTCCACACTTAGCTGGGGGGGGGGGGGGGGGGGGTTGTTGTTGTTTTTTTGTTTGTTTTTTGTTTTTTTAGGCTAGCTTGTAGGTCAGTTGGGGGGGGGGGGGGGATGGGTGTGGTATGAATGCTGTCTTTTAAACAAGAAAGTAGGGCTTTTTTTTTTTTTAAATGCGCACACCCGAGTCACTTAAAAGTCTATGGAGACGACGTGACGATTGATTTGAAGATCTGAAGATTGAAGATTTTTAGGCAACATTTTATCATGAAGACATTGAAAATACGCTTTTGTTATGGAACATTCAAGTAAAAGAGATAGGCCTACATCAAGTTTTTAACTACAGACACACAAAGGAGATGGTTTTAAAGATCTGCCTAACCAACCATCCACCCGTATTCTGTGTAATAAATTTCGATTCGGAATAGAACCTGGCGGACTTATACAATGACTGCTGGGGCAGAAAGATCCCATCTGTTCTTCTGAATGGTAGCTTCAAGGTACTGTCTTCTTCTCTGGTCCCAGAGTGCTTTTGTCAGAATATTGTTTATTTCAAGAACCGAATAAGAAATATCACATAAAACTGTATTCGATTTGCACATTGAAGCCTCTTTTGCAGAGGTATCAGCCAGTTCATTCCCTCGATGATTGCAGTGACCGGGTACCCATAATAATGTTATTTTAGAACCTCGCATTATTAACTGGCGAATTGAAAATAAAATTTATCTGACGAGATCAGGACGACTTGACGTATTTTGAAGGTGTAAAGCCGTTAAAGCAGACTTGGAATCTGACAAAATCAATATTCTTTCTGGTAAGCCTTGCATATGAAGAAGGAAATTAATAGCTTTAATTAGAGCAAATAACTCAGCGCTGAAAATAGAACAACCTTTGGTAATATGAAATCTTTTTTCAATGTTAAGGGAAAGTATCACGAAAGCAGCACCTGTCGACTTTTAAAGTAAATACTATTCAGGTAAAAACATTATCAATAAGGAAAATTGATTGTGCAGCGCTGTCCTGTATCTACTCTATATAAAAATGTACAAGTCAAATTAACAGGCTTGACAGGTATCAATGAATCTGATTCTGGTATTAGAGCAAGACAATTTGGATTTTAAGAAGTAGAAGAGGTGGGAGAAGTTAGACGGCACCGCACACTGACTTGATCGTGGACTGGAGAATCCAGGAGCTCATCCAGCCTGTCAAGAAAAAAAGAAAGGAAACACGCCAGCACACGCAGATTTCGCTGTGTTAATGACGTCAAGATCTGTGAGATGAGGACAAAACAAAAAAGGCGTCATAAACGAGAAGCATGATTGGGAACTGCAGTCAAAGTTTCAGTAGGTCGTAAGACCCGCTTGCACCAAGTACAGCAGTCAGCGGAGGACGCGAAGCGCCGCAGTCATCCGGACGGCAGAAGGGGATGAGGGCGATTCTGTCTGTCAGACAGGCGGTGTTACCAAGGTAACAAAAAGCCAGGTAACGAAAGCAAACACGACAGCGCTCACAAGCAAGAAGCAGGATTTGGAACTTCAGGCAGTCTCAGCAGGTCCCACGCGGCCACAACCCACGCAAGACCCACCCGCAGCACAGCAGTCAGCGGAGGACACGAAACGGCGCCGCCACCCCAACGGCAGAAGGGGATGAGGCCGATTCCCCTTCCATCGGCCGGACGGACGGTGTTGCCAAGCAACAAAACCTAGTCCGGCCACTCGGGAAGAAAACGCCGACCGACTAGGCACAATCCACGGCGACGCAGCAACGATAACACAGAAAATGACCACCAGAGACCCCCCGCAATCCCGACGGAACAGCCCCAGCCCGTTCAACAGTCTTGAAAGGGACCACAGCGCCAGACCACCACCTCAAGGCCACGGCAACAAGACGAAGACCATCCCGCACAAGACACAAAACAAGCAACCCAAATGAAACGACGCAACGAAAACCAAAACATCGCCTCCCACAGACAGGCACCACACAAACCAGTCAAGGAAAAGGAGACGTTTGTCAAGTTATTTAAAGCATTTGTTAGGCCCCATCTCGAATACGCTAATGTAATTTAGAGTCCCCATCTCAAGAGAGAGTCAAAAATGATAGAAAATGTACAAAGGCTAGCTACTAAAATCCTGAAAGAATGTAGTAATTTAAACTATAAAGAAAGGTCTAGTTGCAAAGTGAGACGACTGCAGGCGGAAATCTAAACAAATCTTAAATAAATGTTAGCGAACTGCCCAGAGAAACGTGGACAAACGAGTCACAAGACAAAACACTTGTCTTGTGACTCGTTTGTCCACGTTTCTCTGGGCGGTTCGCTAACATTTATTTAAGATTTATAATGAAAGATTACATTATCTACAATTACACTCACTGAAAGGAAGGAGGATCAGAGGAGACCTAATCCAATGTTTTTAAATATTCCATAATTATGATGATGTTAATGTGCATGCGCTTTTCAAATTCTCAGAAGTGGATTGCACGAGAAATAATGAAGGCAAGATTTTTATCAGACATTGCCATACTAACAAAAGAAAGTCTTGTTTTACTTTCAGAATTGCTAATTATTGGAATGCATTGCCTACTAACACCAAATATGCACCTGACATCAACAGCTTTAAAAAAAACTCCTAGATGAAGACCCTAAATTGAAAGATCTTTTCTTTAGTGTGGATTGAAATTAATGTTATTTATGAGATGGGCATGCAACCAGACCGAAATTAAATTGAAAAATAATGAGGGGACGCAAATAGGCCGTAAGGCCTAAGGCTAAAAAAAAAAAGCCGGTCCCTACTACTACTACTACTACTACTACTACTACAAACCAGGTAGGTCCACAACTTCCAGATGGAGACACGGCACAACTGCTACACGATGAAACAAAACAGACAGAGCGTACACCACCAAGACTCTTCTTCAGTTGATAGGAAATGACGTACACACACACCACACACACGCACACACGAGTAAGGCACAGTGAACTTAATCGGACATGACTTTTTTTTTTTCTTCTCCTTGCAGGAACCTGTACAACTGAAGATGGAAACCGAACGTTCACTGGCGTTGGCCCACATCACAAAGACCGACATGTTGCTGATGAAAGACATCCTTCTGCCGGACGCCGACACAGACGACGACTCGGACGACGACATGGACACACTGCCTGTCTTCGCGCCGATCAAGCCTAACCAGCTCCCTATGCGCCGAGTCTTCACCCGAACACAAGGACTTCACTGAACGGATGAACTGAAAGATAAAAGTGTAAATGACTCATGGAACTTTATCAAAGAGAACATTGTGAGAGCAGTGGAGAAATCGACACCGTTGGTAAGAACATCAGGAAGAAAAGGGAAACCATGGATGAACCCAGATACTTTGTCAACTGTAAAAACAAAACACCAGCTATTTAGAAAGTGTAGAAGTGACAACGATGAGGATAAAAAGGCCTACACAAGAGCAAACAGCAGAGCGAGGAAAGACTGCCGCCATGCAAACAGAAAATATGAAGAGAAAGTAGCTGCAGAGTCCAAAACGAATCCCAAGGTCTTCTATAATTACAATAACTCTAAGTTGAAAAGTAAGACTGGAATTGCAGACCTAAAGAAGAGTGATGGTACGAAAACTGAAACGGATGAGGAGAAGGCTGAGCTGCTAAACAACTTTTTTCAGAGTTAGCGAACGCCCAGAGAACGTGGACAAACGAGTCACAAGACGAAACACAACGCGTTTCGACCTCTTAGGTCTTCATCAGGTGAGACATTAACGAATAAAACAATGAAATTCACTTAGCTTTGATCGCTTCAGATCACTTCGCAGGGTTCAGCGCAAGGAGAAGGCACGCCTTCTTCCTTGCGCTGAACCCTGCGAAGTGATCTGAAGCGATCAAAGCTAAGTGAATTTTCATTGTTTTATTCGTTAATGTCTCACCTGATGAAGACCTAAGAGGTCGAAACGCGTTGTGTTTCGTCTTGTGACTCGTTTGTCCACGTTCTCTGGGCGGTTCGCTAACATTTATTTAAGATTTGTTTAGATTTCCGCCTGCAGTCCTCTCGCATTGCAACTAGATCTTTTTTCAGAGTGTTTTTTACTGTCGAGGATCCAGGACCACTCCCTGAATTTGAAAGTTATGAGTATGAAAGTGAACTTGAAGACTTTGAAATAACAACAGAATCAATGAAAAAGATACTTATTGAGTTAAACAAGAACAAGGCATCCGATCCAGACGGCATTCCACCCAGTATCCTAGCACAAGCAGAAGAATTGGCCCAACCGATAACCATGCTGTTCAGAAAGTCGCTGTACAGGTCAGCTCCCGAAGGAATGGAAAATGGCGTTTGTGTCCCCAATACTTAAGAAGGGAAGCAAGGCTGCAGCGAACAATTACCGCCCTGTGAGTTTGACTTGTGTGGTGTGCAAGGTTATGGAGAAACTGGTGAGAGGGCAAATTTTGGACCACCTGATTAGCAACGAGCTGATATCAGAGCATCAACACGGATTTGTGCCGGGACGCTCCTGTACCACGCAACTACTTGAAGCCCTAGGTTCATGGACGAGTACACTGGAAGAAGGAGGCTCAATTGATGTGGTTTATGTGGACTATCAGAAGGCCTTTGACTCTGTCCCACACAGGAGGCCTATACAGAAACTGTCTGCAAGTGGAGTTAAAGGTAAAGTACTAGACTGGGTAACAGATTTTCTCAGTAACAGGGGACAAAAAGTCGTCATCAACGGAGCCAGTTCATCAGAAGGCAGTGTGACAAGTGGTATTCCGCAAGGATCTGTGCTTGGGCCGCTGCTGTTTGTGATCTACATAAATGACTTGCCTAGAGAGTTGAAGACTACTGCTAAGATGTTTGCAGATGATACGAAACTTTATGTGAGAAGCGATAACTGAGAACGGTCCGACAGATCTCAAAGACGACTTGAACAGAACAAATGGTTATTGCGTTTTCACCCAGATAAATGTTGTTTTGAAGCTTGTCCGGAGTAATGAAAATGAGTATTTCATGGGGAAAGAGTCAGATGGCAACAAAACAAGATTCAGACTAAAAGAAACTGAAAAGGAAAAAGATTTAGGCGTCGTAGTGGATAATAAACTCTCGTTCAAAGAGCGGGTTGCTCAGACTACATCAAAGGCCAACAGAATAGTTGGACTTATACGTCGATCCTTTGATTATCTGTCCGAAAGAACTTTTGTACTTTTGTTCAAGACCATGGTCAGGCCACTGTTGGAATATGGTCACAGTGTCTGGCAACCGAATTCCAAAGGTTTATGTAGTGACATTGAGGATGTGCAACATTGTGCACGAAAAAACTGAGCCATCTCAAAGACAAACCGTACTCCTAGAGATTGAAAATTGTGAAGCTTCCGAGTCTTGAGCACCGCCGTCTTCGGGGTGATATGATTGAAACCTATAAGTACCTCAATGGAATGTACAACACCCAGAAACCTATGTTTGAAAAGGACATGAAAAGCCAGTTACGAGGAAATTCAATGAAGCTGAAGAAGAGTAGAAGCAAATTAGCAGTTAGAGCGAACTTTTTCTCGAACAGGATCAATAATACTTGGAACAATCTCCCAGAGTCAGTGGTTTCTGCACCATCAGTTGATGCTTTCAACAGACGACTTGATGAACATTGGAAGAATCTACCATCAATGTATAACCCTACTTGCCAAGAATAACTTCTGAAAAACTGAGCTTGCACGCAATGCTAAATATCTAAGTTAGAATTAGATAGACAAATAGGCTCTTTAAAAGTAGAGCCTCAATCGCTCTTTATACTATACTATACTATACTATACTATACTATACTATACTATACTATACTTGCACGACCTCCGGTTCTCCTGCTGACCTGGATCAGTTTGTCACCCACTGTCTACGGAAACGTCGCTACAACTGCGTGGTCACGGTGGCACTGTGTCTGGAGAACGACCAAATCCTCGAGTCACTGCCGACTTTGGGTGACGAGTTTGGGAAGGCTGGTTGGGCCACTTGGCTCCCCAGAATAAGTGGAAGTCTGTTTCCAAACTGTTGTCGCTCTGTCCTCTGTACTTCTCAGTTGGGTTGTGCTCTTCGCTGATGCTGGAAGAGCTGGACGAGGACAAGGAGACAGTGCTGAACACGACACTGCAGCGCTGTTCTCAGGATTACATTTTGTATGTGAAGGGGGTGATCAATCGTACAGCGGTCCGGGGTTATAGTCTCACCTTAAACAGTTTGTCTGTGCTCAGAACGAGACAGTCCGACAGGCTGTTGAACAACTGACCACGCAGACTCCTTTTCTGGCTATGCTCGTTCAACAGTGCTGTGTCAACAGACTTCACGAATCAAAGGACTTTGACAAACGTACGAACTTTAATGAATGCCTTTCTGTGGCCTGCGAGGCAGGCTTGTTCACGATGAGCCACAGGTCGACGGCCGAGGAGGAGGATTGCGTCTCACCACTCACCGTGGCAGCCGCATATAATCAGCCCGATATTGTGCATTTTCTTTATAACGCTGGGGCAACCGACAACCAGGAACTCCTCGTTCTAAGTCGTCGTCCGTGACTGCAGGACAGAGCGACCCAAGGTGACGGTCAACAAAGCGAGCAGTGTATTCCTCCTCACACAAACTTCCGACCTGCAGGTATTGCAGACGCCGCCAGAGAGATCTTAGAGTTCCTCTCCTGCAAAGCTTCACGGCCGTGTTCTCTGCAAAGCAGCTGCATTTGGGCGGTGTCCAAGCAAGCAGGTTGGGGCCACGTGAGGGCACCTGCTATACGCCAGTTGGAAATCGCCGATGCTCTGAAAGATCGGATCAGCTGCAAAGGATGCTCAAGTTTGCTGAGACCTGAGAGGGATTCGTCCGATCCCCGTTGAACCCCCACCCCACCCCCCACCCCACCCCGCCCGCATTTTCAGATTTGTGATTGTAATAGAGTCAATATGACTCTTTTGTAAGATCTTCAAATGTGGTTGCTTCGGATGAAAAAAGAATCCAAGACATTAGCAGTTTGTCTTAGAGGTGATGTGACTTTAGTTTGCTCTCTCTCTCTCTCTCTCTCTCTCTCTCTCTCTCTCTCTCTCTCTCTCAAAAGACATCCTGTTCACATTGATTCGCATCATGAATGTATAAAGTACTGGTTGATTTCAGCTCGAATGGGCGAGAACGGGTTGCCATTAAAAGCATCAAGAAATGAAAATACTATTTCCAGTCTAACGTCGCAGCATGTCTATATAATGTACACTTTATTGTGCTGCTTATTTACATCATTATTCCCCTATCAGAATGGGCCTGCGTCTGTGAAATCTTAATAGGCATTCTACTCTCTCTCTCTCTCTCTCTCTCTCTCTCTCTCTCTCTCTCTCTCTCTCTCTCTCTGTTCTAAGTCGTATTCGTGTCTGTCTCTGTCTGTCTGTCTCTCTCTTTGTATGTGTGTGTGTGTGCGCGCGCACACACACACACACAAAATTCCTTATATCACAAACGCTTGTAATACCAGAATTAAATTATTCATCCATGTCATGCGATGCATCGGATTCCCAGACCGAGTACAGCACATCTGGTCCTAAACATCAAACGTAAAGTAGTTTACCAGGATTACGATACAGGTTTAGAAACGATAGAAATGAAAATGTTCCGAGAAGTTTTACAGGTAAGCTGGATGCTAAAACCTGACTGCAAAAGAAAGAAAAGCGAAACGGACTCCATTCCCTACACTGGAATAGGAACAGTTGAGAGATGGACTTGATATATTCAAAACCTGTTTTTGAGAACAAGCTGACGGGCATGTCCCTGAGAAATAGTTTTTGGATTTAAGTACTTGCGTTGTGGTTAGAAATCAAGTGAACCGAAGATCTTCAGAACCCTATCAAAAAAAAAGAAAAAAAAGCACACCAAAATTCACTGCTATGCAACAACCGGCATTTCCAGTTTTACATACGAAACATCGGATCGCTAGAGGGATAAAGAAAATGAAAGATATATTAGGTGAAAATCTTGAAATTATTAGCTTGCAGGAAGTAGAAAGTAAAACGGGACGATCAAACCAAAGACAGTTCGAATACAATGCAATACTTGATTTTCTTTTTAAGTGCAATTGAGATGGCACGCATCAAAGGCAACCCACCTCGACCATGACCAGATAGCTGAACATGATATCTTTGACAGTGTTGAAAAACCAAGAAGTATTTGATTTCAGATGCACAACCATGTTCCAGTTATCTTTTGGAAAAGAACATTTAATACTGTTAGAGATAGCAAACCACAGAAAGCAGCGGTTTTAATTACAGCAAGCAATGAAACATGTCTCCGGGTGCTATAATAGAAAATAATGCATTATGTTTGCCCAACTAACATCCTTAAAATGATGGGAATAGCACAAAGTGAAATATTCATTAACCAATATAGATATAAGCCTAGTACGAAATGGAAAATCGAGCTAATGTAGGAAACGGAATTGAATTTAAAATACTACCTGTTGTAGACACGACATAGACAGACAGACGGACAGACAGAGAGAATGCATGTACATTTTGTCCACTGAAGCCAAGATATTCGATATATTTATGTAGCTGTAACGCAGGCCTAGTGCCCACGAGACCATGACCCACACCCCTTCCCACTCTTACTCTAACACTAACCCACTAACGCAGCGTTCCATTTTCAACATTTAATGACATTTCTTTGTACACAAATCACATATCAATAGAATCACACGAAACAACATACATCAAAACACATACGATGAGGAGGATGAGGATGATTATGACGAGTACCAGAATGAATTATTTATAATTATAGGATAGGTTGTGAGCAGACAAAACCCAAGCAAAAAGAAAAGACGTCCAAATGTCCGAGCGCACGCGACCGAGAAAAGGTTAACTGCTGGCACTGCAGAGGATGGTTGCACACAGGCAATGTAGCCTTGGAAGCACAGATAAGAACTCTTGAACTTGGGGCATTGAAGTGAGTGGACGATCTTCTGTAAGTCGCTAGCTGTTGGCAGGCGGACGAGGTCTGCGTAATGAGAAGTGGAGAATGCCCGAGACAGCTGACTTTTTGCTTTTTTCGTCTCAAAAGTTCCAAAAGGGGACACAAGAGGAAACTGAAGGGGGAATGTCACAGCACAGTGCTGTTCACAAGATCGATATGAACTGTCGGTCTTTTCCTCTGAAGCAAGGCCACAAAGGTGAGTGCCTCGCCTGTGGGTGAAGGTAGTGATGATGAAGGTGATAATGAAGACGAAGGTCCAAGGGCATAACCACCGGGACGATAACGTGACGTGTAGGAAAGGCTGGTGATGATGAAGGGGAAGTGGAGGACTGGGGATGGATGGTTCACACACAAGATGAACAGAGTGAAAGGCCTGGAGACAAAGCGAAACTGCCGTAAGGGAGGGAAAATGGAATATTTTTTAGCCTCTGCCTTCCCGCTTATAGAAGCTGAATATTAAAGACAATTTTTGAGAGTGTATGGCAAGTTAACGCTTACTTGACTATAATGAAATGACTTCCATAATGTCCCCTTCTCCAGTATAAGGCTTCTACAATGTTTTCTTCCATTTTGTATTGAATCAAGAGTGATTTCAAAAGATTTTCTTTTATATACACGAGCCCAAAAGAAATGAGAATAGTAGAAGCCAAAACAATCGCGTGTTCACCCAAACAATAGTATCATGATACACTACACCAAACAATGTGTTTACCGTAAAAGAATATAATGATAAAATAACTCAAGCGGAGGTGTACAAAACGATATCTTCACATTTCTATGATGAAGCTTTTCACGCATGAAACAAACCCCAGTTATTCAATACAGAGGGGTCACGCACCAACAATGAAAAGAATAAGAGACGAGGCCGACTAGGGTTTCCTTTCTCCCCCTCTCTCTGAATCCAATTGTAACTTACAGTGAAGTTTTTAGAAATGGAAAGCAAGAATATAACTATATATCTATAAAACAATAGCAAACAAATAAATGGATACATGCACACAACAGATTGATAACTCACCAAAACCTGTGAGTGAGCTCTGGGGACTATACAGGCTCTGGAGAACCAGACACCTCACCGCGTGTGACGAAACGCTTGACGTAACCATCCGATGGGTCCCACTAAAACCCTAAACCAACAAAATAGATTTCAAATCTATGCCCACTCTCCTCTCTCAACCCCCCCCCCCCCCCCCCCCCCCCTTCTCGCTTAGAACAGGGTGAGCCGCCCGGCTGACATGATCTATGACAAAGGAAAAACTTGCATCACGGTAAAGGCGTGACGCCTTTCGTTCTTGTCGGCCTACCCCCTCACCCTCTCAACTCTCTGTCCCCACTCTGAGTAGCTATGATGCAGAATAATTTCAATCGCAATGTGGCAATGGTCCATCTCAACCCCCCCACCCAGTGACACAAAGGCATGTTGCCGCTCTCCCCACCGCCACCACCACCAACCCCCCCCCCCTCCCTCCTCCACCTATGCCACGTGCGGCTGCAGTTGACACAAAGGCAATCGTCAAACCTCCCTCCTTCTCCACCACCCCCCCCCCCCCCTTCATATCTACATGTCCGTGCGCTGGCGGATCGCTAGTAAATTATGTCACTGGAGTTCCTCCTCGAGAGTCTGCGTCTATACGGACGCATAAATTAAACCGGCCGCTGAAGTCAGTGGGCTGTGCCGATTAGGTTCAAACGGTTTCCAAGGCAACTGGTGATAAGACTAGATCCCTCCCCCTCTCACCCCTGATGAGTGAGCGACAGGTTGTCAAAATCGGATTTGGCAATCGAGAATACATATACTAGCCGCACAGGGTTGCAACTTCACTGGCCCCTCAAGACTGCCTGTAGACCAGACCAGTGGAAGAAAAAGAGTCAACTAGAGAAGGCGTGGGAAACTCCTGGTAACCTCGTTGATCTCAAGTCATTCACTGTTCATTCCCAGGAAAAGTGAGTTGGAACTCTGTTTTACATTTTCGAATCTATGTATTGATTTTATGTATGCTGTATGCATTAACATTGTAACTTGGTACAAATGCTTAGCAACATGTATCAAACTGATGAATGATTATTCTGTGTAGTAGTTTGCTTGCCATCATATGGCAAAAGCTCTCTCCCAGTGGTTATGATTTTTTGTTAACTATCTGACCACTGTTCTTTGTGTTCACCCTGACTTTTGCCAGTAGGCAATTCTGTCTGTTAAGATAATAATTCAATGATTAATTTTGGTCAGGAAAACAGTATGCCTGAGCTAGGTTAAAAACTGCTACTCTGATTTATAAATACTGGTGATTGTTGGAATGATTTGTAGTGTATGACTTTAAGTCTACACCACATGTGTACTTGGACTCTGTGTAGCCGAAGTCAGTGTGATTTAATTCATAAGAAACATGGAAGAGTTGTTTGACTGAAACTATGTAACATTGTATTACTGTCTCCTACCCTTTTGTAAGCTTAACTTAGCCTTTAAACAAAAGTGGAGATTAATAGTTATAGCAGAAACTCTACCATAGAGAAAACTTTGCTGCCTGAGTCTCACATCTTTTCTGAAAGAAAGAGAAAAAGGGTAAATGTGTGCACTCAACAAACCAGCCATCAGATTCTCACCTACAGACCAAGTTCTCTTTATTGCAGAACTGGGATCCTGGTCACGCTACATATTGCGGCCAGACCAGAAGCTGGGACTTCGCCCAAAACCGGGGTGACACCAGACAACCAATCTACACCAGTGGGGCAGTCACCAACCACAGGAGAGATCAACTACCCTCTCTGAAGCAAAGCTAAGTTAGCTTACCACCTGGACTCAAACCCATCAGACCCTTGCCCTCACTTTATGATGAAACAGTGAGAACCTGTCTATGAGTACCACTTTGGCTACAACACCGGGTGCTTGCAAGCGAAGTGGATGTATAATAACCATATACATTCAGTGTAACTTAGACAGACCCCCTGTATGCCAACTTAAGCTTGCTGCACTGAGTGCAAGCAAGTAAAGTAGGAGTGAGGGAGGGCCCCTCATTGTGGTAGTCCCGGGACCAGGCTGCTTCCAATTCAGTAGTGGGGCGACCATCCCCAACTCGGCGGGTCCCCGGGTGGCGGATAGGGGAATGGCCCTCAGATATGGGGGTTAGCTGCGATATAAGTCAGGCTTGCCTGGCAGAATAAGCAGTCCCGGACCAACTGGCGATGTTCCTACCAGGATGGGGTGGGTCAACAGGTGGCACTGTTGTCCTCACTGAAATACCCCATGTGTCCTATGACGGGCTCATCATGCGGTCAAGAGGCGCGGTATAACCTCTAGCCCCGGGGTGGGATCCCCGGAGAAACAATCCCCCCTGTGCTCATAGGGCAGGACGCACGGGCCATGAGCTAAGGGTGAGGCACCCCGAAAGAAAACTCCAGCTGAAGATGGAGGTATCGGGCCACTGGCGCAGCTTAAACCACGATACCACCCATATACGCTTCCATGATGATGCAGTCCACAGAATTTCGATGTGGCGCTCGACCTTCGGAGACCTGCCGGGGAGGTCGGGAGCCGGGCCCTATGCCTCAAAGGGGCCCACCCCAAGCGGTCGGTGGTCAGACAAAGAAATTCTGCATGTCAATGCGACGAAGAAGGAGACCTCATCCTCCTGCTAATGCCAAGCAAACAGTACCACCCAGAATGCTCAACATTCTCCGGTGGAATGCAGAAGGGGTGCACAAAAAGAAACTTGGCTTGGCAGAAAGGATGCATCAAGAAAATATTGATATCGCATGTGTCCAAGAGACACATTTGACCGTAAACCATCGCTTTCAAGTGAGGGGTTACGAGACCATCAGGTTGGACCGTGAGGAAAGAAACAAAGGAGGGGTGCTTATCTTGGTGCGGAATTCCATCGCCGCACAAGAACTCAAGATCAACACCAATCAACAGGCAGAGATCCAAGGGATTGATATAGTCCTTAAGGAACGCAACATCAGGATCTACAATGTCTATTGCCCTCAAGATCGTGATCTTTCCCTCACATACATGAACATCCCAGACAACAACTGTGTGGTGGTGGGTGATTTTAACAGTCACTCAGAGAGATGGGGCTATGAGGAGATGGACAAGAGAGGCGAAGAAGTTGAGGATTGGGAGATTGACACACATCTTCATCTCATCAACCAAGAAGATGATGAACCCACCTTTTACTCTAGACGCTGGATGACTACATCAACACCAGATCTAGCGTTCGCCACCAACGACCTGTTCGTCAGGACCACAAGAACAGTCCTCAACCAGCTTGGAGGAAGTGACCACAAGCCCGTCAAACTCTCTATCAACCTCAACTTACAGTGTCCACAAGCAAAGTGTTTTCCCCGCTGGAATTACAGAAAGGCGGACTGGACTCTCTTCGAGACCCTCACAGATACACACACAAAGCCAATCAACATCAGGCAGAAGGACTCAAACAAGATGGTTCGAGACTTCACAAAGGCCGTCTTGAAAGCTGCTACAGAATCCATCCCAAGAGGAGCATGTAAAGACTACAAGCCCTACTGGACGGAGGAACTCCAGAATCTGGAAGATGCTGTTACGGAAGCCAGGGACAGAGCAGAAAAGCAGCCATCACTGGAGAATAACATAGCGCTGAAGGAAGTAACTGCCAGATACAAGCTGTCCTGTGCACAAGCTGCAAGAAAAAGCTGGCAAGAGAAAACTGAAAGCCTAAATCTCGACAGGGATGGCAGCAAGCTGTGGAAACTGGCTAGAACCCTCTGTAATGAAACAACAAGTCACACCACTATAACAATACAAGAGAATGGAAATTACCTCTCTGGAAAGAAAGCAGCAGACCACTTCATAGACGTCTATGAAAACATCAGCAATCTGGAAGTCCCTCCTGAACATAGAGCTGCAGTGCACAGGGCCCAAGGTGAACTTCATGAGGAAGAGCCCCAAGAGGAAGTCATGACCACAGCTTTCACAGAGAAAGAGCTGGAGGAAGCGTTGCAGAGCCTCAACCTGAAGAAGTCACCTGGACCAGACGGAATCACAAATGAAATGATTCTGCATCTTGGGATGAAGAGCAAGGCAGTCCTTCTAAAAATCTTTAACTCCAGCTGGAAGACAGGATCAGTACCACAGTGTTGGAGGGAAGCAGACATGATCCCCATTCACAAAAAGGGAAAGGACAAGTCGAAGGCTGACAGCTACAGACCCATCAGCCTTACAAGCTGCTTAGGAAAGCTGATGGAGAGACTTGTCAACACAAGGTTTGTCTGGCACCTTGAGGAGCATCAGCTGCTGAGCCCTGAACAGGCAGGCTTCCGCCAACACAGATCAACAGAAGACCAGATCACATTCATCATGCAAAGCATTGAGGACGCTTTCCAAGAAAAGAAGAACACGCTTGCTGTCTGGATTGACATGGTGAAGGCGTTCGACAAAGTCTGGAAGGACGGACTTAGGCTCAAACTACGGCGATGTGGTGTGTCTGGGGGGATGTACACCTGGATCAGCCAGTACCTACACAATCGCCAAGCCCGAGTCAAGATTCAGGGCCAGAAAAGCAAGAATAAGGTGCTGAGACAGGGAGTACCACAAGGAGGAGTCCTTTGCCAACGCTGTTCCTCATCTTCATAAATGACATCGTCGAGAACTGCCAAAAGGGGTCAGAGGAGCAATCTACGCAGATGACCTGGTGCTTTGGTGCTCTGAAGAGTACACCACCACAGCACAGGTACGCCTCCAGACTGCGCTCAACAAGATCAGCGACTGGACCAAGGAATGGCTTGTCTCTGTCAACTCAAGCAAAACAACCTACACAGTCTTCAGCCTATCCAGCAAGAAGCAAGAGGCGAAGCTGACACTGAACAACCAAAGGCTTGCAGAGGAACCCACACCTACCTACCTGGGAGTGACCTTTGACCGCAGGCTCACTTGGAAACAGCAGATCACCAGATGCTGTAGCAAGGCCAAGTTGAGACTGGCGATCATGAGGAAACTTGCGGGGACGAACTGGGGGGCTGATGAACGTATCCTGAAGAGACTCTATACAGGGAGAGTCCGACCTGTAGTTGAGTACGGGACGTCAGCATGGGCATCAGCTGCAAAGTCTAACCTCAACCACCTCAATAAGATACAGAACCAAGCTCAGCGTGTCATAATTGGCGCCATGAGATCCACCCCAATCCTGAAGATGGAAGAGACCACTGGGCTACAGTCATTGGAGGACAGAAGGGACACAAAGATCCTCATCCAAGCAGCAAAATTCAAACGCCTTGAAAACCATCCAATGAACAACAGAATGAGCAGACCCACCAAGAGCCGGTTGAAAAGAGGCAGCTTCATCTGCCAGTCAAGACGCCTTGAAAGACAAAGCCCAGTCTTGATGGAACACAAAGCAAAGCCTATCCCGGCAAATGTCACCCACCCATCTTGGAAGAGGCAGGTGTTCCCAACAGTCGTCACCAGCATTCCCGGAGTGGAGAAGAGAGGAATACAGTCAGACACCCAAAGGAAGGCCCTGGCCATGGAGTACATCTGCAACCAATATCCCCAGGAAGACTGGACCCATGTCTTCACAGATGGCTCCGCCACAGAGGCAACAAGGGATGGTGGAGCTGGAATCTTCCTCCAATACAAAGACGGAGATGAAGAAATGCAATTCCAACAGGAAAATACTCCACCAACTTCCGAGCTGAGCAAGAAGCCCTCTGTGAGGCAGCCACAACAGTCTTGCAGAACTCCAAAAGAACAACAGGGCAGGTGGTGGTCTTCTCTGATGCTCTCTCCATGCTCCAAGCCCTCAAGAACTCCCGCTGCAAAGAACAGAACCATATCACTTCAGCCCTTGTTGCCCTGAGTGCCAGAGTGGAGAAAGTGGTGATACAATGGGTACCAGCACACTGTGGCATCAGAGGCAACGAAAAAAGCGGACATTCTGGCAAAAGATGGTGCACAGAAGGAGCAGGCCAACAACCTGGTGTCATACAATGAAATTAAGACAATCATCAAGGCACAACAAGGAATAAAATGGCGCCTCCTGCATCCCAAATACAACCCAGAAGACACATACCATTTGCTGGGACGACGGGAACAGGTCAAGATCTTCCGCCTGAGGACTGGACACAATCGCCTGCTCCACCACATGCACACAAAATTTGGCATTGGACAGAGTGGAGAGTGCCCTTGTAGTGAGGGACCAATGACAACTGACCACATCCTTCAAGTCTGTACGACGTATGCAGCATCCAGGAGAAAGTACTGGCCAACACCGACAGCAGTGGAAGCCAAGCTGTATGGCAGCCTGGAGGAGCTGCGACGGACGGCAGCCTTCATCGAGGACACCGGGCTGCTCATCTAACGGGATGGCGAACGAGGAAGAAGAAGAAGAATTGTGGTAGTCCAATGAGAATTAAACCCTAGCCTATGGAATTGACCTGCCAATACTTACCTATGTGTAAGCAATAAAAGTTGATGTGTGAAAGTGCACTTAACTTGTGTCAGTTCTCTGTTGTTCAATCAAATGTTGAATGTTTGAACTTCTCTCTTCAATTCTGTCTCTCGGAGCTACAAGTACTTATAAGAGTACAGGCCTAAGGAAAATTATCTCGGAGCCACTGTTGAGTATTTTACCAAGTCCCGGAAAAAAATAAAAATTTCTTCGATGACTAGTACCGGAAAGTTGCTCCTTCCACCACTAGTAAGAGAGAGGGTGTAGGTGAAATGTTAAGATAATTCTCAGAAATTATCCCCAGTCCTTCCCCTAGAGGACCCACCTACCACTCATCCATCTCGTCACACCGCGGACACAAAATAGCGTCACTATGATGGCTCAGAGGACCCAAACCTTACCGGTGTGGTCACACCCGAAGACCTCCCTCCGAGGCTCTTGAAAAAAAGAAAAACAATGTTCCTAGTCAAGGCTAACGGAACTCGAACATTGTTTGCTCTCAAGGTGAGCTAAGTGATCAGCATGGGCTGCACGGAATGTCTGTACACTGAAACCAACTTCTAGCTGACACAGAAAAATGCGCATGAAGGTGTGCACGCAAGGAATGCGCGTGCGTGCACGCATGCGTGCACACACACACACACACACACACACACACACACACACACACACACACACGTGTGTAAACACGCAGAGCATGGGTGCACGCCCTAAACCACTTGACAGTTCGTCACAGTAGCAGTTTGTTATCATTTCTGGACCAGGCAATAGACTTGACACCGCTCTCAATCCCACCTCCGGCTCCTAAGAAGAAAAAACGTAAAGAAAAAAAAACGAAAAAGAAAAGAAAAGAAGAAACAAACAAACAAAAATAACAAAGAAAAAGAAAGATTATTGGGAAATAAGGGAAATATGATGACTTAAACTGAAGTACACACACACACACCACCACGCACGCACGCACGCACGCACGCACGCACACGCACACATGCACACGCATACACACAACACACACACACACACACACACACACACACACACACACACACACACACACTAATACTGGTTCAGTTACAGTTCTGGTTTAACTGAACACACGACATGGTAAATTCATAGCCTCTCAAATGAAGAGTAACTGGTTTAACTGAACATACACACGACATGTAAAATTCGTAGCCTCTAGTCTAAAGCGAAGAGTAACTGTTGTAACTGAACACGTGTACAGGCTATGAAAATTTCATGGCCGTTCGAGTGAAAAGCAACCGGTGTAACTGAACATACACACGAAATGGGAAAATTCATAGCCCCTCAAATGAACGAGAAAAAAAAAGACCCTGACGAGGTCACAAAATGGAACCTCTTTTCACTTGGCTGACTCAAGCATGTGACAAGGGATGTAATCACACACTCTTTTTCAGTTATCCCTGTGTATGCTTCCATGGTAAATTTTGACGTGGGGCGTTTTCTCTATGATCATGAATGTCGGGACACACTGACTTGACAAAAAGGTATATATTGTTAGAACTTCAAGTTTTCAGTCTTTCCCTCTGTGAACATACCATCAAGTTGTAAAGCTAAAATCCGCGAATAACACGAATGAAATATTTTCAGCAATAATGACAATAATACAAAGTTAATATTTGGGGAAAATTGTTTCCAAATATATTGATCAAAGATAGTTCAATTGACATCGTCTGCAAAAAATCCAACAAATAAGCCTGTTAACTTTCGTTTCTTCAAGTTTGGGCTATCTACTGTGATTTATGGGATTATTACCGAGCAAAGGAGCGAATATAAACGAATATCTCACTTAATATCAAAGTAAGATTGACTTCCTATAGTTTGATAGATAGATTATTTATTATTAGTGAATTACCCATGATGAACTAAACAAATGAATATGCATAAAAGAAATCTTAAATAAATGTTAGCGCGTCGTGTTTTGTCTTGTGACAGTCCACGTTTTTCTTGGCGGTTCGCTAACATTTATTTAAGATTTGTTTAGATTTCCGCCTGCAGTCGTCTCACTTTGCAACTAGATGCATAAAAGAATCAATTAAACAGTTTCCACGAAGACAGTTACTTGCAAACGAAGGGGGATTAGGCCTACGCTGATAAAAGCAAATCAATCAGAAACAGTACGTCAAATAAATTATACATCATGTCAGTAACGTCAAAAGACCCAGTGGCCATTATTTCGAACAATTCTGCCTAAAACATGGCTAAAACGCGTACATCCAAAAAAAAAAAAAAAAAAAAAAAAAAAAAGAAGGGCAATTCGCTGCAGTAGCTGAAACTGGGTCACTTCATCACCCCCATCCCCATGTGCCGTAGTCTTACCGTGATTGTCAAGTCCACAGGAAGCCCAAAAGCGCAGATCATCACATTATTTTTGGTTCAATGGTGTATCTCGCTCTGCGTATGCCAAGTAAAACGCGTTCTTTCCATCAAGAAAGTGGGCACATCAAGGAGACAAATACGTGAGTCCAACAGGCAAATTGCCTCTCTCTGAAAAACTGGGACAGTTTCTCTGAGTCAAGATCGATCCACTGTCTACATAGTCTGGCACCGCCATTTTTTCTGTCTGCCTATGTTTTTGTTTTCCTGTGAAAAAAAAAAAAAGCTTTTTCTAACTTTTTTTTTTAGGATGACAGCTGTCTTGTTCCCACACATTCTGTTAACTGTGCTAAGTGCACTCGGCATGGAGAATGGAATTATTCTCTTTAACATCTCATCCGATAGACAAGAACTCATCTCACCACTCCAGGTTTAGTGGAGACAGGGACGGGTGACATGCGTCATGCAAGATCGAACCATGAACTTGTGGTTTTCTCATACACGGCACATGTATTTACTATGTTACCTCTCTTAGAGGGGGAAGTGCCAGGCGAGACTCGAGACAGAAACCCGAGGTGTTCTCACCCAGAGAAAAAATACTATCCTCTATCTCACCACTTCTAGGGGAGGAATGTGTCATGTAAGACTCGAACCATAAACCCAGGACGTAAAAAAAAAATTATCCTCTATTCCTGGGAGGCGGGGGGGGGGGGGAGGGGGTTCGGGCGGATGTGTCATACAATATTAGAACGAGAAACCTGTGATGATCTCACCAAAGACACATATTGTTCTCTGTATGTGAACACTCTTTGGGGAAAACGTGTCATGCAAGACTTGAAATATAAACCTGTGATGGTCTCACCTAGGACACATATCATCCTCCATGTCACCCCTCTTAGGGCAAAATGTAGCATGCAAGATTCGACCTATCTTGGACCTGTCCCTGTATCACTTGGGCAACATCAACGTTGTGCCTGTGAGACAACAGAATAGTCCGCATCTTACCCACTTCGTCACTACTCCTCCAGTCATTAAAATCAAATCACATTCCTCTAGTCGTGAGAGTAAAACGCGTGTTGGATCTGATATGCAAAACTGAAAGGCATTGATGGAGCCAAGTGAAATCGCGTGGTGTAGAAATGTGTCAGTTTGCTTCTAAATGTGACACTGGCTTTGATAACTTGCTATCTATAAATCATTCAACGGGATCTGGAGGGGGGAGGGGAGGGGGGGTAGGGGCTTTGTTTCTGTTGATGGAATGGAGCCCTCTTCGCTTGTGATGGTGTTGTGTGAGGCGGAGAGTCAACATTGCATTTAATTGTACTGCTTCGTTGTTAGATTTCTTTCTTTGTGTGGAATTCGAGAATTCAGGCTCCCTTCCTCCCATTTTCGTCCTCTTGTTCTGTTACCATCCCTTTCGTTTATTTATCAGCGAACTTTTTTTCCACAGAATTCTGCCCCAAACATCTGCCTTGTTGGCATGAGTTCTGTTAAGTGAGCTAAGAACACGCAGTTCAAGGGGCCTCAGTTTAACGTCTCATTTGAACGTCCGGCATTGAAATTGCTTCTCAGGGAAAATCCCACCCTATGCAAGACACGAACTCAGGACCAGGGATTCTTTCATTTCTCAAACGAGTTCGTTGTGTAGTAAGCCACCTTGTGAGCTAGGAACATGCAGCACATGGGGCCTCAGTTTCACGTCTCAACTGAACGTCTGGCACCCAGATTGCCTCTGAAGGTATGCTAAAGTAAAAAGAGGGAAAAACCCCACCCTATGCTAGACACGAACTAAGGACCAGGGATTCTCTCGTACCTTAAACGATTTCGTCATGCACGAAACTTACTTTTATACCCAATAGGACCCCCCTCCCCTTCCCCCTCCCCTCACTTCCTCTTCCCCCGACATCATCCTGGATCTGGTATCTGTCTTTGTCTCATGATGGTTTTAGCTGTAGTCTGTCTGCCCTGTGTGTAAACTTACTTGCGTGCCTCCTTGCTCGGTGGACATAGCCTACTTCAGCTGCCTGATCTCCAAGACTTGAACATGAACGGGTCAGACACTGTGGCTTTAGGTAAAAGTCCCTTGATCCGGCAGAGCCTAACGCACCACGTAATTCACTTAGGACATGTGTGGTGAAAACCACCTCATCATTATCCTCTACAAAGTGGTCCCAGAAACTCGGCAACTTACGTTTCGACGCCAGAAACACCAGGTTCTTCTAAGTCCACGGCAAAACTAAATCAGGACGGTTAATTATCCAGAGGTGGTCAACAGTGTAGAAGGGAACAGCGCCAGAGTGATCAGTAGGATGGACTTGACAGTCAGGGCTGGCGGCCTTCCTCGGGAGATGTCCCCCGGAGAATTAGTCCAGGACGTGTTTGAGTTCTTACAATTTGGTAAGAAGCCACATAGATAGATGAGCAACAACAAAAAAAAAGGAAGACATGGGATTGGGGAGAACGTGGAGAGGGGGAGGGGGTAACAGATGTAGTGGGGATGGGGGAGGGGGCATAATGGCCATCTCGCTCATTGTTATATTCTATTACACAAGCCAAGAGTTCTCTAAAACTGCCATTCCACGCTTTCCTCTTTCCAGGTCAAGATGGCAGAAGGTTTGACCGCTCTACCTGTGGGAACAGTGGCTTGTTTTTAAAACTCCAGTGAATTCCAAAAGAGCTGCTGCAATGTGTCTGAAATCTGCTTTATCTTATGCAGTGGAACCTTTCCATACAGACCATTCCACTTCAGACTCTCTGCATTGAAGGCCGTTTTCTTTCTGAAACTTTCCCCCCCTTCTTGGATTTACATCCCACTTCATCCTTTCAGCAGTGAGATAAGGCTGGCTGAGAAACCTTCCCAGTCTGACATGTTCTGGCAGTTCAGCCGAAAGATTGGAGCTGCTTGACTCAAACTGTCATAGCTCTGAATCTGCCCATCAGGAGGGCAGACAGTTACAGAAATGTAAGTTTTCTATAACTTGTTAAATTCACAAGTTGGTCAGTTAAATCAGTGACACATAATTCCTTAATAGACAGGATTTTATCAGGTCATGTATATCTATTTTAATCTTTTCTTTTTTTATTATTCTAATAGTCTGAATCACTTCATTTGTGAAGCTTTCGTATTTAGTTATAGAGTGATATTCCAAAATTCTCCACAAAGATTTCATCTAGTACTTGCCCGATTGTAAACTGTCTTTACTGACTAGTGGTGTCGGGAAAAAAACTGAAGAAAGACTCGCCAAATCATTGGAATTTCCCTCGCACAAAGCAACACATAACGCAGGAAAGAAATAGCTGCGATGTACATCCTTTGTTTATTACTTATTCATAGATTATGGGGTGGGTGTACTTGATTTGAACCGTTATTCGACGTTCAACCACTGGTCGTTTTGAGGTGGACATACACGATTGTTCACGCCCAGGAAGGCGCCGTGTAAAAAAAAAAAAAAAAAAAAAAAAAGTTGATTCCATCTGATCTTAGATCCAAGATCCACTTTTTGAGGATTTTCTGACCGCTTCTACAGTCATGTTTTGAAGTTTCACAGTCGTGCAGTTGGCAACTGAGGGAAAGAAGCCCGAAGAGACTGCGCGGAACAAAATAGCTAGCGTTATCAATCAATACAAACTTCACTGAGCTCTGTCCTGACCAGAATGACGTTGCAATTGAAAACAGTGCAAGAAGCTTGTCTGGCATCGGCTACCTGCCCTTTTAGGCTTGTAGTTCAATTTTTGTTAAGTTTCTACTTTAAGTCTCACCAAACGGGTTTGTCCTCATTTGGCCCGTGAGAAAGGTTCATTGGGCCACACACCCCGATCGGCGACGCTCAGCCCTGGCACAGTTGTGCGTGAGCTGCTCGATGGTCATTACCGGTTCTTCCCTGTTATGATCTCCTACCTGTCAGGCGGGTTCAGGTGAGTGTGTGGTGCTTGTGGAATGACCTAGAATTTCCGCGTTATTCTGCATGAAACTGCGCTCAGAATTCAGTAATGCGAGGAATTAGGAAGAAACGTGTGTGTGTGTGTGTGTGTGTGTGTGTGTGTGTGTGTGTGTGTGTGTGTGTGTGTGTGTTGTGCGATAAACGGACGTTTTCTGATTGAAAAAGTCGGCTGAGACTGTGTTCTTCTAATGTTTAATCTTCCTCAAAATGTTATTTTTGCTTAGGTCATGGATCTTCATTCTAACAATCTTCTTTACACCCCTCAGTCCGCCTACTGCTCTGACCGTAACACTGAAACTGCTGTTCTTAAAATCTGCAGTGACTTACTGACAGCCCTTGGTAACAACCTATCACTTCTGTCTCTGATAGACCCCTCTGCAGCTTTTGATACCATCGACCATTCTATTCTTGTGTCCCATTTGCCCGACTCTTTTTGTTTCTGATAACGGTTCTCAACTGGTTTAACTGCAACATCACTGGCTCCCTGTTCAGCAATGGACCCCCTACAAAGTTGCATCTCATTGCTGGAAATCTTTTGAATCTTCCTGTCTTCAATACCTTGCTGATCTGTTACACTAGTATGCCCCATCAAGTGAATTCTGTTCTTCTGATGATAATCATATCTTACACGCTTCCTTTGTTCCTATGAAAACTTTTGGTTAGCATTCCTTTGCCTAACTGGCTTCTTTTGTTTGGAAATCATATCTGACACGCTTCCTTTGTTCCTATGAAAACTTTTGGTTAGCATTCCTTTGCCTAACTGGCTTCTTTTGTTTGGAACAATCTACCACATCACTCAGATTCTCTGCATTCTGCCCTTTCTTAATGAACCTTAAAAAATGTTTCTTTTCCCTCCGATTGCATCTACATATATATGTGCCAGCATTGTTTTCTGGAGTATTATATGCGTTTCGATGCCTGTGCATATTCATCTTTGAGTAATTTTTTTTTTTTTTTGAGAGAGAGAGAGAGAGATACATGATGGGTGGAAAAGGAGTGTGAGGGACGAAGCTGGGTGGTGGGTATGTGTGGATGTGGAGCAAGCTTGTGACTGCAGGGTCTGTTATCTGTGTATTGCCTGTTGTTCTAATTCATCTGGCTCACAATTCAAAGTGCGTTCTTCTTTAATTAATGTGAATGCCATGGACATTCAGTTGATTAGGCGTATAAATATTCTTAATAATGATAATATTGTGTATGGTGAAATTTAGTCTTTGATCAGCTGAGAGCTGGACATGAGTCGATAGTGTTCATCTTTGAAAGAATCCTGCCCTAGGATTTCAGAGGATTCCCCTTGACTTTGGCTTCTTGTGACGCATCTGAAGAGTAGTAGTTATGGACATCAAGGAAAAACCATAAAACATAAAATGTTTTCCCCCTTGGTAAGCTCTTTGTGCAAAACAAAGTTTACCTTTTTTCGTCTAGCTATGACGGAAGTCGCTCCATTTTCATTTGAGTGTTCTTGTGTATTCTAGTTGGAGGAGAGCAACAAAGAGCTCCCCTAGGAGTTGGGCAGAGTTTTCCAGTAGTTGTACTGATTGTTTGGAAGCATTCCTGAGTGTCCTTCTCCTCCTCCTCCCTTCCCTGAGTTTCATGTGTGTCAGGGCTTTATTGGCTGTACTGTTGAGAAAGGGATGGCAGATACCAATTTCTGCCCCCTATCCCCATCCCCACCCCTTCCATGTTGTTATGTTCATGGCAGCCCAACATCCTTTCTCCCTCTGACTTAGTGTCTGTGTATATGCGAAAGCACACATGATTACATAGATATGCATAATCATTGTCACCAAGTTCGTCACAGACTCAGTACGTAATGAGGATGAGAAGACGGCGAGAGAAGTAGAATTGGAGCTCCGGATGGAGGAGAAAGTGAGGCAGAAGATGAAGGATGAAGAGGAGAAAGTGAGGCAGAAGATGAAGGATGAGAGGGAGCTAGAGATGAAGCAGAGGGAGCTAGAGATGCAGCAGAGGAAGATAGAAGAGGAAAAAGCTGATAGGCAGAGGGAACTAGAGATGAAGCAGAAGAAGATCGAAGAGGAGAGGGAAAGGTTAAAGCAGAAGGATGAAGAGGAGAAAGCTGCTAGGCAGAGGGAACTAGAGATGAAGCAGAAGAAGATCGAAGAGGAGAGGGAAAGGTTAAAGCGGAAGGATGAAGACGAGAAAGCAGCGAGACAGATGGAATTGAAACTGCAGAGGAAGAAGATGGAGGAAGAAACGGCGATAAGGGAAATAGAAGCTCAGACACGGCAAGCCAAGTTAGAGGCAAGGGAGCGAGAGATACTGATACAGGAGAGGCAGGCCTTAGATGAAGCAGCGCATAGGAAACGTTTGATTGAGGTGGAGGAAACGAAGCATGTCCACCTTGAGCCGTTGGGAGAGAACGACGACGTGGACGCTTTCATCGCCCAATTTGAGCGTGTAGCCCAGATGTGCAAGTGGAGCAAGACCTCATGGCCCACACGTCTGATGTCTCTGCTGAGAGGAAAGGCTAGAGAAGCGGTGATGCGGTTAAGTGCGGATGAGTTAGGCGACTATGATCAGATAAAGAGCGCCCTGTTAAGCCACTTCAGGCTAGATGCTGAGGCCTACCGAGAAAAGTTCAGGAGCATCAAGAAGGACGCTGCTGAGACTTTCGGCCAGATGCTGGGAAGGATGAAGCGGTGGTTTTCCCTCTGGTGTGCAGCAGCGGGCAAGGATGAGAGAGTGGCAGAGGACGTAAAGGATCTGCTGTTCCAAGAACAGTTTTATCAGCTATTGTCTCCCGAGTTCACAATTGAGGTGCGGAAGACATGCCCGAAAACTGTGGAACAGCTTGCAACAGAAGCTACTGTTTTGGCAGAGGCCAAAAGACTGGGGAGGAAGGCGAGACAAGACCGAACAGTTAACCAGCCCAACCTGGGTAATACACGTGAAACAGCAGGGAGCCAGCCCGCAGGGAGGTCCCAACAAAGTGATGGTGCACTACAGCAGCTGAACAGGAGATCAGAAGGGCCTAGATCGACCATAGTTTGTTTCAACTGCAAGAAGCCAGGCCACATCGCTAGGAAATGCCCTGAGCCCCATTCTGTTGGAGCTGTTCATTGTTGTGACCAGCCCCAAGCTCGAGTGGTCCCTAGGTTGTGTCGCCCATGCGCTGAGCAGCGGTACGAGCCTGCGTGCATCGTAGAAGTTAACGGGTCTCCGGCCAATGGATTACGGGACACTGGTGCCGGACACACCGTAGTGGCTAAGTGGGCAGTACCGGCAGATGCGTACACAGGAGAGACAGTCCCAGTAGTGTTGGCTGAGTCCAGATGTAGGTCTGTGTTACCTGTGGCGGTAATAGAGTTGAAGTCACCATTCATCGCAGGGAAGTTGGAGGTTTTGGTCATGAATAGCCCTGTGCAGGAAGTCCTGATCGGAAACTTCGCAAAGAGAGTAGGAGATCCCGGTTGGACACGTGTGCCTGTACACGCAGACCCGGCGTTGGTAGGGGCAGTGCAGACACGCGCGCAGAGAGCCAGGGAGCAGCAAGAACCTGTACCACTACCCGTCGAGGAATGCATTCTGAACACCTCTACCCAGCAGTTAATTCAGATGCAGGACCAGGATGAAACCTTGAGGAAGGCTCGGAGTGCGTGTGAAGCAGGGACGCACTTCCACACCAAGTTTGGACGAGTTGAGTACGCGCGGAAGTTTGGTGTACTGGTCCGGCGGTTTGAGGGTCCCAAGGACGTAGCGAGTCAGATCTGCGTCCCAGCTGAACTACGGACCACGGTGATGAAGCTAGGCCACGACGTACCCATGTCTGGTCACTTAGGTACCACCCGAACCAAGGAGCGAGTTGGTCGCCATTTTTATTGGCCAGGCATGCATGCTGACATTCGTCGGTACTGCCAGTCATGCTTCCAGTGTCAGCGTACTGTGGACAAGGGAAGAGTGTCAAGAGTTCCCCTTGTAAGGATGCCACTGATGCGCAGGCCCATGCAGATACTGAGGGATCTATGGTTGCAACCAGAAAGGCAAGAGCTCCGCACAGCAGCAGAGTACGTCGTTAACTTAAGGAACAAGGTAACTGAGACGTATGAGTTGGCAAAGAAGAACTTGGCAACCGCAGCTTGCAGGTACAAGCGACATTCTCACTTGAGGACGAAACCCAGGAAGATAGCTGTAGGGTCTAGAGTGCTAGTGGGAGGATCACAAGGTGGGCACTGCAGCTGCAGCCATTCCAGCTTACGGTGCAGGCAGTGTCTGGGAAGGACAATGTGGCGGCAGACTTCTTGAGTCGCTTGCCGTAGAGAGAGAGAGAGTGGGGGAGAGAAAGAGAGAGAGAGAGAACCTTAAGTTCCATTTACGTGAGTCATGAGAGGTTGACATTATTGAAGCTATGCATGTGTTATTATCTTTGGTAGAGAATGGCGTAGCAAAGTGTTACTGAAGGTGTGGTATTTGTGGCACGTGTTACACAGCAGTTGTGCGTAATCAGAGCCCCCTCAGTTATGGAATTTATATGTAGTGCGTAGTGTAACGGCTGCCTGTAAGTGCCTGCATTAAGGTCATATGTGGCAGCGTTAGACCAGGTTGATTAATGTAACCTGTGATTGTTGATGTATTTAAAAGTTGATGCTGTTGTGATGGAAGTTTTGTTGTGCATCAAAAGTAACAGTAGGACAGAATGAGTGATGGGGAATTGGTTTCTCATAGGTAGGGTGTGGCTAAAACGCCGATCGAGTGAGAAGTTGTTGTTTGTTTTAACCTGTAGTTAAAACTTAGGCAGGGGGGGGTGTCACCGATCGGCGGTACTAAATCAGCACGTCTATGTGGTTAGAGTGGTGAGGATTCAAGATAGAGAGCGTGTGCGCGCGCGCGCGCGCGCGTGTGTGTGTGTGTGTGTGTGTGTGTGTGTGTGTGCGCGCTCGCGCGTATGTGAGGTTGGGGTTTAGTTAGCTAGAGTTAGGTTAAGTTCCTCAGGGTTAGGTAGAAAGATTAGGCTAGGTAGGAGGCTGGGGAAATAGGACATACAATATTCTTTCATTCCAGTCTTCACTTATTGAAGGAATGGAATGGAAGCGGGAGGTTGGTTTCGTTCCCGATTGTTACCCTTTTGTTACTTTGGTTCTACACCAGAGAAGGCGGGGCAGGATATCGGCTGTTGTTGTGTTGTCAAGTCTGTGAGTTGTTGTGGTAAATTGTCGTGTTGTTGCACGAGCAACAACTAGTCCGTTGGTCAGGCGTGTCAGCTCTGCGGAGGGGTACACTGCTCTGACCAATCGTTGTTTTGTGTGGTGAGTAGAGTTCGCTTGATTCCGACCAGGGCGGAATGCGTTGGGGTAGCTTCACTTCGGTCCCTGGTGTTCGTCGGAGTGGACGTACGCCTTGTAGGTGCGGCGGCAGCGCCGGTAGTTTTTGAAGTGACTTCAAGTCATAGTTAGGGCCAGGTCCTCGTCGGGTTTGGGTGCCCTTGGCCTGTGCTGAGTCGGTGTCGTCCTTGTTGCAGCCACTGTCAGCCAGTTGCAGAACTGGTGTGGTTGATCGTCTGTATGTCCAGGTTGGTGATCTGTTAGGTTCGTTGTGTTGTAGTTCGTTGTGTTGTCTTGTATTATGGCGAGTTGAACTGTAGTTGTCTCATGTTGCGATTAGTTGTATTGTGTTCGTTGCGTATACTGGTTGTCTGGTATGATGTCGTCTTGGTTCCGTGATTGAAATTTGTTGTCAGCCGGTTTGAGTTGTCACCTTTTTCCTGTATATTTTTGTAAGTAATGTACATAGTGGTTCCTGAGTTCGATTTTCTCAGGACAGTTTGGCTAGACAATGTGGGTTCAATATAATGACCGTTGATGGACAGTGATGTAGATATTGTTTGTGGTTAGTTCATGGTAATGTCAGTGGGTTCAATAAGAGGGTAGTACGAGGTTGCATTTGGTTGAGGATCATAATATGAGTCAGGTGCAGATGTGTCTGCGTGAATCATAGAGGGGTTTGATGATTGTGCTCAATCTCAATTGTAAATAGTAGGAGTTCGTTGAAATTGATCAGCGATTTCGGAGTTGACCTGCACAGCATTGGAATCGGTTAACTGTGTAGTAAGGCCAAGGCCAATTTGTGGTCGAGTGGTTTATACTGGGGTACGGTCGTAACCATTCAACTTATATTGGTGTCTTTTCACTTTCGTTACGAGTCAGGGTTATCGACGCGGGTGTCGTGCGCGTGCGGACTGTATCTGTGACGTACGCATTTGGTACAGGACAGTGAGTCCATAGGGTAGAAGTTTTTGTAATACAAGTGACAGTCGTCACACATGCAGGGATGTATGTGTTTGTGACAGAATAGGGTTGGAGAAAGATGTCTTAGGTTGTGGGGAGACAGTCCCATTATGAATTTTAGTAGTCGGAAAGAAGGGAAAGGTAAAGTTTAAGACGAGTAGCTTAGCAGTCGATAGGATAAAAACGGATGATGTGCAGCAGGTAATATTGTATGAAGTGTGGTTGTGTTAGCATAACAAGGATTAACCACTGGGTTATCTGACAAGAGATGACATGAGAGTGAGGTGCTGGATGGAACTTTTGGCGAACAAATCATGTTGTTTTTGATATACGATTATAATTGACAGTGCAAAGAGGGGTAATAATGTGAAGGATTGTGGCTGCGAGCCGATTCTCTTGTGTGAACATGCTGGAACTGTGAACCGCTAAAAATTGATGTTTTTTTTTCTCTGAGAGATGTGTATTACTACTGGTTATTGTGTGAAGACATTTCCTTGTGAAACTGGCCATTTCCTAGATTATTTAGTATGTCCTAAGGGGGCCCATGGAGTCCATGTTGGATCGCTTAGATTGGTTTATTTCTCCGAGAATTGGGTGTGATTCATAATTTCATATGTAATAGCGTGGATGGGCTCAGGGAGAATATTGTTTTACCGCTGTTGTAAGGGTTGGCAGGAAATGGGTCTGATAACCCCAAAGTAAGTAATGGGTTGGGGGATGTGTTCGAAATTCAAGGGGTCACTCTCATGCCCGAGTGGGAAGTAGGCAAGGGAGATGGAGAGTTAAAGCTTTACCAAGTAGCCTATGTGCCTTGATGACTCGGGTAGTAGCAACATTACAGTAGTGGCCTACAGTTGTGTCAGCAGGTATCCTGTTCCGTCCTGAGGCTGGGGCCAGATCACCGCAGTCTACTGCCGCGTGCCGGCAGGTGAGCGGCGCTTTCCAGTACCTGTTGTTTTCCCGGGAGAGGGAGACCACCCAGGCCGTCTGCCTTCTGTGGGGCAGCTCTCCTCCAGCTACCGGTGCTCTTCCGGGAGTTCTCCGGCACTGGTTCCTCGTCCCTGTTCAGGCGTCCTGTGAGAGGGCGCTGCACCAGGCCTTTTTCACCCTTGGTGTCTGGCGGGGCCTTCAGAGGAGGAGGCGTCCTACGAGCCCCGGACCCGTCGAGAGGGCGTCTGGTGTGTGTGCGTTGGGTGTCGTGCCCATCGCGGGGAGGAGTCAGACTGCGGGAGGCCACGGTCAGCGCCGGGGTGCAGAGTCTTCGGGGAGGGTGTCAGCCCGCGGAGGAGCCACGTACAGCGCCGGGGTGCAGAGTCTTCCGGGGAGTTGTCAGCCTGTGAGGGGCCACGTACAGCGCCGAGGACTGGAGCTTTCCGGGCCGGGAGGGGTGGTCCCGTGTTTGTGGTAGAAGGGGTGTAGCGTTAGGCAGTAGGGTTAGGGGTGTTAGCTACTGCCTCCTTTTAGGACGTAGTGGCCAGCACAGTGTAGGGTACTTGTCGTTGCCTCCCTTAGGGACGCAGCGACCAGTTTGGTAGTGGTCCGGGTCAAAAGAGAAGGGCGAGTCCTGGGGAGAGGTGTGGGTGGTAGCAGTAGTTAAGAGATTAGAGTCCCTTGGGTAAATCCTTGTCCCTAGTAGTTAGTCACCACGTGTGCGGGCTATCGCTGTGTCCCCAGGTCACAGTGATATACCGCAACTGGTGTTTCAGGTTAGGTTAGGGTCTTCCAGGTCATTACAGTAGAGTAGGGTGAGTCAGCGGGAATTGGGATACTTGTGTGCAGTTGTGGATGTGCGCGAGTGGTGGCGCCATAGAGTGTGTGTGAAATAAAGCGTGCGTGATTGTAAAACTGTATTAGTGTGCTGTGTTGTCTGACCTAGTGTGTGACAGGCGTGGGTAAGGGTGGTAGGGCCGTCCGGCTTAGCGACCGTGACAATCATAAATGGTCTTTTGGATGATCCACCACACCAAGTGCTGCATGTGATTAGCATATGTAAAAAACCAACATGTGCAACTGTGGAAACACCCACTGTGACAGGTTAACCAAATACATGCAGGTGGAAACAGCTGTCTGAATTTAACACAGAGAAATTCATTGTAAAGTTGCAGTTGTACTATACATTAGGATACAATACAATACAGTACAATTCAATACAAAGCAATACAGTGCAGTACAATAGAGAACAGTATTATGCAATACAAAACAATATCATCCAATATGATACAAAACAATGCAATCTTCGAGTTACAAGAGAATAAAAACACACAAGCACACAAAAGTGGTCTATTTCCTTTATTTATTTCACATGTTGGTCAGTTTAAAAGATTTTCAGTTTCCCCACAAACACAATGCATGTCAACAAGAACAACTGTTGTCTTCACAGCCCCTTCACACATTTACAAACAAATAAAGCCTTAAATCCTGCAAACCATTTGAACATGGCTTGTTTGCACATGCACATTTCATACATGGATGCAAAAACTAAACTCTGAAAAACAAGCAGCCCACACTTGTGGTTAATTCCTAAAACTATGCTTAGAAATGCACACAATGGAATGCTCGTTCAAAGCAAAAACCATGAAACTTAAAGCACTGACAAAAAGAAACAAAACGAGGACTGTCAACATACAAGGATGACTGATAAGTTCTGAAATGGGAGAAAAGTTTGAACAGAACAAGAAAAAAAGAAAAGAAAAACCACAGGTAAATAGGTAACATAACTGAGCATGATGTACATAAATTTTGAGAGACTAAAAGCACATGGCCATATGCCATAGTAACAAGCACTCAGGTATTGGCCCTAAACAATAATTCTTGAACATAACTGCATGACAGTGCTTCGTCCCACTCCTTAATTTCCACTTCAGTTTCATCAAGGAGGTGTCAACACATGCGGACTAATCCACTTACGCTTCACCTCATCTGCCATGTATCAAGACCACATTGTGCACGATATACAGCTGAGGGATAAATGAACCGATGACTTGCATGAGAAAATTTAAGAAGAGGGTCTCATGACTACACCTTAGCAGACGTTTGACCTGTGCATTAGCCCAATGCACTTGGGTACCTACCGAACATTATCTGTGCTGTTATCCTCATTGTATGTGTGTGTGGTGAGTGTACATGTGTCTGTGTACATGTATGTGCATGGTTGGGTGAGTATGGGTCCATCCGTGTGCGTTTCTGTGTGTGTACCAGTGTATGCAGACAGTGTGTGTGTGTGTGTGTGTGTGCGCGCGCGCGCGCTTGTGTGTGCATGGGTACACGTGTGTGATCTGTGGGCTTGTGTGAGCATGTTCCTGTATGTACCCATGTGTGTGTACATATATGTGTGAAATATATATGTGGCCTATGTATATGGGCGTACATGCATGTGTGTGTATGTATATGTATGTGTGTGCGTGTATGTGTGTGTTTGCACGCACGCATCTTTGTGCGAGTGTGTGTGTGTGTGTGTATGCGCATTTATAGCATCCAATACCAAACAGCACCCACTGCCCAAACAGGGTTATTTTTCTTTCAGTTTTCGGACAATCTGTAAACAGTAAGAAAGGACGCCATTCATGCAGACTCCCACAGGTACTTAACAAAGGCAGAGCACCATCGGACTTACTCCCCACTGCCTGACAATTTTCACCATCAAGATTTTTAAAAAAAACTAATAAAATTTCACAGATCCGATATGTGAAAAAATCTGTTGCATAAATGAAACGACTCTGCTAAAATGACTGATCAATGTCATTCAATTCAAACTTTACAAAGAAAAGAGAGGAAAGTGGGCGAAGATCTCTTCTAACTTCTGAAATGTTGACTTGCTGAAATAATGGAAGCAGAAGGAAGCAATGCACACACAAGCCCATGAATCAGTAAGGCCCTGGAACGCGACTGGACTGCACTGCTGATGACGTGTACTTGGATGAGGACCCTGATGAATAGCCCGATGATGGTGCTGATGAATTGTAGGCTGATGATGTTGATGATGAATGATAGCCTGATGAGGTTCCTGAAGAGTAGCCTGGTGCTGCCGAGTAGCTGGAAGAGGCACCTGCAGGATAGCCTGACGATACGCTCACAGCATAGCTGCCTGAACTGGAACCCCTTGCACCACAGAGAATGCAGTGAACATACAGATCGGTCATCACAGTGAATACACGGATCAGTCATCACCGTGAACACACTGATTGATCATCACAGGGTACACATGAACCAGTCACCAGTGAACATACAGATCAGCCATCACAGTGAACATACAGATCAGCCATCACAGTGAACATACAGATCAGCCATCACAGTGAACATACAGATCAGCCATCGCAGTGAACACACCGATCAGTCATCACAGTGAACACACTGATCAGTCATCACAGTGAACACATGGGTCAGTCATCACAGTGAACACATGCATCAACCATCACAGTGTACACATGGATCAGCCATCACAGTGAACATACAGATCAGCCATCACAGTGTACACATGGATCGAATATCACAGTGAACACACCGATCAGTCATCACAGTGAACACATGGGTCAGTCATCACAGTGAACACACCGATCAGTCATCACAGTGAACACATGGGTCGGTCATCACAGTGAACACATGGGTCAGTCATCACAGTGAACACATGGATCAGTCATCACAGTGAACACATGGATCACTCATCACAGTGAACACACCGATCAGTCATCACAGTGAACACACCGATCAGTCATCACAGTGAACACATGGATCAGTCATCACAGTCAACACACCGATCAGCCATCACAGTCAACACACCGATCAGCGATCACAGTGAACACATGGATCAGTCATCACAGTGAACACACCGATCAGTCATCATAGTGAACACATGGATCAGTCATCACAGTGAACACATGGATCAGTCATCACAGTGAACACACCGATAAGTCATCACAGTGAACACATGGATCACTCATCACAGTGAACACATGGATCCCTCATCACAGTGAACACACCGACCAGTCATCACAGCGAACACACAGATCAGTCATCACAGTGAACACACCAATCAGTCATCACAGTGAACACACAGATCAGTCATCCCAGTGAACACACCAATCAGTCATCCCAGTGAACACATGGGTCAGTCATCACAGCAAACACACCGATCAGTCATCACAGTGAACACATGGATCAGTCATCACAGTGAACACACCGATCAGTCATAAAAGTGAACACACGGATCATTCGTAAAAGTGAACACATGGATTAGTCATCACAGTGAAGGCATGGATCAGTCATCACAGTGAGCACACGGATCAGTCATCACTGTGAACCCATGGATCAGTCATCACTGTGAACCCATGGATCAGTCATCACAGTGAACAAATGGATCAGTCATCACTGTGAACCCATGGATCAGTCATCACTGTGAACCCATGGATCGGTCATCACTGTGAACCCATGGATCGGTCATCACAGTGAACACATGGATCAGTCATCACTGTGAACCCATGGATCAGTCATCACAATGAACACATGGATCAGTCATCACAGTGAACACATGGATCAGTCATCACAGTGAACACATGGATCAGTCATCACAGCGAACACATGGATCAGTCATCACAGCGAACACACCGATCAGTCAGCACAGCGAACACACCGATCAGTCAGCACAGTGAGCACACGGATCAGTCATCACTGTGAACCTATGGATCAGTCATCACAGTGAGCAAACGGATCAGTCAACACAGTGAACAAACGGATCAGTCATCACAGTGAGCAAATGGATCAGTCATCACAGTGAGCAAACGGATCAGTCATCAAAATGAACACATGGATCAGTCATCACAGTTGACACATGGATCAGTCATCACAGTGAACACATGGATCAGTCGTCACTGTGAACCCATGATCAGTCATCACAGTGAACAAATGGGATCAGTCATCACAATGAACACATGGATCAGTCATCACAGTGAACACATGTCTCAAACATCAGTGACAAAAACATTGAACAAATGTGTCGATCACGAAAGCAAAGGAGAGGAACAAATGTAGTAATCATCAAATCAAAGCAGATAAACAACGCATCAATCAATAATATATATCAATCATTAATTAAGGAAAGTATGATCAACAAATGCATTATTCTGACTCGTGGAGAGAAATAGGAACAAGCATTCTAATGCATCGCATCAGATAAAGCAAGCGTCACAATTCGATGACCTTAACTTACAAAACACAGAATAACAAATCTTTTACCAGTGTTTAACGCATAGTGGGTGCTGTACCCCATAACAAACTGCTGGTATGGGATACAGCGTCATGAAGGGACTGCCTTCAGCCTTCATTACTAAATTCCTGGATACAGTCTAAATCCTCTAGAATCGGAGAAAATCATGTCTGGGGGTTCTGGAATAAAAGAGACTTAAGTCTGAAAGTGAAGCGGATTCTGGCAGTTTTTATTTTTATCCGATAACAAAACTGACTGTACTGAAAATTTTCCATCATAGATAATTTTTTTCCCCATCTCTGGCCTGAAGATTTGTGCACTATTGTGTGGATGACTATGCCTGCTACAACACATGCCAATCATAGCAAGCGACAAGACAAACAATACAGAGATTAGTATCGTCATTGAGAAATGTAAGCATGCAAACGGCTGGATTTTGGTGGAAAAATTGTCATACGTTTCCAATTCCCTTTCGTGACAAAGTCGAAGACATACTCGTGATGTATCAGTGACATGTTTCTGATTCCCTTTTGCTACAAAGTCGAAGACATACTCAAGTTGAGTTAGTGGAATGCAGCGTAGGTCCTCTTTACATCAATTACATTTCCCAAGATGTTCATCACTATCAGGTTCCTGTCTAGATGTATCTATCATCATGTTCAAATTCACAACCTTGGCACATCATTGCAGCCCCTCCCCCTCCATTTCTCTCTCTTTCTATCTTTCTCTGAGTATACAATATTATCCATCATCAAAATGGACAGCCTTGGTAATATTCCATCAAGCCATTTTCTATATGATAAATCCAGAGAATTTTCCATTCTTGGAATCCCTCACAAAGATCCAGTCTCTGAAAAGCCAGTCAGCAGGGTGTATGCATTGATACAGTAATTTGTGGAGGAGTTCAGCAGGTGGTGGCAGACTAGCCAACAGCGTTAGTCTCTGGAGTTCCATTGTACACACCACCTGACTCATTCCTCACAGCATTCTCAGCCAAGCGATCTGTGTAGATCCCACTGTGACAGGGTGGTTCCTGTCCAGGGCTTTGAAGGTAATGGGCATCTACTTCAATGTGCTCTTCATTTGCTGTAACTCCTATCAGTTTGAATATTTTGGTGCTGATTGTCTAACGGAACTGGTTTCCAACTGGCTACTGATCATGAATAAAGATCAAGCAAGAAAATATGCCCTATATCAAAATTTGGGTAAATTATGTTTAGATTTTTAATTCGTAAAGAAATCTGCAGAATCTGATCATATTATATATGCTTGTGACTGGTGAAAAATGAAATGATGGAAAAGTACCAAGGGCATGGCATTGAATGTAGACATTTGATAACCAAGGAGTGAAGAGGTAAAGAGTTTTAATCACATGGACGTGAAGGATGACAGGAGGAATACCCAGCAGCCAGTCACTGTCTGAAGCACTTTCAAGCCGCTGGTCCTTAGGTGGTTGTATGATATGACTGATTCTTGATGTACGATTTTTGGAGTGTGTTGTGGAGAGAGGGAGGAGAGGATGAGGGTTACCCATTTTATACTACATGGGTGGCAAGGTCGTTGACCCATGACCCAAGTGAGCTGGTGTGCATTGTTTAGAATATGAGTCAGCGTGTATACAGAGGACCTAAATCAGATCACGGCTGACTGGAACTAGACATGTCATCTTTTTTTCTTTATCATAAAGTATATTCATCCATACTCATGCATGTTTATAAACCATACTCATTACTGTACAAATACAGCCAATCTCACAATCATCAGTGAACTAGTGACAGCATCTCTTATAAACTGCATGCTCTCTGTTGTTCAATGATCATGGCAGATTCTCCTGAGAAACTTGCGTTAGTGTGGAGAATCTATTCTTTCACAGTCGGTCTTCAGCAATGAGATGGAGAGGAGATAGGCACTGCCAAACATTCCCAACTGCCCTCTGAGAATGCTGTGACACTAAAAATTGTTAGCAACACTGTTCACGTGTCTCTGTTGTGGAATGCCTACAACCTATCTATCATGAGACAATAAAAGAAGTATTAATGCGTGAAATTACCAAGGTTACTTTTATCATCTGCTCTGAATTCAAGCCAGACTTCTAAAGGTCTGTTTTGTTCCACATTTAGTACATCAACACAATAAATTTAACATCACTTATTTCTCACACCCAGACACTGTCTCACACACGCACATACACAAAGAAGTGCAAGCATGCAGCTTGTCTTGCACTATTTCTCTCTCAACGCTTTTTCTAACAGACAAATTTCTGCAACTAAAGTGTACTATATAAACCAAGACACTGAAAAGAAACACTCACGTGGCAGATCTAGAATATGCTGATGGCTGTGTTGCTGCAGAATAGGCCCTGGAACAGCAAGACATGTAGGTCAGTTGATGTGTGAAACCATCCCACCAAAGTTAAGCCAGAGAGGCAGGTTTTCAGGACATGTATTAAATGCGGCAGGGAGGGCTGGTGGCACTGCAGAGAATCCCTTGCAAGGGGACACAACTTAAATGGCAGCACAGTGTGACATCAATCTTTTGACTTCAGATTGTTAGTAATGATAACAAACATTCATATGGTGTGCATTATTCAGGTAATCTGCTTTAAAAGCTGTTGTAAGGAAACAAAATAAAAACAGTCTCTCTCAACCTCCTCAGGTCCCCACCTAACCCCTAACCCCTCAACCCCTCAACATTTGTGTCAACACACACAAATCCATACTCAACAATTCGTATGTTTGGAAATCTAACGCTGTGACAGCCAGTTAAGAAGTCAGACCTGTTGAAACGGGTAGGTTTTTAAGCCACATTTGAAGGTATATATGGAGTCGGTGTCACAGAGTTACAGGCAGGTTGCTATACAGTTAGGGTGCTTCATTAGAAAAAGACTTTGGATCCTGTATTTCTGTCATTATTGCTGGGATTCAACTTTCAGGTCCCAGAAGCAAAACAAACCACTGGAGTACACACTTAATTGTTTCCCTTCCAACACTGGTGAAGCCAGCCTTTTCCCTGTGTATGTGCAATGGTTTTGGCGGCACAGCAATGGCTTATGTAGTATGTCTAGCAGTTTGCTACTTTTCTTTTTCATTTCTGTTGGATCTTAGATCCAGTTTAATTATTGACATTTTTTTTTATAGACTGATTCCATTCTAATACTTAAACAGGTTTTAGATGTTTTTAGTGGTCTGTGTGTTGCTGTGTGGTCAGACAGTGGTGACCAGTGCTGGGGGCGCCTTATGAGTACACATCATGCTGCTACCCACAGGTGGGCCACACAGAGGGAACATGTTCATGTGTTCAGATAACTAGGAAAAGACGGTGCCAAAAATGAAACAGAACCTCAGAGTTTACAGTTTTGTTTGATTCTGAGAAACATGTAAGTGAAGAGAGAGAAAAAGCTGACACTTTTTCAAATATCAAAGACATCACTTGGAAATGGATCAGTGTGTTTGCCTACACCAATCACTCTGCTGCATTCAAAGATGACTGGGCACAACACCCCAGCTCTGTCATAATTCCAGGCCTTCTTTTTGGCAATGTTACTTCCTTTACCTTCGAACTTTTGATCTTGATTCAATAGTTTTCATCCGCAGTTTCCCAAGATATAACTACCATCAACAAACAGAACCCACAAAATTACTTTCTTAGAATTAAAAAATAATGCTAGAGAAAATGCAAGACTGGTCCAACTTTTTTAAGTCTTAAGACTTAAAAATGAGCTCACAATTCAGATTCTGTGTCATAATGGTGCTAATAACAAGAAATGTTGAGTCAAAGCAAAATACCAAAGCCAAAAAAAAGGGGGGGGGGGAGGCATGGAAAGGAAAAAACAAACTGCCATACCCAACTGACAATGTATAGACTCACAACAGAAATCATTCTCAGTCTCCATCCCAGCCTTCAGAGTCAACGCTTCCTTCCTGTCTCACTTCTAGATAGGCAAGAGCACACTTTGACACATCATGGAGGATCCACAGATGCAAAAAAAAAAAAAAAAAACCCTGCCATCAACGTAACATATTTCAGTTAAGCGTAAAACCCTTCACACCTATTGCCCATTGTCTGAGTAACAAAACAATACAAACAGATATACTGATGACCTCAATGTTGAAAAGAAGAGCATGCTGGGCAGAAAGGGGGGGGAGGGTGACCAGAAAGAAGAAAAGTGGTACAGCTGATAATGAATTACGGACTACTCACCTTCTCCTGTCCATGTAGTCATCATAAGGATCTCTGCTTTCGGCAGCGCGTGCAGAAGCATAGGGATCTTTACTGTACGGATCTCTTAGAAAAAGAAAAAGACACAAACAAATCAGATATCAATCATCAAGTGTAAAAGAAACAACAGACATTGGTAGTATTTTTCTTAAAAAGAAAAAAAGCTGAAATGTTCAGTATACAACAGGCTGAAGACTATCATGTCTAACATCTAAGCATATCTTGACTTTAACCCTTTCACCGCCAGATGTCCAAATTGATACACACGCTAAAGCCAACGGCCCTGCAGCGTGCTGCAGAAGGAACATGCTGTACAGTCTTAGAAATTTAGACTATAAGCCTCCAACTTTGATCTGGTGTAGCTTTGCTTTCACTCAGCCAAACATTTGCATTCATTGCTCTTTTCAATGGAAAATTCACACACACATACACACACACACACACACACACACGCGCACACACACACACGCACACACACACGCACACACACGCACACACACTCGCTCACTCTCACTCACTCTCACTGACTCACTCACACACATACTCGCTCAGTCTCACTCACTCACTCACACACACACACACACATATATAAACACAAAGGCTAATCTTCTGAAGCCTCTTATCTGTGGATAATTTTCTCTCCCAAAAAGATCAATGGACTATATCTTTTTTATAATACAAATATTTCAGCATGACAGAAGTAACATAATTTTGGCACTTGCTCATGTGTATGATGATAACCCTGGGTGCTAGAGTGCCGAAACGTCTGAAAGAGAGAGAAAGAGAGATCACAGTCACACACGATCCAGCAGTAATGTGACCTGACAACTGACAGCCCACCCCATCCACTCTCCCTCTCTCTCTGTCTGTCTCTCTGTCTCGCAAACAGCAATTAGGGTTACCAGCCCACAGCTTGCAGTACTAGGCACCATGGAGGCCATCAAGATGCTTGTTTACGGCTCCAGCGAACGCTCACCTTGCACTCGCAGCTGCTGAACTGGGCGGCGGAGATCTTCGAGCATAATAGTATGGGTCAACACGAGCATATGGATCTGACAGCCTCTCTCGCATATAGGGGTCGCGTGAAGGCAGAGGTCTGCGATCGTATGGGTCATAGTAAGGATCATAGCGTCTGTAAGATGGGGGAGGTGGCAGGTAGCGAGATCTGTAGTATGGGTCGTCATAGGGATCTCGATAATAGGGGTCATCTTCGTAAGGGTCATCACGGTAATCACGTTTTGGTCGGCGAGGGCTGAGAAAAAAAAAAAATCAACAAATTAATTTTACATGTATGATCATTCCATAAAGGCTCTAAGAAACTTTTCTCAGTTTAATTTGCATCAGATTTTCGTATTTGTTTGCTTCTGAAAGTAATGCCACATCCCTTTGAAATGCTGTACAGTTAATCTAAAGTAAATCAAAGGTTGACTAGGGTTCTTTTATGTTGGTTAAACAGTTTATTTGTTGTGGGTCCCACTTGACTGCTTGAACATTTTGCCTTTCAATATTTGTTAGACAGGAAAATGCAGCAGTAGAAAAACTGTTTCGCCATTCTTGTGCTAGTTGAGCTGTCATAGTGAAAAGAGATCAACATTATGAGAAAACACATAAATACATTAACAGAATTGGAAATCACATTAAAACCCTAGTTTGGTTCTTCTTTGCCTCTGTGTGTGTGCATGTGTGAAATCCTAGTTTGTTTTTTCTTTGCCTGTGTGTGTGTGTGTGTGTGTGTGTGTTTGTGTGTGTGTGTGCATAAGCCTGATGTTGTGTGTGTGATATGTGCGTCTGTGCAAATATGACAGTGTACATCAGTGTGTGCGTGATATTTGTTTTCACAGATGTATATAAAAAAAATTGGAAACATAAAGTATACTTACCCTCTGGGACAATCTTTTGACCTGAAAAAGAAACGGCAAAAACATTTTCATGGGGAAAAAAAAACTCGCACACACACAACAGAGGATTGTCACTAAAAACACACACACACACACACACACACACACACACACACACACACACACACACACACACACACAAAAGCCATGAAGGCAAATAGACACTGCGGAATGCACACCTGGTGTTCTGTATGGCATGTTATTAATTGCAACAAGAGAAAAACATATAAAGAACTGTCAGAACAAAAGCAGGCAGAAAATGGGTCACAGAAAATGGAAGACAAACAATGGATGACAGTACAGGAAAACAGAGACAGGCAGGGAGAGCCGTCCACAAACAGTAATGAACTGCAGAAAGAAAAAAAAAATGATCCCCACCCCACTCCATCCTCAGCCCCATCTGTTCTTTGAAATCAATTAAATCGGTCAAAGAATCTCCTTGTCTGCAGTGAATTCCTTCAGCATGACAAACATGGATATGCTCATCATTGATGAATTAAACTTGACACAGTTTGACATGTGCATGTGCAGACTACGTACACTGGCCGTCGAATGACACCACAACAAACACTGCTCACCAGTGCCCCTCTTTGCCACATCGGTAACAGCCTTCTCTGTCCCCCATGCCAGGTTTCTGCCGTACCTTGCTGTGTGACATCTGCAAAATGGAACAATCCACAAAACAGAGACATTTATCAGGACTGCATTCCTCTTCAGAAGAATCATGCATTGCCAAAGTGCCAGGATGGACTATTCTTTTTCGTATAGTTTCTCTCTCTCTCTTTCATCTTCTGTGCCATTAAAAAGGCACTACACCCATGCCACTTGTTCGGCTACATGACCACAGCCAGAGACACCACGTTTTTCATTTTCACAGCAAAAACTTAATCACTGGATTTCAATCAGTTATAGCCATCTGTATAACGTATAAATTTTTCCAAAGTTCTTATAATGAATTGCAATGCTTAATTTAAAGCAAATATATTTGGCAGTGTGGGGGATGCCACCATGAAACTGGAAGCAAAACCTCATCCTGAAACATAAGCAGCAGGACAAATCCAATAAAACAACCTCAACAACAAGAACAACAAAGAAAGAAGATGTGAGTGTCTAGAAATTGTCAGACAGAATCCATAAGTTAAATCATGCATCTGGATACACTTAAAAGTTCCCACTCTGTGGATGACTGCGCATGTTATCTACGTGAGAGCCACAAATCGAAATACTTGGGCATAGTTACATAGTCCACGCTTGCTACCAAAAAGCAATACAAATCAAAATTAATCCAAAATGATCCAGTGTCATCCTGCCAGACTTAGGCTCAAGCGCTTAAGAAAACCATGGGCCATCACTTTCTGCAGCAGAAAGATGCGACGGACAATGAGGTAAGTGGATGGGGAGAATCCTACCCACAACCCTATGTACAAGGACAGAGTAAACTGTGGACCGTTATCCACTTACCTCCACTCTCAGGTTGTTTCCATTGTACGTGGCGCCGTTCAGTGCATCAGCCGCGGCCTGTGCTTCCTCGGGCTTCTCAAAGTGCTGAAAGAAATCCCATCACCACAGTGTGACATGTCAAGCCCATCGTCTTCACAACGGTTTCTACATGCTATCCCTAGGACAAGTTCAAGTAAAACGGCAGCCCACTGTGGCTTGCAATTCAGTACACATTATCTATGGTTCCCAAATTTCACACTCAAACTCTCCAAACCATCAACACTCTCCAAACCAGAGTAGCTTGCATTCATTAATTAGCGAAACAGCAGCACTACTGCCAAAGACAGGGCTGTTTGCTGTATGCGCAACCAGCCCGCCATCAGAATAACACTCCCCTGCAAGACTACATTGGCCCCACCGACCGAAAACACCACTGTGTGTGTAGATGCCACTGGCAGATTATCTCTCTAACAGCCAACCCCTGTAAGTAACCTTACACACGCACACGCACACACACACACACAACACCACACACACACACGCGTACAAACACACACACACATTCTGCGCGTACAAACACACACACACATTCTCACACATACAAACGCACGCACACACATGCTTTTGCATGTGCGCATGCACCTTCTCAGAAAAGAGCTGTTTGAACAGCCACTGTTTGACACATGCAGTTTTACAATGTAGAGTATCTTTACATCTTCCCCCCTCAATCTCCATCTCCTTCTTGGCTCTCTGTTCCTCCACTCATGTGGTCAGTTTTTTAACAGCTGAATATTTAGGATAAGACATGCTCGTCTTCTCCCTCCTTCATCACCCCCCTCCCATCTTTCCTTCCAGTCGTCAGATTTTGCTGCCAGTTGCTTGTTGGGTATTCCTTGCCATCAGTCTGTTAGGCACATTACCATGAGATCAAGGTCAAACACTGTGCTGCAGAACCTCTTTGGCTGGTCTCGTGGCTCAACTAGCCTTACAGTCAAAGCACACAGAATGCGCATAGCTCTGCAACCAAACAGTTCCCATCTGCAAAGTGGAACTTCATTCCACATTGCTAACACCCAATCTTCCTTCCGTACATTAATTTCATGTTTAAGAAAACACGCTGAAATAGAAGTGTTAAAGAAATGTAACCTTTATGTTGATTATTGTCGGAGCAGATTCACTTCATTCTCCACCCACCCCCTCACCCCCACCCCACCCCTCTCTCTCTCTTTCTCTCTCTCTCTCTCTCTCTCTCTCTCTCTCTCTGAGCTGCATGAGATCAATGCATTTCTATATAAAACAACAACAACACTGCTGCCACTGAGAACTGCGTCAAGAGATTGACTATGAAAAACGGCTTCATTATCCAACAAAAAGACCATTTTTTTACAGTTCCCAAAGTATTCAAACTGACCTGTTTAAGGACAAAAGGAGCTTCTTGCAGTTGTTCTCCACCCCCACCCCAATCCCCCTCACTCCAACCACACCCTAGCTTGATGAATCAGCCATGCATGCAAACACATCATTAATTTCAAAATGAACTAAACAGCAGGTAATGTACTTACTGCAAAACCATAGTTGCTGACAATGTCAAATTCAACAACATTGCCAAACTTCTCAAACTTTTCCAGCAAATCTTCCCTTCTGCAGAAGTCTGGAAGATTTCCGATGAACAGCTTGGTCGCCACTTTCTGTAACCATCAATCATCAATTTCTTTTTAACTGAAAAGCACTAAAAGTAACAAAACATCACATTACATTGAATAATCTAATAGCAAAGAAAAAAACAAATCAAGGGAAACAACTTCTCTTCACTTGTGAAAACTCCTGTGATAAAGATTTGATGAATAAAAAAAATCTTAATTAAAAACGAAATGGGATGGAGGAAGAGGGTATCGAAGTGAACATCACCTACATGATTTACAAATGTTCATATACATCACAGTTACATACATTGCATAGAATAGCTCCATAAGAATATGGTACTTTGTTTCAGGGCTTTAATTTTTCTGCAGACCAAGATAAATAGCATGTCTGGAATTTTCCATTTCTTTGTTACGGCTGGACTGTTTTAAGCATACAATCCACTGTTGTTGGGTGCCCCCCCCCCCCCCCCCCTCCCCTCCTCTATTCCAGTTCTATTTTTACATATACACAAACCTCTTGGACACAGCATCCACAAATCATTAAAAAGTGGGTATTTTAAGAGGAGGAAGCCATACTTGGGAGAGAAATCCAGAGTGGTTAAAGAGGGAAAAAATGTTCCAAAAAGACTAGCCTTTATAGGCAGTAGATCTCTGCTGGCTGCACAAGTTAGTTTCATATATATGAACTCTAAAGCTGATGATTTGGTGTGGGGCACACACAGATACATATAGATAGATGTTGTGTGTGTGTGTGTGTGTGTGTGTGTGTGTGTGTGTGTGTGTGTGTGTGTGTGTGTGTGTGCATGTGGTGTGTCTCTGTGTGTGTTACTTAGATCGATTTTACTTTCAACTTTACCCAGAAGGAAAATTATAGTATGAGTAGTTGGTGAATAAATATGCTTATTTCTTACCAAAAGAATGTAGAAGACCCCAATTTTTCCCACAAACCCCAAAATTCCATTTTTCTGTGCCTATCAGGCATAAATTCTGAACATCTGCATCCTTGAAATCACAGTCAACAAGGAAGACAATCATGACTCTGGAAAGCATTATATTCACATCAATAATCAAAAGGACATATATGAGTGATGTTTCCAGATTGGAAACAGAAAATATGGCCATGACGCTGGAACACACCTAGGTAACATGCTGAAGAGGAAAGATCTTACACACACACACACACACACACACACACACACACAAACAAAATCTACATGTTCCACACATGGATACAAAAGCCTCAGAATGGGCATGACAAACTATGACATGAAATTTTACATATCATTATATAAAGCAGACAGTTGCGCTTCTATATACTTATTGATCTCATCACTCACCAAACTTTCTCATATTCTTTTTTAATCAGAAATATGGACATTGTTTGTGTACTCTAAACAATAATTCTAATATTCTGAAATGCACATTTCAGACTTTTGTGTGTGTGTGTGTGTGGGGGGGGGGGGGGGGATGTCCTTTTCAGTGCTACTTCAGTGGCACTGCACCCATGCCGCCCATTCCGGCTACAGCCTGGTTTGTCCCACCAGAGGCAATCCACAGGCAACAGTCAATATTTGGTCATCATGAGGCAATCTGCCAGAGACACTTTAGTGGTGTTCAGGATGCCAGCTACAATGCCCCTTACTGAGGACAAAACTTGATCAATATGTTTGACTCCTTTCAAAATAAAATACATCAGAAATCATCTTTAAGCTGATGTAAAAACTATGAAGCAAAGCATTTGCTAAAATGGATTTTTTCAAGCATACTCATTTTCAGCATTTGTTGTGGGTTTTTTTCTTCTGAAGAGATTTTTTTTTTCAATCAAGTTCTGCTTAGAAAATAAGGCTTCTCACTCTAATCCTGAGATTCCATGCACATGCACGTGTGTCTACACAGCTTTTTATTTAAAAGGACTTAAAATTAACAGGCTACGGACTTTTCAGAAAAGCATCTATCTAAAAAAAAAAAGAAAGAAGAAAGGACAAGTCAGTCTTTTATATTCAGTTTATCCACCTACACCCTAAATTCCTTCAAGCATTCATAATCACTTCAATTACAATGAGGTCAGCTGTCCCCATCTCTCAGAAAGGCTTGGTAAGTAATTTCTTCTTTTCTGTAACCTTCTTTCGCTCTTTTTTTTTCTTTCTTTCACCTCATTTTCTACTATCATCTAATATTTTATGGTCTGTTTGCCTACCCTTGTTCAAGAAGATCTTTGAACATTTTTTTCCTTCTAGCAGCAATCTTTTTTTCACTCTCACCTTCTGTGCCATTTCAGTGGTAAGACTCTTGTACTCCTGCTACCAGCCCCCCCCCCCCCCCCCCCCCCCCCCCCTAACATTTCTTTTTAACCAGCAACTAGTTGGTGAGAGTTTAATCACTGGAATGGGCACTATATGTCCTGCCTACAGCGCTATTTACTTTTGAAAAATTATGATAATAAATGAATTTATCAATCAACAATCAAAAAGATGTTTTTCATTGTGTTATACTAGGGTGCACTTTGCTTCTGTGTGGCACAAATATTACTGTTCTCAGACCCACTTCCGTCCATTCTGAGAGCCGTCAGTTGTTTTGACATCATCCCTCCTTGTTTGGGTGGTAACAGAGTAACTATTGTCGCATATACACCGTCTGTCAGGTGGTACTGAAAACATGAGTGGTGGATTCAAAACTTGTCCAATCAATTTGGCCTCTTGATTTGAATTAGATACAGTGGGGATCACTGGCTCGGACTTCAAAATTCACTTTTCTTTACTCTCTGAGAGCCTGAAGTGGCAAGCTGGCCTTGTGTGGCAAGAGAAGACAGCCTGTCCAACAGCTATAAGGCTGTGTGCTGCTGGAGGGACATTGAAATTAAACACTTATACGTTACTCCATTTGACCCTTCTGTGCAGCAGCGAGAGACTGTCCCCTTCCTGCTCTGTGTTCTCTTATACATCTTTAATCACACTGAATCCCTTTACTGTCATTTGACTGAACTGTGGGTGACAGAGCTAGCGGGATGGCTGGGCCCCGAGCATGACCCAGTGTTATCTGCCTTAAGGTTGGCAGTTTAGCTCATCATGCCCCAATGTACATTTTGAACAGCCGTAGGAATGCCAACCGTTTGGCTACCATGCCCTGATGTACATTTTGTGCAGCCTTAGGAATGCCAACAGTCTGGCTAAAATGCCATGATGTACATTTTGCACAGCCTTAGGTATCGCAACAGTTTTTTTTACCACACCCAGATGTACATTTTGTACAGCCTTAGCTATGGCACAGTTTGGCTAAAATGCCATGATGTACATTTTGTACAGCCTTAGGTATCGCAACAGTTTGGTTACCACACCCAGATGTACATTTTGTACAGCCTTAGGTATGATAACAGTTTGATCAAAATGCCCTGATGTACATTTTGTGCAGCCTTAGGAATGGCAACAGTCTGGCTATCATGCCTTGATATGCATTTTGTATGACTTTTGGAATGGCAACAGTTTGGCTATCATACCCTAATGTACATTTTGTGCAGCCTTAGGAATGGCAACAGTTTGGCTATCATGCCTTGATATGCATTTTGTATGACTTTTGGAATGGCAACAGTTTGGCTATCATACCCTAATGTACATTTTGTGCAGCCTTAGGAATGGCAACAGTCTGGCTATCATGCCTTGATATGCATTTTGTATGACTTTTGGAATGGCAACAGTTTGGCTATCATACCCTAATGTACATTTTGTGCAGCCTTAGGAATGGCAACAGTTTGGCTATCATGCCTTGATATGCATTTTGTATGACTTTTGGAATGGCAACAGTTTGGCTATCATACCCTAATGTACATTTTGTGCAGCCTTAGGAATGGCAACAGTTTGGCTATCATGCCCTGATGTAATTTTGTACAGCCTTAGGAATGGCAACAGTTTGGCTATCATGCCCTGATGTAATTTTGTACAGCCTTAGGAATGGCAACAGTTTGGCTATCATGCCCTGATGTAATTTTGTACAGCCTTAGGAATGGCAACAGTTTGGCTATCATGCCCTGATGTAATTTTGTACAGCCTTAGGAATGCCAACAGTTTGGCTATCATGCCCTGATGTAATTTTGTACAGCTTAGGAATGCCAACAGTTTGGCTATCATGCCCTGATGTAATTTTGTACAGCCTTAGGAATGGTAACAGTTCAGCTACCATGCCCTGACGTTCATGCCCTGGTGTAATTTTCTACAGTCTTAGGAATGGCAACAGTCCACTATCATGACCTGATGCACATTTTGAGCAGCTGTGTAAAATGGCAATAGTTTAGCTAATATGCCCACATGTACATTTTGTACAGCCTTAGTAATGGCAACAGTATGGCATTTATGCCAAAATGTACATTTTGTACAGCCGTGTAAAATGGCGACAGTTTGGATATCACGACCTGACATACATTTTGTGTGGCCATATGAAATGGCAACAGTTTAGTTATCACGCTCAGATGTACATTTTGTACACCCTTAGAGATGGCACCAGTTTAGCTATCATGCCCTGATATACTTTTACTACAGCCGTAGAGATAACAACAGTTTAGTCATCATGCTTTGATGTACATTTTGTACAGCCTTAGTGATGGCAATAGTTTAACCATCTTGCTTTGATGTACATTTTGTACAGCCTTAGAGATGGCAATAGTTTAGCTACTGATCATGCCATGAAGTGCACTTTGCACATAGTTATCTTCATTGTTGGTTTATTCTCAGGACAGGTGTCTTGCTCCTCTTTGTGGTGACAGTCCTGAGAGAGCCCAGGGTGGTTACTAACAGGTTTGGGTAATAACACATCTGAAACTGAGGTAGGGTGGCCAGCTACTCAACAATCCAACTACTATTGTATGCAGCACTCATATTCAATTTGCGTATGCATGTTTAAGTCAGTGTGAGGTGAGGGGAGCATGTAAAAGAAGGGGCTGCAACTGCAAGTTCTTTTATGACCATTGAATTACCATTGAAAGGTCTTAAATATACATCTGGGTCCAAGCATTTTGTTGTTTCTTAAGTGTGTGTGTGTGTGTGTGTGTGTGTGTGTGTGTGTGTGCGTGATGTGTGCTTGTAGTGTATGTAAAGTGCATGCACCCTGTGTGCATGGGCAAGCGTGGGAATATGTAAGCACTTGTATTCATTAAAAAGATGTTTAAGAATATAATTTAATCAATGGACCCTTTTAACAGGGGGTTATAAATAAAGTGTGTTGTGTGTGTGTGTGTGTGTGTGTGTGTGTGTGTGTTGTGTGTGTTTGTGTGTGTGATGATTATAAATAAAATGTGTGTGTGTGTGTGTGTGTGTGTGTGTGTGTGTGTGTGTGTGATGATTATAAATAAAATGTGTGTGTGTGTGTGTGTGTGTGTGTGTGTGTGTGTGTGTGTGTGTGTGATGATTATAAATAAAATGTGTGTGTGTGTGTGTGTGTGTGTTTGTGTGTGAGTGAGTGTGTGTGTGTGTATGTGAGATGATCATAAATAAAGTGTGTGTGTGTGTGTGTGTGTGTGTGTGTGTGTGTGTGTGTGTGTTGAATATACATGTGTGTGTGTGTGTGTGTGTGTGTGTGTGTGTGTGTGTGTGTGTGTGTGTGTGTGTGTGTGTGTGAGTGAGAGCAAGACCGATACCTCCAAGATTTTCAAGAAACAGGTTTTCAAAATACAAATTAAAATTTTAGCTCCAAGACTGCTTTGACTGGTAGTTACACACACACACACACACACACACACACACACACACACAAGCTCTGATATGGTCATTTGTGGTCAACTGAGCTATAAACAAAATCAACTCAAATTGACATACACACAAAGACAGCAAAATAGACAGATACACAAACACTGCACAAACATATACACAAAGTTAAATGGTTAGATGTATAGATTTTTCTTTTCCTTTTTTTTTTCTTCTTCTTTTTCGTTGTTTGTTTGTTTCACTAAAGCTTCAATTCTTCTATTATTAGTACTGATGACGTTATTTTGCTTTCAGGTCCAGGCTAAACGTTCATAAGTTACTGTTCATAAGAAGATACAAATTACAATACAACAAACTCTTCTGGATTTGCTACAGACACAAGCTCTGGTGTTAATCAGTGTCAGATTTTTACCAAAATACACATTCACCCTTGGGCTGGGCTGAGCACAGTAGCTACCGACTGTTGGTGACATAACTTTTTTGCTATTTTTGTCTGCCCATGAACATTTCCAAGCACAGTTTGATAAGGTTTTCACAGCTCTGCACCTGCTCCTGTATTCATGAACCACTGAATGTCCTACTGGAGTACATCATTCTGATGAAGGATACGCTGACTGCTGTCCCCTTCCAGCATCTGCTAACAGTATACACTGACAAAATGTCAGTCAATAATTTCTCTGCAACCTTTGGGTCTGTAATACTTCATGTGGAATTTGTGGTCAGTTTGGCCGGTGATCTTGGAAACCAAGACATAACAGAATGGAAGCAAATTTGATGAAAGTGGCACATGTGAACTGCTTTGTGGGTGATGAGCAAAATTCTGTTTTTAAGTTTTAAGTTTGTCAGTAACTTCTGATTCTGGAGTGTGATGTTCAGACTATGGTTCTGTTCCTGCTACTGACTAAAGGGGAATGGACCACACCAAGTCCTGATGCAATATCATACAACCTTTTAATTAGGGCCATTAACTACAGCCTCAGTAGTGCTTAGCTGCAAGAGCACATGGGGAAAGAGTATTTTCTATCAACTCCATCTTGCTGAGTCTCTCAAGCTTTCATGATTGATGAAACTATTCCTCAGTGTCTTGGTAAGGTTTAGTTATAACTTGTGTAAAGCAAATCTTCATCCTAGTCACCTTTGTTGTCAGTATAAGAATTTTCAACAGCACCACCACACAGGAGGGTTGAAGGTTTTATTTGTTATTTTTTGAGACATTTATCATTCCCAATTTGAAAAACAAAATGATGATTAGGTCTTTATGTCCATATGCAAGTGTAAACACACACACACACACACACTCATAGTTGTACTGACATTTAAGAAAATATGAAAAGAATGTCAGCATTTTCACACACACACACACTTCCCCTTTACCCGCCTCCTCCTCCCCCTTCTCCCTCCCCCCTCCCCTGACCAGCCTCTGTGCAGTCTGGCATATCCCTCTAAACACCTACAGAAGTTTCTCCATCAGAAATGAATCTAAACTCTAGTTGAATATATTTCCCAAAACATCTGTTTTATTACCACTCTTTGGCTTTCTAAGAGGCATAGATATAAACATTGTCTTTGATTAATGGCTCCCAAGAGTCGCAAGTTGGTCATTTTTACAAATCATTCTTGGAGATGAAAAATAAGCAAAGTTCTGCAAGATGACAATCTTAAAGCATGGAAAACACCGCCAAAAGAGGGAAAGGGATGAAGGGTATGTTACCAAATAAAGATAAACCTGATCCCTAAGTGTAACCTGCACCTTATAATCCCATACATTAATGCTACTAAAGTAAAAACCTGTGTTAGTACAATCTGTTGTGTTGTATCATATTTTTCTTACTGAACTATAATCCGTTCTCTCCTGCACAGCATAACGGCACAGCAAAACATAATTTATAGTCCCTTTGTTTAAGAACTTGCTTTCCTAATTCACAAAAAGCACCATTTTAAACGAGTATTGCTAATAACCCTTGTTATCATTGGTTCTTTTATGTGTATCAGTGGTTCTTTTATGTGTATGCAAGCTCCTGTGAAATGATAGCAGTCAGTGATAAAAGAGCATCTCTTTTTCCAGTTTGTTCCTGCTTCACTAGGAACAAATTTCTGTTTTATCTTCTCTGCATGTACTCAGTCTCTTAGTTGTACACTCTGTATGCGGCAGCTTCAAATATTTTTAAGAGATTTGAATCACAAAGTGTGTTTTGACTTACATGTTTTTGGTTGTCCATTGGGTCATGAATGTTTGTTGTGTGTGTGTGTGTGTGTGTGTGTGTGTGTGTGTGTGTGTGTGTTTGTGTGTGCACATGAGTGTGCGCGTGTGTGTGTGCATGTGTGTGTATGCAAGCATGTGTGTGTCTGTATGTGCGTGTGCTAGGTGGTAGTGGTGGTGGTGATGGTGGTGGTTGTTTGGGGGGAGGGCATTTGTTCTAAATTTCTCTCCCCTTCATCATCTTTTTTTTTTAGTACTTTCTCATGTATTGATTCACTTGATCCAAGATGTGCTTGGAAGATATAGAAACAAGTGACAGAAAACGTGTGTGCATGTGTGCGCGTGTGTGTATGTGAGCATGTGTGTGTGTGTGTGTGTGTGTGTGTGTGTGTGTGTGTGTGTGTGTGTGTGTGTGTGTGTATGTATCTGTGTATGTATGTGTGTGTTAGGTAGCAGTGGTGGTGGTGGTGGTGGTTTGGGGGGAGGGGGGGGAAGGGGCATTGGCTCTAAATTTCTCTCCACATTATTATCTTTTTTACTTTAGTACTTTCTCAAGTACTGATTCACTTGATGTAGGAACAACGGATAGAAAACAGGCTATCCACCATGGCACGATGCCAAAGAAAACCTTTCTTCCCTGTGCTGCCTAACGTGTTTCTGACATCAGGATTCATCCATTTAGTTTCTATTTTCCAAGCTTAACAATTTCTCCATATTCATGCATGTACTTGTCACCTCCTTTCTTTTGCCAGCAAATCAAAAAATCATAGTATACACTGTATCATGCAAATCAAAATCTGGTTCGTCCTGCTGTGAATTCACTCAGATCAGGGGAGATGTTCTGAAGTGGACATGACTGCCAAATTGTGCAAACACTACAGGACCAACAAGACTCAAACCACACCATAGAACCCTGCTGATAACAGTCAGCATGAAAAGTTCAACCAAACTATACACGATCTGCCAAAGACACTTTTAGTTGGGCAGAAGAGACTGCTCACTCCGCTAGAGTTAGTCCATGTGCACAATTGTTAGCCCCCATGCCACAACTGGGTTTTCTCTTTCTAACTGATGTTTCCATCTTCTCCTTCACATGTTTTTTTGTGAGAGAAGGTTCAGGAATGGCAAGAAGTCACACCTACTCGCTGGCTCCTTGAGCACTTGGCCGGACTGATGGTGGCTCATGACAAAGCAGGGCAGCCTCTTCAGTTGTCTGCTGCCACAAGGAAGGAGCACAAAGCTGCCAACCCTTTGGGGTCAAAATTCAGGAAACAGTGGATGAAGAGGGTGCATGGAGAGAAAAAGGAACATCTTTGGCTTTTTCCATGTTTCAGACAACAAATGTGGGGTTTATAAGGAAAACGCATTTTCCATACTTGTCACTGCCAGTATCCCCATAACATGATTTGGGCTTTGTTCTATGACTCTTCATCATCCTATTCAAAAATGACCCTTCAAACACCACAGTTTTCATCAAAATTTTGAAATTCTGAATTTTTTTTTTCGCCTTGGGTGAGTTTTCATCAGATTCGAGTTTCAGGAATTTTGTCGTGTGTCACTAGCAGTATTGTGGGCGACACAAAATCCAAGATTATTATGGATCAAAAGGATGTTTGTGATAACCTTTGTACCTGGGCAACAAGGCTGTCTGCTTGTCGTCAAGCCTTTGGGACACTTTAAGCCCAGAGGTGACATGCTCAAATATCTAGTGGTACTGCCTGCCCCTGGATACAAAGCCGCTTGGAATGAAGGAAGCATTTTCTGAGGAAGGGGCAGATAAGTATGCTGGAACCGGAAGGGACTTGGTACACTGAATGGCTTGTCATTATGCCCCCTGTCCCCAAGCCGAGATCTTTGGTTCCTGTGATTTTACAACCATCAGCTCAGGAAGAACTGTTTGGTATCTCTAAGGAGTGTCCAGCAGTATAGCCTGTTCCTCAGCCGTTTGGTAAATTTCGCATCAACGCTGAGGAGTCCTGTAGTCCTCAGGCACTCAGTATGGCTCCAACAGAAGAAAAACACAAAACTTGGTATCTGATTATCAGATCTCTCGTTTTTTCCTGCATGTGTTGTCTTAAGTTTGTTTTGCATGTTTCTGCTGTATCAAACATTTCATTAGCTGTTCAGTTTTCTTTCCTTCTTCATGTTGTTATATGCCACTTTGGTCTGCGTTATTCAGCTTAAATGCTCTTTGACCATGATTCAGTAAAACAAACCAGTGAGCTTCGGAACAAGAATGGTATGGTGTTCTGGTATATGTTGTTTTAATCATCACAAATACCAGCTTCCCTTCAGCATGAAAACTAAGACTGGTTGAAGATGTTTAATGGGTTTCAAGTCATTGTGGGGAATCGAAGATTCAGTCTGGGATAATCTGTTTTCCTAAATACTGTTTGGTGTAAAACCATTAGCGTCATTAGTGCCATTAGCTGTTGTTTGAGCAGCTGATGTCACAGTTGCCAAAAGGTGACTGTTCTCTTCTTGGTGATGCCTTAGGTTGCCATGATTTAGAAAGTTAAGAGAAAAAGTTCCATTTTATGTGACAACTTGAAGTTTAGGCAAGGGTCTAGCAAGGATTTTTTTGTGAGCAAGGCCAGAAATTGTTTACTGTTATAATATACCCATGTGTACATGTGCAGCACCTATGATTTTCGTTTTTAGAACTGTACAATTCTCAGAGTTAACAGTTTTGAAATGTTAACTTTTTTTAATGGAAACTTTTGTGTCCTTGCCAGCTAGAAAACGAAGATGCGTTCTTGACATGTTTTGCTGCTGTTGTCTAATGGTAATGTCTAATGGGACCATGAACAATAAATAATATGGGGAGTATGCAAGTAGATGAATCAGTTCACATTGTGTGTTTAACACATCCTGCATTGTTTCCATGTGAATAGTATGCCAAAGCGATATTGCTACTGACCACCCTGAATCCCGTGACGCAAGCCTTTCCACCTCTGTATAATCTACTGGCCTACAATATTGGCCAAATATTTAAATATGATCAATTGCCACATTATCTGTCTTGTTATTAAAGTTCAGAAATTATAGGCTGATTTTTTTTTAATTTCCCCTCTTTTCCTCTGAAAGCTTGAAAAGTGCAGTTAATGTCATACACACAAACTGAACGAAGACCACCTTGCCCCTGGCATGCTGTAGCAAGTTTGCCCACAGTGGGGCTGGGCCTCGACTTAAAATTGAGAAAATTAAAAATGTTTGAAAAACAAAAAAATGATGGATGGATGTGGAAAGAGTGGCTACACTACCTGCAGCACTGCATTCCCTACTCTGCAGACACCATTTACCCAAACATCTCCCCACAACTGACTTTGTTTCAACTGTGTGAAGGGTGTGTATGTGTGTGTTTGAGTTCTCCTCTCCCCACCCAAAAAAAAATTCTTGGAAGAACAGCTCTTTACATATTAGAGTTAAAATGAAGTACCCTGACTTCACGTTAAAAAAAGGGAAAAAAAAAGGAAAAAAAAAAAAAAAAAAGAGAAAGAAAATGGGCAGGAGAGGGGAGGATGTCTAAAGCATACAAACCCATAGTATGATGTCTGAAAGCACATCATATTGCATGAAATTGTAAAAAATGCAACACAATTATTTGTCAGCAAGCATGTGAATTTATTTGTCTTTTGGTAAAATGATTTCTGTGCAGTTCAAATTGACGTTAAACATCCTTTCTTTGTGCAGATCACCACAAAGAGGCCGGCAGGAAAGGCTGAAAGGGGTTTACAGTTTTCTTTTCTTTCCACCACCACCACCCCTCCAGTCTCGCCTGCCTCCAAAGTGGGGGTATGGAAATCGTAATAACTTTACTTAGTAAATAGGAGCTAAAATCAATTATGCAAGAAACCGTAAAAATTATTTGCTAATCACTATCACTTATGGTAAATATCTAATCCACAGATAAGTAAAATGTTCCCCTCTTAAAAAGCACTCTGCTTTAATTGAACATTACAATGTCTTCCCGCAAAGAGGTTTCCCCCTTCTTTATCATTATCATAATTACCAGAGACTCACACACTACACACAGACATTCGCACACATCTCACTTTTCTTCATTTGCTTTTGATTTTTTTTTTCTTTTCTTTTAGTTTTTATTCCCAATACCCATCGTCCGTTCTCCTCCTTCAACAGCTTTCCGAGATACACATCGCGACCCCGCTACTTCTCAATCATCTTTTTCTATTTGGGTAATAAGACACTAGGCTAATATTTGACGTGAACGATTACCTTCAACCCATATCATTGGCAGCCATTTTCCCCACCCATTCTGGTTTCCAGTTTATATTCCATGCCCATGACAACCTCATTTCAATTAGTTAAGTTTTAACCCCACACAATACAACACAACCAAACTATCCAATACTACAACGACGGAGAGGTGTGTATTTCCTGCAAGACAAGGAAGAACACCGCACATCGTGTTGTGCCCGTTGTTTGCCACGATCAGCGTGATCGAACGACACCGGACACGACGCGCCCATCCCCGTGAACACGATCATTGAGTTTTGATAAACCTGCTAATGGATTCTAAACAATCCAGATAGTAAGCACTCACGCCAGACATGTTCGACGTTTTCAGTTAAATGAAGATTTAGCACCAATACGCAACCGCTCTTGGTCCGTCGCCGCTTTGCGATCGTCTCAATGAAGAAGTGCGTTTCCCCTTTGTTTTTCTCATGTCTTATTGTCGAAAACATGCGGAACTTCCATCTTGTCAGAGCTCATTTTTTGTCTGTCACCTTTGTCGAGCATACAAGTGGCAGTAGTAGTAGTAGCAGTAGTAGTAGTAGTGGTGGTGGTGGTAGCAGTAGTAGTAGTAGTAGTAGCAGTAGTGGTGGTGGTGGTGGTGGTAGTGGTGGTGGTGGTATTACTAGGAGGACTAGCCACACAGCCAAGGTCTCGCTACCTTGCTAGGGTTCTCTTCAATATTGTTTACCCATAATGTGCTTGTTCAAAGTTATCTGTGTTAAATATCAATTTTTTTTTAACAAAGACAGAAGAAGAAAAAAGTTCATGTTATTTTGGGTCTCTGTCCGGATTTTGAATGCAATAATATTCGGTGTACATTTATGCTGAACAGGAAGTGTATTCCATATTTGTTTTATTTTGTATGTGGGGATTATGTCTTTTGTTTGTTTGTTTCTTTGTTTGTTTTTAAATTAATTAGTATTACTGTGGCTCACACGTAGCCTACTTTCATATTAGAATTTATTGTCTTATCATTTGTTAATGCACAATTCTTCCGTGCATGAATGTCATTTGGACCACTGGAAATTTTGTAATCTTCAATTAAACCACCCTTAATCTTCTGCCTGTTGATGGACACAGATTGAGGATTTTGAAATTTGTTATGATTTATTCCTCTGCATTCTTTCAAGAGTCTTGTAGCTCTTCTGTGAACGTTTTCAATGGCCACAATTGTCTTTTCAGGTAAGAATGTCATACAGCTTCAGTATCAGTTTCATCAAGGAGGTGTCACTGCGTGCGGACTGGTCCATATAAGCTATACCACATTTCGTAAGTTTCGCGACCACATTGAGCACGATTTAAAGCTGATGGATAAATAAATCAGTGACTAAGATGAGAGAATTGAAGAAGAGTGTCTCAAGGCTACGAGTAAGCAGACGTCTGACCTGCGCATTAGCCAACCACGCCGGTCAGACTCTGGTACCTACTTAACATTGTCTGTGCCTATATCATTGCATGTGTGTGTGGTGAGTATACACGTTTTGGTGTATGTGCGTGCGTGGGTGGGCGGGCATGGGCCCGTGTGTGTGTGTGCGTGTGCGTGTGTGTGTGTGTGTGTGTGTGTGTGCGCGCGCGCACGCACACGCGTACGTGCGTGTGTATGTTGACTCGTTCGCTTTTAAATGTTAATTGGGACTTCCCCGATGGGCTTCAATTGATTTGACCAACAAGGAGGCTGGTGTGTTACCCCTAAATGAACACAGGTTAAGCTGCACCTGTAATTTTACAGTGAGAACAAGAACAACCCCAAATTCAGTCATGCCTGAACTGGATGTAAGAACATAATTATGTTTCAAGAGAGGTCTGTAACAAAGTGGTGTGCATGTCCTTAGGTGATAATGTTTCCCCATTGTTCCAGCACTGTAACCTGTCTCTTGATGGTACTGCCGCTCTCCCAGGTTGTTCACATCCTTCTTGGTTGGCAGAGCAGGCTGAAATCATCACTCTCAAGGAGATCTCAATAAAAACGATGATCCTGTTACTGTCATCCTGTGCCAAATGATAGATAGTCAATATCGTTTCTATCTACATATTTTCATGGATGGTTCTGTTTTAGATATTTCCGATGTTGGGGCTTCTTTTGTAATACCAGCGCTTGATAACAGAAAGAACTTCCATATTGCAAAAGGATGTCCTATATTTACAGCAGAGTTATTTGCCATTTCAAAAGCGTTAGATTTCATTCTTAATATGCCTGCTTTACATAGAAAAATACTTGTATCATCGGACTCAAAATCAGCGCTTGCGGCTTTACATTATCAATCGAAATCTAGTCGTTCAGACACGGTTTGTGAGATCTTATTTCTAATTCAATAGTTGATAACGCGGGGTAAGCCTACCGGCATACCCTTGATATGAGTTCCAGGCAGTCCAGTTTACGTGGCAATGACTTAGCTGATTTTTATGCAAAGGAAGCTACAAGAAATGCATCCGGTGTTTTGAACTGTGATGTCCCTTTTTCTTCATCTGAAGCTATTCACGTTCTCACAAGTTCAGTCTGGAGTACGAGACAGAAGCAAAACCTCGAAGATCCAGCTCAGAAGCACAGATGGGATATGAATAATCCAACAAGAAAATGTTGTAATCCCCAAGGCCTATCCCAAACTCTAGCCTTATACATAGGCTGCCGGTCAATGGAAGGTTAGGCAGATATTCAAAACCAGCACTTGCTTGTGCATGTGGTCAGATTCTTGATATCCCACTTCTTTTATTTGACTGTTAGTATAAGAACTCACTTTCAGCCACTTCATGACAAGGTCAAGTCTCTTAACCTTCCGCTGGCAATGACTATAGCGTGTTCAATGCCAGCTGTAAGACTTGATGGGGTCTGGCACTGTTGGCTGTTTATCTTATTAAATCTCATCCACTCGGAAGACATTTTTAACTTCTAGTTTTTGTTTTGTTTTCTTTTCTTCCAATTTGTGAACGTTTTAAGGTATCAAAATTGTAGGCCTATTCTATATATATAACTAAACCATATCAGTATGTTTCGACGTCTAATTTGCATGCAGAGCAAGGCTTTTTCATTCCCCCTGCCACCACCACCTTCCCCCAACCCCCCTACCCCCCCCCCCCCCACACCCTATACTCTCACTAGCTGTTCGACTCCTATGAGTAACATGTCAGCCTGTTCTATAATCTGATGATCGTTGCACTTCTGTGTATTGCATGTGTATACATGTGGCCACTTTAAATTGATGTTTGTGCATACCAGTGTGTATGGGCCCATAGTGTGTGTGTGTGTGTGTGTGTGTGTGTGTGTGTGTGTGTGTGTGTGTGTGTGTGTGTACGGTATTAGTATACGCTAACTACTTTGAAATGTTGAAGAGTTGAAAACGGAGGATGAAAGGAAGGACAAGACTTAAGGATTGACAGCACTTGATTCGAGGAGGGACGGAGAGAGGGAAGGAAGGAAAGGGAGTCGGAGGCTGGGCCAGGGAGAGGGAAGATACTTTAGGAGGAAAAAAAGATTGAAAAGAACGGGGAGGTCGTCCTTTTCTGATTTGCATTATAATCATTAGTTTTTTTCACTGTATGTGTGAAGGTGCACGCGCACGCGTTTGCCGGTGTGTGTGTGTGTGTGTGTGTGTGTGTGTGTGTGTGTGTGTGTGTGTGTGTGTGTGTGCATGTGTGTGTGTGTGTGTGTGTGTGTGTGTGTGTGTGTGTGTGCGTGCGTGCGGTGTGTGTGTGTGTGTGTGTGTGTGTACACGCACATACAGAGAGAGAGAGAGGGGGGCATCGATAGCTGTAGTTTAGGCATCTCTCTCTCTCTCTCTCTCTCTCTCTCTCTCTCTCTCTCTCTCTCTCTCTCCTGTATGTCTGTCCGTCTTGCTCTTAAAAAAAAAAAAAAAAAAAAAAAGCGACACCCTGAGAACCTCATCTGTCCAGAGGCTGATGATGCGAATCCTGGCAGCGCTAGGGGAAAAAATTCTGGCAGCAGAAGCGCGTTTAGGAGTCAAGACTTAGATGTGGTCCGACCCCTTCATATAGCGTAAGAAGTTCAGGACCAAAACACTTGTCTGAGAGGAACGGTGGGTGGAGTGAGGGGGTGGGGGTTCTTCTCTGAATACCTTCTGCTGTCGAGCTCTCCCTAGAATTTCTTCCGTCGTATAGCCAGATTGCCCAACAGTCTCTCTCTCTCTCTCCTCTCTCTCTCTCTCTCTCTCTCTCTCTCTCTCTCTCTCTCTCTCCAAACTGCCATATTCCTTCTTGAAGACAGGTGGAAAGTCAGATGATTTTTTTAAGGCAAAACAGCGTTAATTCACTCGGACAAGCTGCACAAAGGAAATATCAGAATCTTGTTTCTATAAATGAACTTATGGGGGGAGGGGGGAGTGAGACACGTCAAATAAGTAACTCATTAAACATCTTATTACTCAATGAACCAGTACGTATCATGAAACAAATCATACTCAAACCTGACAAGACAGCTTAACAATTGTTCTGTTTTGTTGTTGTTGTTTTTATAGGTTCAAAATATTGTATTAAAGAGCAGGACATTGTTTAGTGGTTAAAAACAAAGCCAGAGTCGAGTCAAGTATGCTAACTGCTATTGGAATAGATGGAAATCGCCCTGCTTCTGTGAAAAGTTTTTTTCCCCTCTTTAATGTGAACAGACGATTTTGTTGTGCACTTTGGGTCAACAAATTATTTCAGCACCATGTGTGGATAGCAAAAATATCCACGACTTGTAGATTTCTTATATTCCTAAGCCATTAGCAGGCCAAGACTTGAGAGTGAACAGTCTAGCACATGATAAAAAAAAAGGTGATCTCATGTCGAACCTGGCCACATGCCAGATATACAAAACATGCACCAAAACACTGCATAATCCATACAAGCGTTTTGACGCACGTCATGAAATTTAGCCATGATTCCAAATTATTATAGATCAAACGTGCGACTCCCCCCCTCCCCCCCCCCTCCCCAAAGCACCACCACCAATTATTTCATTTGTTTTTAAGGATTTCCCTCATGACATTACTCTAAATCTAGGAATACATTAAGTACCCCGTACTTGACGTCACATTTCAGGCCTTGGAGTTCACCTGTGATCCTACCTTTATGCCGGCTGGCCTTCCCTAAGCGGTCTCATTCCACAGATGGACTAGGGGTAACAGATGGGACTCTCGCTGCTCATTGCGTGGATTGTTTTCAAACTCGTCCAGCAGCCCATGGGTGACGTCATTGAAGGAATCATGTTCATGTGACCTGTTATTTTGAAGAAAGAAAAAAAAAACCATAAATGGCCAAACAGGACATGCGCTCAAACTGGTTTCACTTTCCTAAATATTCGTCAACAATTTGTTCGTACTAAATCTTCAATATAAAACATATTACCTAACAGATATGAAGAACCCAAAGGCTCAGTGTTGGGTCCTCCCCCTTCCCCCCCTTCTTTTTCTATATAATCGATCTCCCTCTTTAATATTGAAGAATTTGGTAATGATAACACGATTCATGCCAGTAGCTCCAACTTTAATTCACTGTTCATATTATTCCAAAAGACTGATGATATGTTAAGTAAGTGGTGCGGGGTGATGATATGTCATCAAACCCCAATAAGACTGAAGTCATCCTCATAACAGCGCGTCAAACGCAGCAGTATATAAGAAAGCTGCATTCTGTCTTCTTTTTTTTCAACGATGTGAGAATCGATGAGGCAGACAATCACCGAGTTATACAGATTAATATTTGACAACAATTTTTCATGAACTGCTCACATCAAAACCTTTAAGCAAACCAATATCTGGCCAAGGATATCACTTATGCAAGATCACGCACTTATTTCTGAATGCATGCATACTCTTTTCAATCAGCTACTGTTCAACACAATTTGACTCTGTCAGCGCAAATTCAGTGAAACCTTCATAAACGTGTCCTTACAACCTTTCTTCTAAAAGTCCTAGAGTCTTACAGAATTTGATACTGTTTAAGTTGGAGTTCTTCCATTAAGGGATATACTTGTCATCAATAAGGAATGATCATCTCTCTCTCTCTCTCTCTCTCTCTCTCTCTCTCTCTCTCTCTCTCTCTCTCTCTCTGACTGCTTGTCTGCCTGCCTGCCTGGCTGTCTTTCTCTCTCAACTGCCTAAAGCGGTATTTACACGTACACGATCTTTTCTCTACGACCTGGCACGATTCCACTTCCGGCCGAAATTTTGAAACCATGGGAGAGCGTGGGGGAATCGTAGTAAGTCGTGTTAAAAGCGTACAAGGTCGTGGTAAGAACGTAGATATTACCCCCGCTGGGCTGGAGTCGTGCGAGATCGCCTGCAAGTTACCAACATGTTGGTAACTTTTTGATTTGCCCGTACGATCTTGGCACGATGGCCGATGGGTCATGCATCGTACCAGGAGCGTACCAGGTCGTAGCAGAGCGTACCAGAGCGTATGAGAACGTACAGATACGTATCAGATCGTACGAGGTCGTACAAGGATGTGGGGAACCGTGTCCCGTGATGTCCCCCTGGATATATAAAGGGGGATGTTCCACTTGGCTGGTCATTCATGGTGAACTGCTCAACCAAGATGCTAAGACTCCAGAGACGTGCAAGAGAACGCAGAAGGCTGAGACTGGTGGCTGCCGCATGGCTGTTGCAGGAAGACATGCTGCGACTGGATGCGACGCATGTATAATGAACAGAAAATTGACCCATGTAGTGAATCTACAAAGCCCCCCCCCCCCCCCCCCCCCCAAAAAAAAAAAAAAAATTGCTACACTTATCACTTATGCTTGCTTACTACTCCCCGGGGGAAAAAATCAGTAACTACATTTCTGCCAGAGGAAAGGCCTGTCCTGGACAAAGTCTGCCATCTCATTCCGCTGCTGATCAGAGAGATTCACAGGGGGTGCCTTTGGCTTCCTCTTCTTCACACCTTCCTGAGATGGCGCACGCTGCTGTGTGTTGTCACCCTCGTCACCCTCGTCAGCTGAGTGCTCTGCATCTGGCTCTGGCTGTCGCTCAGGCTCCGGTTCTGGCTCTGGCTCTGGCTCTCGGCCCTCCTCACTCTGTACCTCACTCTGTACCTGTGAATGACAACAAGAACATAAAGGTGAGGGAAAAAATACAAATTCAACATGCATATGTAATTGTAGTACAAATGCCACCCAAGATAGAAAATAAGGCCCCACCTCCATGAAGGTAATCCCCACCCCCTTTCTGAAAAAAAATGCCCCACCCCAGTGAAAACAGTATTGAAACTCACCTCTGAATGGTCAGAGTCTTCGCCCACAGTCATTGATGGAAGTGGAGATAGTCTGCCTCTCCTCCTGCCTCTGGGTCTGCCTCTGCCTTCCCTTGTTGCCTTCCCCTTGCCTCTGCCTCTTCCTGACATGACTGGAAGTTCTGGAAAAAATTCTGCAACACTTCTAGGTAGAACTTCTGGTAGCTTCTTGAGTTGTGTCCTCTGTGAATTCACCGAGCGGACTGAGGATCGTCGCAAAGCGGGCCCGTTTTAAAGCTACGACTGCGGACGTAGGAGTAGACTCCTGCGGGAGCGTGGGAGATCGTGTGAGAGCGTATGAGAGCGTGTGAGAGCGTGCCAGAGCCTGTGAGACCGTGTGAGATCGTGTCAGGCATCGGGTGAGAGCGTATGAAGTCGGGGCATGTCGTATGATATGTCGGCTCTACAAGAGCCTATCAGATCGTGCCAGATCGTGCGAGAACCTGCCAAGTCGTAGTAGAGCGTAGGGGGACGGGCCAGGAGGCTATCGTGGCCAAAAATTACCCCAATTTCTCACGCTCTCAACCCAAAATCACCCACGATCTCGGGGTAGTCGTAGATGTTGAAATCGTACCAGGTCGTAGAGAAAAGATCGTGTACGTGTAAATCCTGCATTACGGAAAAAAAAAAAAAAAAAAAAACCATCTTCTTGCTTATCTGTTACCCTTGGGTATAAAGATTATCAATCGGTTAATCATTCTGAATCTATCAACCAATCAATCAATCAGCCAGTCAATCTTTGTCTGTCGACCTCATCCCAATTTCATTCACTTCATTGCTTCGAAAATCTATCTTGTTTCATGAATAAGAATGGCGAGTATGAAAATATGCGAGTGTGCTTGAACATGGCTGCCCTCTGAATCACTGTTCAGTCTTTCTCAGGCCATGGTGCTGATACTATTCATGATGAGTGATGCATCACATATCTTCTCTCCAGGTAGGAGTATTGTACCACGGTGTGTGGGCGCACACGTGCGTGCGTGCGCGTCTGTGTGCTTGCGTGTGTTGTATTTGTTGTTGTTGTTGCGTGTGTGTGTTGCGCGCGTGCATGCGTGTGTGTGTGTGTGTGGTGTGTGTGTGTGTGCGCGCGTGAGAGAGAGAGAGAGAGAGAGAGAGAGAGAGAGAGAGAGAGAGGGAGGGAGGGGGGAGGCGTTGTTAAGATTTTAAAGCGTTACTGTTCTCGTTATAATCAGTGGTACAGGTTCGGCAGTTGAAGCCAGTAGTTTTCTGCTCATATTGGATCATCACCAGAGAATAGCAGTAGGAGTCAATTCATGTCGTTTTATAGCACTGTCAACTTTTAGTGGCCATATCAGGAATGTCATCTTGTCAGTCGATTCCTTACACAGATATCAAAAAGAAATGAAAACTCATTTCAACCGATTTTCTCAGACACGCAAAAATTGCTTACAAATTTTTTTTTTAACATAAATCTTGAATCGGGTGAAAAATATCGATCTCCTTAAGATTCTTTTTAAATCACACAAAGGTTTAAGAAAAACATAGGCCATCGTTTTCAGAAAGGAGTTGGTCATTTTTCAAAATCAGTAAACCCTAAGAACTGTTAAGTCAAATGACTGGCTGGAATTTGCTCATTAAACTGGCCACTGGACAGACAAGTTGTTAATCGGTCTGGTCACCAAACCAGGGAGCATGGGTTTACGACTTGACGCCAGTTGTTCCCTGGACTGAACGGTACAGAATTGTGCTGGTGCTGGGACTTCCCTGTAAATTTCTGTCCTTTGATCCCTTGGTCTTTGAAGGGCATTACAGCCAAAGAAAGAAAAAAAACTTTTAATTTTTTTTTTTTATGAATGCTCCCTGAACAGCTAAAACTTGGAAGTTTAAATTCAAGAAAGAGGAGTTTCAACTCCTCAAAACATATTGAAAATATGATGGATATTCAATGGCCAACAACCACGATGCAAGGTATGGGGTGGAAGATATTGTTAGTCCACAATGCAAACATCATGACCGTCAAAGAGAGCTGAATATTTATGAATATTCACGTCTCGTCTGTGTGTGTGTGTGTGTGTGTGTGTGTGTGTGCGCGCGCGCGCGCGCGCGCGCGCGCATGCGTGTGTGTGTGTGCGCGTGTGCGCGCGCGGGCTGGTAGTAGGAATTTTTTCTTTGAAAAACTTTGAACCATGATCACACATTTTTTCCTTCTGATCTCAAGGCAGGGGTCTCTTCTGATGTAGACTGCGTATTTGTGCAGGTTTGGCTGGCATTCCAAGAAGAAAAAAAAAATTCACCCAAACAGATTTCCTTCTTGTAGATGAATCTCCTGTCAAGGCTTTCTAGCTCTGTCTAACTGGGGTTTTGTGTCAAATCTTTCTTTCCCCTGGACTGATTACCTTACTTGTACATTAACCTGTATGGCTTTGTGATCAGTTTTCTTTCTCCTTGACTATGTTGGTCCGCGGCACCTTCTGCATAGTGCATTATCCGGTGCAACCCTCGCGATGAGGGGCTTCGCTGATTCGCCACCTCGGGGATGCGCTTCCACTCCACATGTCACGGCGCGAGATTTTTGTTTTTGTTTGTGTGTGTGTGTGTGTGTGTGTGTGTGTATGTGTGTGTGTGTGTGTGTGTGTGTCTGTTTTTTTTTCGATAATTTTTCTTTTTCTTTTTTTCTTTCAATGTCACATGATGGCAGACAACTTGTAAATTATGCAAGTTACAAACATTTCTATATTTAGAACAACCATGCTTTATTCTGTAAATTTCATGCATCTTTTTTTTCTCCAGTATCAGCAGTAATTTCATCACTTCATCCAAAAATTGAATATGAAAATCAGTCAACTGTTTTTCCATTCTATACCTTCACTTCATTATCACAGAGAATTCATAGATCTTTCAATTATAATTCTTTCGACATAAGCTCACGTTTCAATCTCCTTCATATGAAATTACAAGTACATCAATCCCCACATTCAAATAGATTACAAAGTACATCAATCTCCATAATCAGAATGTATTACACATAAATGGATGAAAATACTACAAATAAAAGGAAAAAAAAAAGAATATTATAATCATTACCTACAACAACAACAAAAAGAGAGAGAAAAAAAACCACACTAATGGCAAATTAACACATGATACGCATCAAGTAAATAATAAACGAGGATTTCGTCGACAATGGTGACGAGGAGTTAATCAATGATGATGAGAAGGAGGAGTTCACTGACAGCGATGTGAGAGTCAACTTTGCCCCAGATTTGGAGGAGAAGGTCAAGGACATTGACAGCGTCTTGATTCCAGAGACAGCTAGTTGGGCTACAGTATTCATGGACATTATTTAGGTATTTTTTCCTTCCTTTATGTTTGTCTGTGCAGTGACATTGATTCGTTGATCTAAAGATTAGTTCGTTTCTTTTTTTAAACAATAAACAAGTACGGTAACTCTTGCTCCCACAAAGAAAACATATTCAATTCTCCAAAGGAATGCTGCTTGCGACACCGAATCGTCTAGCAGACATGACAGCACAGAGCAAACAGAACAAACAAGGAAACATCCCCCCAAAAGGATGCTCCAAGCTTGCCCATATACATCATGTTTATTATTTACTGTTCCCTGCCTCACTCCATATTTACTTTCGTTTCAATTAAATCGACGTTATTTGTATTTGTTTCTGTCTGTCTCTGTGTTTGTCTGACTTTATTCAAGTTTAAAAAAAAAAAGGCTGTGCCAGTCTTGATTAACAGTTACTTTATATTTATTCATTTCCCCAGTTCTTGTTGCTGTGTAGATGTGTTCAGTATGATGTATATGGGCAAGCTTGGAGCATCGTTTTTGGGGAATGTTTCCTTGTTTGTTCTGTTTGCTCTGTGCTGTCATGTCTGCTAGACGATTCGGTGTCGCAAGCAGCATTCCTTTGGAGAACTGAATACGTTTTCTTTGTGGAAGCAAGAGTTACTGTACTTGTTTATTGTTAATAATTTACTGTTCCCTGCCTCACTTCATATTTACTTTCGTTTGAATTGAATCGAGGTTATTTGTATTTGTTTCTGTCCGTCTTTGTGTTGGTCTGACTTTATCCAAGTTTTTATTTAAAAAGGCTGTGCCAGTCTTGAATAAAAGTTACTTTATATTTATTCATTTCTCCAGTTCTTGTTGCTGTGTAGATGTGTTCAGTATGATGTATATGGAGAAGCTTGGTGCATCCTTCTTTGGGGATGTTTTCTTGTTTGTTCTGTTTGCTCTGTGCTGTCATGTCTGCTAAACGATTCGGTGTCGCAAGCAGCATTCCTTTGGAGAACTGACTATTTTTTCTTTGTTGGAGCAGGAGTTACCGTACTTGTTTAATGTTTTAAAAAAAAAAAAACGAACTGGTCTTTAGGTCAACGAATCAATATAACGGCACAGGCAAGCATAAAGAAAGAAAGGAAAAAATACCAAAATAATGTCCATGAATACTGTAGCCCAACTAGCTGTCTCTGGAATCAAGACACTGTCAATGTCCTTGACCTCCTCCTCCAAACCTGGGGCAAAGTTGACACTCACATCGCTGTCAGTGGACTCATCCTCCTCCTCCTCATTGATTAACTCCTCGTCATCATTGTCGATGAATTCATCGTCCATGTCCTCCTCGTCATCATCCACGAACTCTTCCTCCTCATCGTTGTTCTCCTCCTCATCGAAGAAGTCCTCATCATCATCGTCGTTGACCTCCTTCTCCTTAACCAGAAGGCCTATAGGGTACAAGACCACATCGCCTCCGTGAGCCCAAGGGTCAGTGCGACGGTGATGGGGGGCAACCTTCTGAGGAACAAACTTGGGTACGGGCACCGTTGAAAAGTCGTCTTCGCTAGAGTCCGAGGATGTGGTGTCTGCATAGGAGTCTGAGGAACTGCTGTATTCAAAGCTGCCGTGAGTCCACTTCTCCTCCGCTAGAGTGCGAGCGTATCTGCGACGACTGCGACTTTGGTGCACTCTGGTAGTAGGGTGGCGGGGAGGTTCCTTGTGCTGTGCAAAGGGTATACGTTGCATGGTGCCTCGGCTCTCCTGGCTGTCAGTACGCAGAGGCTCTAAGCGGCGCTGGATGCCATGACGGCCTCTGTCTGCAGTAAACAACAAGATCTTCAACTCATGTTGTTCATAGCCCAGCCGACCACAAAGGGTTTATCAGGGCTGTCACAACAGAACTATATAATGCAGCACTTTGTTTCGAGATTATTTCGAGTGTCAGAAACATTGAAATGTTCATTTAAACCATTTCTGATCATTCTTTCATTAATCATGCACATACTGAACATCAAAAAATCTAATGCTTCCATTTGCTATGTATAGTTAATGCAGTTGTACAAATTTACTTCTATTTCACATGAACATGAATGGTAAAAGACCAATCAGAAACTTAGTCTACATACAGAGTGAGCGAGTCCAGCTACAGAGACAACTATTGTCAAATTGTCCACTGTGGAACTTGAAGAGTGCGTCTGAAAGTGATCTGCTTTGCCATTGTTCCCATCCCCACCCACCATCCCGAGGCAGCTGGGGGCAACACATCCATTAACTATGAAAGAACCACCATAGAGAGAAGAAACGTTGCATCAATGAAGAAAGACATTGTTGACCACACTTTGCTGCAGCCACTGGATGTACACATATGACTCAAAACTAAGAATAATGTACTCAAGCTTCAGAGTGAGGCCATTAGTGAAAGAGTGTGAAACTCTAAAACACATCAATAGACAAAACACCTTAGGCAAGACACTGAATGCATCTAGCTAAGCTATGGCAAAAGGAAGTAAATCTCCAATTCATCGAGCCACCTCACCCAAGACATTTCAGGCATCTAGTGCCATCTGGACTAAGTTAAGTTTAGGTGGTCAGGACTATAGTGATAATTTTACTATCATATCTTATGTATTGCCTACTACAGCTAAAACCAATGGCTCAGAAAAGAATGGTCATGCTATGCGCCACTTATGATATAAGTTTAAAAAAAAAAAAAAAACCCACCACCACACCGTTTTGAGCTAGGTCTGTAAATCTTTTCACTTTTACAAATTTAGCAAAGGTGCTGAAATGAACAATACTATAACTGTTGTCAATCAAGGACTTTAAACTACCTAGAATATTGGCAATTATCAAAACCGAAACTGAGAACGAGCTCAAATGAAAGTAGAGCTATGTACTGGGGTGCTAAGTGACCTGGGTCAAAAACTGATGAAAACTGGTTCTCAGAATTTCCAGGCTTGACAGGGCTCCCGATTCAGTGCTGTTGCAAGAGATGGGCTCACCCTGACATTATAGGTGTTTTTACCCTAAAGAATTGGAAACCCCCTATTGAGCCAATTAATCATGTTGCTGGTAGATTATTGTAACTGCCTCATTCAACAATCAAAAATAGCAGTTGAGAACTGGTATGGCCCGCTTTTAATTCTTCAATATACGAACTTTTTTCAAATCAATTTGTTCTATTGTCTTTTACTATTAAAGGCGAAACACTGGAGATTGAAAGAACCAGACATAAAGAGATAAATCATGCCAAACTCACACACAGTCTCGTGCATCACTCAAGCAGTCGGTGCTGCAGTGAAAGACTCGAGTGACATATGGCATATTCTATCATGTGACATCACTTTAAAAATCTTGAAAGTACTCCATCTAAATGGCATGGGCCTCTTTGCAATGGAAATAGACTGCTTTTGATTTTATGTGCACCTGCACAATAGAGGCATGCACATACAAAACTTTTGATGTGAAGCGCACTGTATCATCTGCTTTTTAATGGTTTAAATTCTTTCAGCCAAAAAGCATTGTTTTTACTTGTTCATGAGCAGTTAAATATTCTTCATAATGCAATAGCAAAGCCTGAACATTTTCTTTGATATCGCCTTCAGTTTTGCACTTATGATGAAGATCTGAAATTAACTATGAAATTCAAATTTTACAAATAATTCCAGGCTGGTAAGTGTTGTAAATTAATCCTGATCCAATCTTTCTTCAAACTAAAGTAGAAAAAAATCTACTTATCTTATTTTCATTGGTGATGTTATCAGAAATATTTTGTTTCTTAGCCTTAGGCGAGCAACCCAAACAACAATCCTCAATATATACTACAGCCAAGGATCAAGCCTTGCAAGCCAAGAAATGAAATAGACAAAGCCATTAACTGTTTATAAGACCAAAGATTAAAAAAAAAAAGTTTACTGTAATAAAGAGCGAGTAAAAAAAAAAAAAAAAAAAAAAACAGAAAAAAAAACTAAAAACAGAAAGGGCAGGTAGATCAGATTTTTTGTTGCTTCCTTAGGCATTGAAAGTTTGACAAAGACCTTGGTCACAGGACACTGTTCCCAGGTGAAATATTAATACCCACGGCAATCAGACTCAAATATTTAGGGAGCTACAAATTGTGTAATTATTCCAAACCTGCTACTTGTATAAAGTATGTCTCAAATAAAATCCCAACGGCAAAATGCCGCATGTCCAAGTCATTGCACTGCACCACCGACTGCACAACAGTGCACAGAATTAACATTAACAAGATCTGTCAGCAGTATCTGATCCCTGTTTCTGCCTGTCTTCAGTACTGTGCCCCACTGGTGTCATGTTGATGGAACAGCTCAATCCCAGAACAGAGTTTTTATTATTTTTTAACAATTTAAAGCGGTTCTTTTCTGTTATCTGCCAGGCCTGCTGAATTGTCTGACAACTTTACATGTGTCTCAGCAGTGCTATCCAATGGCTCACAAAAATACAAGAAATCTAGACCATCTATATAGCACCACCAGAACGCCTCATGAAATGAGTTCCAAGCGCAAAATAGCTTCAAGCCTGTTGCCCACAAAATCATTTCAGACAGGCAACACACTAAACACTGTGCTGTACCCGATACGCTGTTTTGCAACTCTACCCGATATGCTGTTTTGCAACTTCCATGTGACACTGCATTTCCTTCATAGCAAATACATGCTTTGCGTTGCTTGTATTATTAATCACTATTTTGATGCTCATGCTTGCTTTCCTATGAAAAGATCTGTGATCGAGTCCTCCTGATGTCTGCTACGTCGGCAGGACAAGAAATTCATGGGTAATTTTTCACAGTCCTTGGTTATTAAAAAAAATCTACTTGTTCTCCCTCCCCACCCCCTCCATCTCCTCTACCTGAATTTTTACTTGTCCTCCCTTAGAGACGGATAATAAAAGTAACAAGGAACTGAAGTGATATATCAGCATAATTCAATAACTGTATGTTCTGCACATGTATGATTACAGCCTTTGAGAGATAATTTAGGTATTAATAGAATTTATTCATTGATTCACAATACTGCATATTTTCAACAATTTTGATCTTGAAGACAACTATGAATTAATGGAATACAGTTTGATGATGTGTAAAAATCTCCAAAGCCCTAGTATTCAGAATGCTTATAGGATTTGAATTCTTCTTAAAGATCCGTCTGGCATTTTATATGAGTTACCTACACAGATACCCCCTTAAAATTCATACCTGCATTTGATGAGTTTTTAACATTTTTAATATTAACACATAAAAAGGCATAATCTACATACAAAAATTACAATTTGATTCCGTGTGTGAACGCATGCACAACATCTTGCACACACGTAAAATCCCATCACCAACTTTCGGAAGAGAAGGCCAGTTTGGCTGTTGGTATGGATGACACGTTACACATTGCATGCACCTTCCCCGAAGCTGGAGTATGGCTGCCTTAATGGCGGGATAAAAAACGGTCATACACACAAAACTCTCACTGCCTGTCTATACAGGCAGTGTCCACAGGAGTATTAGCCAGTGTACGCAGAAAGAAAGAACAATTTGATAAGTTTTTAGTGTTCATAACTTCACATCAACTTTTAATCATGAAAAAATATTAAAAATTAAAACAGTAAATCAATCATCGTTGAACTCCAACAGTTTCGAGTATTTTGCATTGTATGAGCATTAGCTATGGAACAATACTAAAATTTCTGAACTATTTTTTTCTTGGTAAATGTGTTTATTTAGGTTTGCTTTAATAAACTTTTCCATTAACAGAAATGTTTTTAATTGTGGTAATTTCCACAGAAAAAAGCTTCAATCACCAGTGATCAAAAATCAAAGAAAAGAACTGCTAGCAGTTAATTCAGTAACAGAAGTAACACTTTCTTTTCTGTACAAATCAGACAGCACAGCAATTTCACCGATCACATCTTTCATGTTCACAATGAAATAATAAATAGTGAAGGTAACTTCATATTTTGTACAGGCTGTTCACGATGAAATCTAGAAGATATGGTGCAGGTAACTTCACATTTTGTGCAGATTGTGCACTGTGGTGTTGAAAAAGTCATTTAGAAACTTGCTCCACCACAGAAGTAAAGAGCTTCCAGTCTCCCCCAAATGAAGATATTATCAACGCCCTGCCCCTAATTCATATCAATGGGGAAAGCTGAAATTCTGAGTGAAAAGCTGGTAGAAAAGTTTTGTTTTTTTTAATACTTAATGCCACCTTTCAATTTCTAACAATTTTTTTTTGTTTTTTGGTTGGGGGTGGGGTGGGTGGGAACGGTAATCAATTCAAAAGCAAATGATATCAAAAATATTCCAATTTGTAGCAGTTTTGTCTATTTTGCACATATGCACATATGTTACGAAAAGAAAGAAAACCCTGTGAAATAAACATTGATGACTTTTTTTTTTTTTTTTTTTTTGCTGCAATAAAATGTATTCACTACTGATGTAAAGGTAACAGAATACTGTTCACTGACTCACACAAACTAACAAAATCTAAACTGGGAAAGTCTTCATTCTGTCTGTGACATTGTGTGAAGTTATGAACACTTCTTACATTCTATTTTCAAATCATGGGGTATTACATTATCACAGAAATTAACTTTCATTTTCACACTAGTCTTTTAATGTAGCCTGAAATTAGTGCTTCTTTCAAAAGAACACAAATTATACAGACTTCAAATTTTCAATGTCACAAAAATGGACACCTCTTTGTGTTTTTGCTCATTTCAATGGAATCTGCTTTACACAAATGGATATCTAGTGCGAGCTGTAGCACGTTCAAAAAAGAAAAAGAAAAGTCAGCATGTTTAATAGGTAGGACTTGGTCAGTGGGACTAAAACAACCAAGAGCCTGAAAGAAACTAAATGTAATTCAAAGTTCTTTTAGTTTTCCATTTCCTTCCCTTACTTTTTTATTCAAAGGTTAAATCTTGTATTATTACATACCACTGATTGATTTAACCAAGCAAGGTAAAACTTCTTGCAACAGGTTAACATTTAGCACAGAATTTACCTGCTGAATCAGTGTTTGAATAAAATCGACAACTGTTAAGCACATGCCCAACATCTGTTCATGATAAAATTGTAAAAAATAAATATATGATTTTTTAAATACTAAACGTGCTGAAAAATGGGTCCCATGTTTTAAGCCATGAAATCATATATCTCCTGTGCATTTCTTGTGTACAACATGAACATAATCTGAATTGTCACTACCAACTTGAAAATTTGACATTTAGCTGTTTCGCACAAGTCTACATCACAGAAATGTTGTGGGCACCTGACAACTATACTTCAACATATAAGTAAAGTAAAATAACACAACCTACTATGTGGTTAAACGGAATGCGGACAGTAACTAGGCAAAGCGTTGAAAGGAAAGGGATGAAACTTCATATGGTAAAACAATACGGAGCAAATGATTTGCCAGAGGACACCAAATCTGCATTACTGCAGAGAAGACATGCTGTAATACAGTAAATCTGCATAGGACAATGAGACAATTAATTACAATGTGGCAAAATGGTGACAGGCAAAGTGCCACCAAGAATACAGTTAAGCATGCGGATAAAGTCGATGTGTGATAAAACAATATGGGAAATCAGCAAGCCACAATATGGCAAAATGGTAATGGGCTAACAACAAGCCACAATATGGCAAAACAGTAACATACAACTGGATGTTCAAAAAGCTGAGGAGTAATGTAGCTGAACAGTAATGGTCAAAATAGATGAGCCATAATATGGCGAAACAGAAAATGACAAACCACTCATTTTTCACAGCAAAAGCTATCAGGATAATGACAAACCACTCATTTTTCACTTCAAAAGCTTATCAGGATAACTTATTTCACCCTTACCTTTAGTAACAATTTCACAGAACACATCCATCAACAATTTAATATTAAAACCTGATCAAAAAGCTTACTTTTTTTAATTGCACAGCAAATATCAAATCTGTACTGACAAGTGAAATTTCCTCCTCCTCATATGATTTCAACAGTTAACAATTAAAGAAAAACTTTTAAATGATATAATACAGTGACCTATAGAACCTAGAATAATTTTCCTTGACCAAGTCTTTATCGTCCTAAAATTACACTGAAAATGTGTACTGTCCCAAGATTCTATGCCAATGGCAGAGTTACTCAATATTACACACAACTGGTTTCCTGAGGTTGAGCATACCAAATGCAGTCTTGTTACCTCGGCTACATCTACATTGGTTTTTGACCAGTGCAGTGGGTTCTCACCTAATCACCATGGTGGTCACGTTCCATCGACATCAGAACACGGTAAACATTTTTCGTTAAACAGCAAGTCACAGACTAAAATTAGATTTAGATCTAATAAACCTACTGACCTGTCTGTTCACCGGCGGCAACAACAGAGTCAACAACGGCTGCAGAGATGGGAGTCCTCATGGTATGACTTCGTGTCTGCAGAGAAAACATTTCTGTGCATCATCTTCTGTTTGAATGCTCAGTGTTGACCTCGCTCTATCAGGAGAAAGGTATTGAGGTGAATAACTTTGATAATGTCAGTACTGTCTTATATGGTTCATATGTTGCTGAAATAGTCATGGTCATTTCACAGTCACAGGTTGCATAATTTTTTATAAAGATCAATAATTTCGTGTACCATGAGAGTATTTCACTTAAGTAAATATGCATTTTTCAGATGTGGGTTTTAAAGTACAAACATGGATGATAAGTTGAGTGTGAAGTGTTTTTGGGATTTTTTTTCTTTCTTTTTTGGAAGGGAGGGGGGGGGGGTATAAGTGTCCAATATCATCTGGCAATGAAAAGACATTAAATAAACCACTGAACTGAACTGAACTGATGGGAGCCCACTGGTAGCAAAAACAGGTACTGCAAAAACAGGCACTCAAAAGGCAGATACAGACAGCTGCAGGCTGAACAGAAGAAAACACTGTTCAAACAAAACCAGAAAAGAAAAAAAAAGTTGGTACCTGACCAAACTGAAAATTCGCCAAGCAGAAATACACCAAGCTCAACTGCAACACAACCGTCTCCGACAACAGTACAGCGCAAACTGACTTGGTTTGCGACTTGTAGGCTTTGGCACTAGGCCTACACAAGTTCCCGTACACAAAGCGGCGAAGGAGCTCGTTGATTGGCCAGCGCGGATGACAGTAATCGAAGGCGCTTTTTGTTATCAAGAAGCAGGGTTGTGATTGGTCTTCTGGAAGGAGGATCGCAACACTCTCCTAGCAACGGTGAATAATAGATGACCAGGTCACTTTGACCCGGCGTGGAGCGCCACCTGGTACGAACAAATGTACCCCCTGGCATGGTCAAAGTGAACTTGGGAGACTGTCAAATCACTCAGACAGCCAACGTAGAAACTGCCAGTTAAGCAGCTCAGCATGTGTTCTCCTCATCTCTTTGTGACGTAAGATAGGACTTCTCACCTTACCTCCACCCCAGCCACCCACCCCTGGTCACCTACCCCCCCCCCCCCCCTCCCCGCCCTTCTTATCCTAAGATGGTTTGGAACTCACTGCCCCTTTCTCACTGAAATTTATGAAAGCTTGCCACCTTGTCTGCTTTCGCCACATCAGGGTTGTTACTGTTGTTGTTGTTGTTTGCGTGAAAGATGTTGGGTGCTGTGGTCACACTCAATGTGCACAATAAATGAATCGAAAGTTAGCTGTGAATAAACGAAAAATTGAAAAATGCGTGAAAGTGCACACACAGAGAGAGAGAGAGAGAGAGAGAGAGAGAGAGAGAGAGAGAGAGAGAGAGATTTAAGGCAAAATTGAACGAGAACTGCGCCCTATAACATTTATCACATAATGATTATTGTTATCCCCTTCTGCCCAACATGTCTAAACCTGGGGAAACTTGATTGTTACTTATGTCATTCGTGCCGGGAATGGAATGGCGAAACACGGCAACATTTCCTATCAAGATAACCTTCATGGCGTGTATGGGAGTATGCTGGCGTCTAAAAGTGATAATCGTTGTTTTGCCTCAGGAAAACAACTATTATCAACGAAGGAAAACAGTATAAAATAAATAAATAAATAAAAAATAAAATAAAATAAGGAAATCAGTTATTATCCTGAGGATCACAAGTTTGTTTGTTTGTTGTTGTTGTTTTTCCAGAGTATACTGATCGTTTTTCATGAGAATGACATTTGCTGGTGTTCTCTGTTCTAATTCTCCCTGGGGTGAGAATTTAATCCTTGTTTTCCAGAGAAAAACAGGAATTGTCGCAAGGATAACGACGTTAACAAAGAAAGCAGCTATGTTCGCTGTTCACCATGACATGCACAAGGGGGGTGGGGGGAGGGGGGGGGGGGGGTCAGCAAAACAGGGAAAATAGGTGCGATCCCAAGAATCATAACTCTTTTCCAGTCTTCGTTGTTTTTTTGTTTTTTTTTAGGATAATGATTGTTTCTCCCGTGAAAATAGGGAACACTGTTGTGATCATTAGGAATAACGCCGTAAATAAGTGTGTGTGTGTGTGTGTGTGTGTGTGTGTGTGTGTGTGTGTGTGTGTGTGTGTGTGTGTGTGTGTGTGTGTGTGTGTGTGTGTGTGTGTGTGTGTGTGTGTGTGTGTTTTAATATAGAGAAAATGCATGCGATTCAAAGAGAAAAAAAAAACAGGGAAAAAATATGATCCTCTGATCCTCAGGGAAAAGCAGCTTAACCAATTTGTTTCATTGGTTTGGTTTGTGTGTGTGTGTTTGTGTGTGTGTGTGTGTGTGTGTGTGTGTGTGTGTGTGTGTGTGTGTGTGTGTGTGTGTGTGTGTGAAGTGCTGGACGCTTTGCATTTCCAGTCTGGCACGACCTCCAGGTAACGCACAGTCGCCTCCGGCGGAATCTTTACGAAAGGCCTGCGGCCGGCGGGCGATCTTTTCGTCAGTACTACACTACTTCCCGCCTGCAGCTTACGCAGCTGACCCACCCCGGGTTTCCAACTATAGCGCGACCAATCACAACTCCACGATTCAGTTGCCCAGCAACAGTACACGTACGTCTTTCTAAATATAGCAGCCAGTCACTACAACGGAAAAATTAGAAATGCTGAATTTACTTCTTTCTTTGTTTTAATTTTATTGGCTTTGTTGTTGTTGTTGTTGTTGTTGTTTTAAACAACTATGTAAGGAGTTGACGTTGACAATATAATATTACTCACATGGCCCCACTTAATAAGCCAAACCATAAACATGAACTAAATGTTTTTGTCAGCGAGCGGAGCCAATCACTACAACGGACAAATTCGCAAATTTGAAAAGCTAAATTTACTCTTTTTTTTTTTTTTTTTTTTTTTTTTTTTTTTCTTTCTTGTTTTCTTTTTTAAACAACGATGCAAGGAGTTGACGTTGACGAGGTGACATTATGTACATGGCCTCACATAAGCCAAGCCATAAACAGGAATTTAGAATATTTGGTCAGGGTGCTACAGAGAGCACGCGCGCGCGTGCATGCGTGCGTATGTGCGTGTATGCATGCGTGCGTGGGTGCGTGCGGGCGTATGTGCTCGCACGCGCGCACGTTTGTGTGTGTGTGTGTGTGTGTGTGTGCTTGGAAGTTTGCCATAGGCTAGAAACAGTTTCGGGGAATCTTTTTAAATCTTTTTGCTAGCTTTTTTTTTTCTTGTAGTGTTAATTAAGGGTCTATTTTGTCCCCTGTGTGTGAAAGTGGATATTTTGCCTTAATCCTTTTTTCTATTCCTATAGTCCCTCTCTCTCTCTCTCTCTCTCTTGTGTGTGTGTGTGTGTGTGTGTGTGTGTGTGTGTACCTGTGTGTGCTGCTACACAAGTATCATACTTTGTAAGCTACTAATGTGTATACATAAGCGCTGTTTAATACATATGTATCTACGTATTCACACACACACACACACACACACACACACACACACACACAGAGAGATTCACACCGTCCCAGACCCCCCACCCCCACCCCACCCCATTGTCGCTGTCTGCCTGAAGGACGGGGACAGTCTGGTGTGAAGGGTAGGCCTGTCTGGTGGTGTCCATGGTGATGACGAACTTCGGCAGGAAATATCCCCGAGCTTGTTTGAGTACTAGGAGGAGGTGGGTGGAAGGGGGAAGAGGGGAGGGGGCCCAGTCTGATTAGCCCTTGAACTGTCCAGGTGATGGTCACAAAGACATGCCTCAGGCCCTGCACTACTTAACCAGCTGAGAGGAGCCCTGTAAAATGGTCAGGCCATGGTCAAAGACTTGCCTCAGGCAGTGACTCGCACCTGACACGAATTTCTTAACTAAATTAAATATGAAATGAGGTAGGGAACAGTAAATTTAATAAGCAATAAACAAGTAGGGTAACTCTTGCTCCCACAAGTAGGATAACTCTGGCTCTTGTGGGAGCAAGAGTTACCCTACTTGTTTATTGTGCACGAATTAATTTTTTTTTTTTTTTTTTTTTTTTTAGCTGAGAGGACGGGGAGGATGTCAGCTACGACAGAGAGAAGAAGCTGGCTGAAAGAAGAACACTCACCACCGGACACTTGGGTCTCAGCTTGGTGTTTCTGAGCGCGGCCATTACCGATAGGTGGGGGAGAGGAGGGGGATAGGGGGTGGGGGGTTGGGGGGGATAGGGAGAGGGGGATAAAGGAGGGAGAAGGGAGGGGATGGGGATGGGGAGGGGTATTAACATAGCACGCCGCAGTCATATCTGCATTCTGACATCACATGAAGTCTGACCGTTTTCATAAACGAAAACAAAAGCGGTTATAAATCCCCTTTTCCGGTTGTACAACGCACTGAAAAATACCTACACCACCACTAGCTCAATAGCCTACATCAAGTTTTCAGCATTCAGTAAGATTGTTTTGCACTTACGTATACACATAATGTCTGCCAGAGAGACAAGACAAGACAAGACAAGACAAAATTCTTTATTTACGAGGATAATAGATAAGCACTGATGTGCTTTTTTACATCCAGTCCTCGCCCTGAGTAGGGTCAACAATATAAAATAAAAGGTAGAGAGAGAGAGAGAGAGAATTCATGTTGATTATAGCCGAGAGAGAGAGAGAGAGAGAGAGAGAGAGAGAGAGAGAGAGAGAGAGAGAGAGAGAATTCATGTTGATTATAGCCTAATGACCATGGAGACTATAAGTAGGCTGCTGATGCCGACATATTTCTGCCAGGATTACAAACAAATTAAACTTACATCCGACACTGAAATCAAAATCAGCCCTATCTACATATTCTTGACGTCGTGGGCAGTAACTTTTACATTTTGATGGTGTCCTTCTGTATTGTGGGCATCTTCCGACTTACAGGCCTACCACTTTATTGGAGGCATGCAAGGTTGGGGGGGGGGGGCAGTGGGGGGGGGGGGATACATGGTGATGGGAGAGGAGAGCAGGGAAGGGAGGTGGGGGGTGAGGAGTGTTTATGCCGGGTGAAGGTTGGTGTTATTTAAATTTGTCTACACATAACATCTTGCACACACGTAAAATCCCATCACCAACTTTCGGAAGAGTAGGCCAGTTCGGCCGTTGGTATGGATGACACATTACACACAGCATGCACCCTGCGTGAGAAATGGAAAGAATGGTGGAAGTAAGGAAAGTGAGGGAACGAGATTGAACGATATTGACTGGATGACTCGGGAAACGAATGAAGTGCCAACTGACAGCTCTTCAGTCAGTACTACCCAGGTAGGCAGCCCGTTGTGTAAACGAGTGTTGATTGTAAAGCGCTTGGAGCTTGGTCTCCAGCCGAGGACAGGCGCTATATAAGTAATAATAATAACAATAATAATACACATCTTCTTTCCCCCGAACTTCTGCTGCATATTTCAAAACGAGATCAATTTTCAGCCCCTAAAAGTTTTCAAAACAAACTTGTATTTGCTGTTCTCATATTTGATAATGACTTTGTTAATCATCTCTCCTTAACAAACAACCGTCAGAGCACTTAACTACGTTGACAAAAATTATAACCAAGTATTCATGAAATTTCATCATTTTTCTTTTATTCACCAATACTCCACTATCTCTAAATGCTAGGTGCCCAATCACTGATCATACCAGCCCTACATTCATTGTTGTTGTTGTTGTCGTTAGTGTTGTCTGAAGTTTAATAGTTAAATGCAATTTACTTTTCAGGTTATTTAGTTAACTCTCAAATCTAGCGACTAGATCAGACAAAATCACATTATTCACAAACAGCCGAGAAAGAAGAGGTATTCCCACCGCTTTTAATAATAAATCAATCAATTAATCGATCAATCAATCAATTGTTTAATCAACCAACATACAGTCCCACAGGAGAGCCTTCTTCACTGCCGTCCGTCGCTGGGTCCCGTGTGATTGTGTGTCTTGTTCACGATCCGTCTTTCTTCTTCTCCAGATCATTGGTCTCTCTCTCTCTCTCTCTCTCTCTCTCTCTCTCTCTCTCTTATTTCACTGATGATGCTCGTGCTTGTTCCTTGGTTTTTATTGTTTGTTTGTTTGTTTGTTTGATTTGATGTTGTTTGTTTGTATAATCATGTTTTGATGTATACGTTGTATCATTTAGTATTAGCTTCGTAGAATAGTAACGGTACAACTATGAAAAATGGATAACTAGGCCAATAGGCCTACTTTTACCGTTATAAACTAAAGAATCATAGTCATCATTGTCATTGTAATTGCCTCCCCCTCTCCCCCCCCCCCCCCCCCCCCCCCCCCCACCCCTCCATTGGTAAGTGTGAAAAAAGCCGGTCCCTTACCTAAAGGTGCTTCTTATGTCATGCTGATTATCTGAAGAGGAAAGGGAGGCGGAGCCAGACCGCAAGCATAACACGAACTTTTAGGCCTAACACAGACACACAACATGAGGCAGGCTTCACCAATCAAAAACCAAAGTTTCCCAAATCCGACCAATCACGGTCCTATGCCTTACATTGTATTGATATTTGATAAGGGATAGAGAAGGAAAACAAACAGACGAAGTTTAATCAATCTAGTTTCAAATTCAGGTTCTTTTCCTTTAAACTCCTCTTAGTCTTTGATGTAAACAAGATAAATCAGTGTTGCTTTAAAGCGCGAAAGGTTAAAAAAAAAAAAAAAAAGTCACAGAGAATTATGCTCAGCCATTTTAATTCTTCGTCTGATCTTAAGAAAGTGCAACATTCTCACTCTCGCTCAGGCTAACCACTATAATCTTTTTGATAATGCTGTTGGATAACTGCGATAAAACCACTATAATCTTCTTTTCAGTCAATGCATGCTGTCAGACAACTGAAGTTAAACCACTATAATCTCTACAAAACGTACCATCGTATAACTAAAGTCAAATTGCTGTAATCTTTACAAGACGTACTATTATATAATTAAAGCCAAACCACTGTAATCTTTACAAGAGTACTATTATATAACTAAAGTCAAACCATTATAATCTTTACCAGACCTACTATCCTATAACTAAAGTCAAATCGCTATAATCTTTACAATACGAGCTTTCAAATAGTTGATGCCAATTCACTTTAGGCCCTGATCTTCTTGATACGTGCTATCAGATTGTTGAAGCCAAACCGCTATAACCTTTTCAATACGTGCTATCAGATAGTGAAGTCCAAACCACTGTAATCTTCTTGTCAATGGGAGCTGTTGGATAATACCAGCTATCGGATATTCCAGCCAACAGAAGTCTTAACAGCCTGTCATTTAACACCGTGATAGGGCCTACAGCTTCATTTGTTTTCAAGAACTTAAAAGCCGATAGATACCACAGTGAACTTAGAGAGGGTTGGTCATGCGTCACGATTGCGCGACATTGTGTGTTCAGGGAGGGACACAGAGTCAGTTCGGTTTTATCACGTTGTCACGTTATCACGTTTTATCATCATTAATGACTGATCGTGAGAACAGAAGTAATCGGCACGAACACGTCTTGAAGGATGGTTCTCTTTCAGTAAAACTTCGATAATAATATGGAAATAGTGCATTATTTGTTTGCTTGGGAAGCAAATTAAAGTAGAAGAAAATCAAAACTAAACATAGCCTATTATATCACAAACAAATAGAAGTAAGATTTTCGGGAATGATTTAACACACACACACACACACACACACACACACACACACACACACACACAATATATATATATATATATATATATATTTTTTTTTTTTTTTTTTTTTTTTTTTGTTAAAAAATATTTTTAAAATGAAGTGGTAAAATCTACAAGCTTGTTTCTAGCGTTGCTATCTTCAGGATGTCTTTTGGGGCACGCCAACGATCTTTTATGGCGTGCGGGACTTGATTTCAACTCTGTGTGTGCAGGCGGATCTCATTTGCTGCACGTGCGGCCTGTGGTTCTTATTGGGGCCTGTTCAGGTGGAATGTGCTAGCAAAGATTTCCACTTGTGCCTGCAATTGTTTACAATTTCTACTTTTGTGTTCAGAGTTGCTAAGTGTGGTTTGCATAATATTAACCATTTTTCTGTGGAGCATAGATTGCATCTTTTTGAAATATTGTTGTATGGTGTTGCTCTTTTTATGATTTTCCATGATATGTTGTAGTCTATTTTTTTTATCTTTGAGTCTCCAGATGTATTTGCTCAGCTCTGTTTGATTTTTGTATTTTTCATTTTTGAATGACTGTTTGTGGTTTGCGTATCTGGTTTTGAAAGTGTTTTCAGTAATCCCTACATATGTTTCTTCTTCATTTTCTGATGTTACCGTAGCTTGGTATACAATGTTGCTGTGAAGACATTTATTGCTCAGGGGGCACTGTTCTTTTTTAGTGCAGTTGCAAGATGTCCTTTCGGCACCCTTCTCTTTTATGTTGCTTTTCATTTTGTTAGATGAATCAATCATGTTTTTGAGGTTGGGCATACATGAGTATGACAGTTTAATGGTGTTTTTGTTGAATATTTTGGACAGTTTGTGTTCTTTTGGGAATGATGTTGCCAAGATTTTAAAGAATTCTTTTCCTACATTTGTTTTTACTTGTCCATCGTATGGTGGGTTGTACCATATGATCTTTCTTTTCCTATTTTTCTTAATTCTGTTCGTGTTGTTGTCTGGACTGTATTGTAGTTTGTAACTGTACCACTTTTTTGTAATGCTTCTTGATATTCTGTTGCTGCATCATTGAATGCGTTTTCATTGCATGACAGGTTGGATAGTCTCTTGTTTATACCATTGGGTATTGTTTTTAGTATAGATGGTGGGTGGTTGCTTTTGATGTTTACGTAGACTGGTATGTCATTGGGTTTTTTGTATGGTTTGTACACATGGTCATTGAGGTCTAATGTTATGTCTAGGTAATTCACTACTTTTTTGTTTGCTTCTATTGTGATTTTTAAGTTGTGGTTTTTAAAGATTTTACATAATTCTTTTTTCTTGTTTTCAATGGTTCTTGGATTATTGTTTAATGCAGCGAGGCCGTCATCTCTGTATAAACCGGCCTGTTTTCCAAGTTGTTTTGGGATGTTGGATAGCATGAATAGTCCGACTAGTTCACATGTTTCGGCACCATCATACGATCCCATGGTTACATCAAATGTGGAGTTTTTGCTCGTTTTTTTAATCCAAGTTTCATTTCTGCTATGGAGTAAGGTTTTTTTGGTGTGGAAAATAATCTCCATTTCTGACTCTGTTATATTTGTGTATTTGTTGGCAAATTTCAAAGCTTTGTTGAGTAGTTCTTCATCTATGGATGGATAGAAGTCTACTATGTCAAATGTAATGAACATTGCATTTCTCTGTTTGTTGAGTTTCTTAAACCATTGTATGACTTCATAGCTGTTTTTCCAAAGGTTGTATTCGGTGTTTGATTTTATATCTTCTATAGCCTTTTCCAAACTTCTCTTGCTTATTTTGCCCAGTTCGGATTTAGATGGGTTTATTAGTCTACATCTTGGGTTGTTTTGGAAGTTAGGCTTGTGGTCTTTAAGTGTTATGAAGGCCTCCTTTGTTGCTGTTGTCTCTACCCTATCACTTAACTCCATGCGATGTGCAAGCTCTTTTTCTTTTTTGCGGATGTTGCTATGTGTAGTTTTATCAGCTTTCTTGTAGTTTTTCTGGATGTTTTTGTTTAAGAGTTGAGAGTATTCGTTTGGTTCCATTTTGTAAAAATTGCTCGTTTTGTACAACCCACCA
>CM065723.1:70389811-70399811 GCA_033310375.1 Conus canariensis
TAATGACTTGGCAAAGATTTGTATACATGTATTTGTCTGACTTTATTCAAGTTTAAAAGGCTGTGCCAGTCTTGAATAAAAGTTACTCTGTGTTAGGTTTTCTTATGGGAGCAAAAAATACCCAACTTGTTTACTGTTTATCGTTTACTGTTCCCTGCCTCATTTCATTTCCGATTTTGTTTTGATTAAATTGAGGTTATTTGTATTTGTGTCTGTCCGTCTGTGTGTTTGTCTTTTGATCTCCCTTGCATCTTTGGGTGGATCCTCAAGCGTAGGCTCAAAGATTGTCCCCTACATTTTATACTATTTGCATAATGTCTTTAGTTTTCAGCAACTTTTTTCCTCCCCACACTTTCGTTTAGTTTCATTTACTACTTTTCGCTGGCTGCTTTTGGGGTGCTATCAGATTCTTTTTTGCACCCTTGGTGGTGAGAACACCACAGTATTATGGACTGTGGTGTGTCTCTATTTGACGCCAGGAGCGCAGACACAACCAGCCGTGTCTCCCTGATGAGTTCCGATCCAGCGGACGAAAGACCTCAGAGCAGGCAATACAAATATATCTGCCTTCAAAAGGGATTGCGATGGTTCCCTTATGCAGCTAGTGAAGAGTTTTCGTATCTGTAATATATTTTCTTAATTTCATGTTCCCAGTTTCTCCATCTTCAACCTCCCCCCTCCTTAAGTCCAAATCTTTGCCAAGTCATTACTATGAAGACAGTTGAGTTGTTGGCCTGTGCTTGTTTTTCCCCCACTGTTAGATTGTTCGTCTATGTATGTATTTGTCTGACTTTATTCAACTTTAAAAGGCTGTGCCAGTCTTGAATAAAAGTTACTCTGTGTTAGGTTTTCTTATGGGAGCAAAAGTTACCCCACTTGTTTACTGTTTATTGTTTACTGTTCCCTGCCTCATTTCATTTCCAATTTCATGTTCCTAACTGATTTATCCATTTCAATTATTGAGTTTTTGTTTAATGTTTGGAAGTGTGAGGGTGTATGTATTGTATATTGTATTTCAAAATTAATCTAGTTAAGCATATTTAATTATAGCAGGATAAGGCAGCATGTTGGGGCCCACAAAAGGGACACTGTTTGGCTAGATGGTCACCATTATATTACTCTCTCTTCCACGTTGTGTCAACATCTGGTACAGTAATTTGAATAAATCAACTTGATGATTGTGGGTGTGTAACTTAATACTAACAGAAAAGGAAGAAGAAAGGTAGTGAAGTATTGCCTTTGTTTAGAACGTAAATTATTGGACCTGTTCATTGAGATCTTACAGAAGTCTATTCAGAACTGGACATAGAACTCTCAGTATGACATCTGATGAACTCGGGACTAGATCATACAGAGTAGCTGAGTATGTTTTTAGTTTTGGGAAAGCAATATCAGTACATACTACATGTGATGCAGACTTCAGATACTTCAGTAAACAAATGAAATTCTTTCTGTGTTTTTCAGCCACCTTCTACAAAAATCTTCATTGGCAATCTTCCAGATGACTGCGATGTTGACAGGCTTCGGTCATTGTTTGAAACTGTTGGTACCATTGCTGAAATGGATGTTATCAAGAACTATGGATTTGTGGTAGGTTTTAGTGTGTTTTTTGTTTGTTTTTCAGTAAATTTAATAGTGATACTAGTAATGAACTGACTTCAACTTAAGTATGCCTCATCTCTGTGGAGCTCATATGCACAGTTAGATTTAAGCAAACAAGCAAACAGAAATTTTTTTTTAGCGTTCAGACACCATCCAGTATTATTCTCATCAGACCATAACAACAGACACACCACAACCCCATTTTCCTCCTTATTCCTTTCCATCCCCATCCAGCGAAAAGTGCACACAGTCACATATATATATATATATATATATATATATATATATATATATATATATGTATACATATATATGTATACATATATGCATGTGTGCATGTACACATAATTATGCACATACACACATATGTACACACATACACAATAGTGGTGTGAATTAGCAGCAAAAACACAACTTACCTTGTATGCATTGAATTTGAAATCAGCAAATGTAAGAAAGTATGCTACGTACCAGCCATGGGGAAAGAAGTTGATGTGTGGTGTGTGTGAGAAAAAAACCCCAAAACAAAAAACTGGTTTTAGGTGACAAGATTCCAGTAAAACCAACAGGATTTTTTTGCATGCTTCCCAGAGTTGTGCAGTGTATACTAGGCAAATCACAGTCATTGACTACAGCAAGTGGATGAGCCCAGCTGAAAAAGTGCAAACTTGTTTTCTGGAGCACAGTATGATGTTTCTACACCAGCTGTCTTGAGTAATTTTGCCGTTGTTTGTTGGTAGGTATAGTGTAAGAGATCACTTTTAGGACAGTAGTTGTTCAGAGAATTCGAATGGGCCTCAGCCATCACAAATTCAAATAAGCGTATCAACCATAGTTTTTGAAAAGTCAGAATGAGTGTGGTGACACAATCTGTTGTTCATGTAAAAAAATTTCTATGAAAGTTAGCCTTTTTTTTTTTTTTTTTTAACTATCTCCATCAAAAAAGCAGTTGTGGTATTTGTGTGTGTGTGTGTGTGTGCGCAAACATGTCTGTGTCACTGTGTGTGTGTGTGTATGTGTGCGCGCATGCACACAGGCTTCCTGCTTTGTGTTTCAGGTGAAAATTAAGTCATTTTGATGTAAAACAATTATTGGAAAAGAAAGTCCAAGAATAAATTCAGAAAAGCCTCAGGCTGTGTCAGTTTTGAACCATTAGAGAAAAAAATACGACGTCACATGCCTCCAGACCTCGAATTTTAAGAGGTTTGTTTGCCTCGGCCAGTTCACACCCGTTGCACACACATACACCTACACACACAAACACACACACACACACACACACACACACACACACACACACACACACACATGCACACTGAACTGAAAAAGAGGATCAGTGGAAAGATAAATGTGTCACATGCTGCTTTGCGCTTTGTGAACAGTAATTATTCTCTGACAGCTACTGTAGTTTTTCTCAGAAAGCTAGATTTGTTTTAATGCAACTAAGAACTTTGATCGGTTAACTTTAGGTTGAAGTGCATATTGACAATATTTAGCTTTCTCAAGTTTTGTTGAGAGACTGCAGGAATAACAGAATCTTTTTTATTTACCCGAACAGTCGCGTCATTTTTGTGCTAGACTTGTAGGCTTAATAGCTCCACTTTGGTCATTGCTGTCCGTCTCTCTCCACTTTGATAAAGAATCTGCAGAGCATCTTTGTTTCCTTGCTGTCTATCTCTCCACACCTTGACAAAGAATCTGTACAAGCATCTTTGGTTCCTTGCTGTGTGTTCTCTTGCCACTTTGTTTAACAAAGAATCTGCGCAGGCATCTTTGGTTCCTTGCTGTTTCTTTCTCCCCACTCTGACAAAGAATCAACACAAGCAGCTTTGGTTCCTTGTTGTCCGTTCTGCCCCCACTTTGACAAAGAATCAACACAGGCATCTTTGGCTCCTTTTTGTCCGTTCTGCCCCCACTTTGACAAAGAATCAACACAGGCATCTTTGGTTCCTTGTCCGTTCTGCCCCCACTTTGACAAAGAATCAACAAGCATTTTTGGTTCCTTGCTGTCTGTCTCTCCCCACTTTGAGAAAGAATCTGCACAAGCGTCTTTGTTTGCTTGCTGTCCATTCTGTTTCCACTTTGACAGAGAATCTGCACAAGCGTCTTTGTTTGCTTGCTGTCCATTCTGCCCCCACTTTGACAAAGAATTTGCACAAGTGTTTTTGTTTGCTTGCTGTCCATTCTGTTCCCACTTTGACAAAGAATCTGCACAAGCGTCTTTGTTTGCTTGCTGTCCATTCTGTTCCCACTTTGACAAAGCATCTGCACAAGCGTCTTTGTTTGCTTGCTGTCCATTCTGCACCCACTTTGACAGAGAATCTGCACAAGCACCGGGTAGCTGTGCACCTGATAGGGTAGACGCCAAGACAGGCCAGGTAGATGCTGGATTGAGGCCTCCTTGGTCTGGAGCATGAAACTTTTTTTTTTTTGATCCAAGAGTCTTGGGCTTAGTGCCAGCTGGAGACAGCCAGGATCGAGATTTTATCACCAAAGTCAGGGTCTGTGCAGATACCAGTTCCCTCCAAGTCTTGCCAGTGATCTTGAGACTGTAAAAAGAGGTCGTGCATATGAAAAAGTATGTATTTGTTAAAAGAAAGCAAAAAACCAAAACAAAACAAAAATCCACTGTTGTGCACATATCAACGCCATTCCATCTATTATTAGTATTAAAGGAGAGTAGGCCACTGTGTATCAGATGGAAGGACACCCCCTTGGTGTTGTATATAAACATCATCCTAGAAGACAGAATGTGATGGAATGGTGGGACTGATATCACTCATGCATGTAAACATTTCAGTGGTGAAATGGGAAGCTCAAAGCCTTGAACACAGAAGAGTGAAGTTGCCACAAGGAGGTAGTGAAGAACAGAAGAGTGTGGAAGGCAGGTCAGTGCATCACCTGAAGCCGCACATTTTCTCGTACTGCAACTATGGAGATCTGGGAAGAATCTTAAAGGGTAGTTTCAGACTTGTCCATATTGATGGTAGTCCAGATGTCCAGGTCAAAGTACTTCTAATGGTACATGTTAACTTGGACATTGAAAAGTATAAGACTGGCAAGTTTTTCTGTATTTGAATTTGCCCAGAAATATATCTGTAACGGGGAATTTTTTTGGGGGGATGGCATCCTAATCAGTGATAATGATAATTTTATATGTCATCAGTTATTGTAGAACTTAATTATGTGTATCATTGTGTGTGTGTGTGTGTTTGTGTGTGTGTGTGTGTGTGTAACAATGTTAGTGACTCATGCCAGCTCCGCGAGGAAGCAGTTATTGTCATCAGTAGGGGGCTTAGTAGGAGGTGTCCTGCGTATGTTGCATCAGAACAGGTGCCACTGAACACCACCAAAGTGACTCGGCAGCAGTGCTGTGTCTCCTCAGGTGGGTTGCCCCTTGACGACTTGACATTGACTGCTCCCTGTAGATTGCCGGTGCCTGGGCAGGGGCAGCGGCGGGACCGACCGGGCTGTGGCTGTGGACAGGGTGTTGGAATGAGCGGCATGGGTGCACTGCCACTGGGGTGGCACAGAAGTTGGGACAGCAAAAAAAAAAAAAAAAAAATTTGTGACAATGTTCATTAAAAATTGTATTTCACTGGCAACACAGATGCATGTCAAGATCAGGATTTTATGAGTTTTAAGATTTGATTCAAAGAATGACTTTTTCCCCCAGTAATAAAATGTCTCCAATATTTCTCTTTGCGCAGCACTTTGAAACTGAGGCTGATGCCAAAAGAGCTGTTGAAGAGTTAAATGAGACCGACTTTGATGGAAACACACTCAAAGTAGAGGTAAGTCTGTTACGCTTTTTGTTTGGTTGGTTGGTTTCTAAATTCCTATCCAAACTTAACAATTTTTATTACATTTATAACTGGCCTTGTGTATTGAAAAAAATTAATGCAAAAAAAAATACCTTACAGAATTTTTATTGCAAGGGTAGCTATTACTACAGTATTAGTGGCATAGTTGTAAAATTTGATTTGATTTATGCCGTGTGTGCCGCAGTCTCCTGGCACTGTTATTGCAAGGTCTGATAATCGTGGAATGGTTGTAGAATTTGACTGTATTGTGTCCTGTGTGCAGCAATCCCGGAGCACTGTGCGTCACAAGCCAGGAATGGGAAACATGACAGAATGTTACCGCTGCGGCAAGTCTGGCCATTGGTGAGCGTCCAGGATGGATACATTTCAGAGGGATAGATCATCTTATAATGTACTTATTACACTCAAACGGATATCATTGCATTATTACAGCCATTCTGAAATTAATACACGTGTTGAAAAAGTACTTTTGTTTGCAAGTGGATTTAGCCAGTCTGACTGTTTATCATTGTAATACTAAGATGTGACCAATAGAAAGATTTTGTTTAGCAAAAATGTTACCTCGGGATGAAAAAAAAAGTCATTCATCCCAAATTTGTTTGTTGCTGTAATGTTAAATCAAGCCTACAGTCAAGCTCATACAAGTACTTGCACTTATATTTTGAAGATTTTTTTTTTAATCTTAAACCACATTCAATGTGGTTGAAGGTTAGCTGCTCTGAAATCATCTCTTTCTGTTCAAGTGTCAGTCTCAGAACACAGAGCAGAATTTGGAGCCACAGATAGGAAAAAACAAAGTTTGAGAAACATACGCATTTGACAAAAATATGTGTACAAAACATGTATTACATATAATTTTTTTTGTTTACAGGAAGTGGCAGCATCCCCTTTTTTTTCTTTTTTTTTTAACAGCAATTGCATGTAATGAAACAGTTCAAGAATAGTTGAATAGGTTGATACACTAACCTTGGGTGGTCCATTCCCGGGCAGATATCATTGTCATAAAGTCGTTGACTTATTTCCATGTAAATTCATTCCAGGACCATCTGTGAACATTTTTAGTGCATTTTTGCCAGCTTCTGATGGATGTAGGTGGCAGGGATGCATCACGTGGGGAGCCCTGAAAGTATAGTGTGTGACTTGAGATTAGCAGATATTTTGCTGCACTTTCAATAGTTTCATGCAATCTGTTAATGGCGCCATCTTCCTCTTTCTGTCTCTCTTCCTGTCTCCACCCAGTTGTGCACACTGCCCACTCTACCCCACCCCCCTCTCTCTCTTTCTGTCTCTGTCTCTCTCTGAGAATGTTTTTCTATATCTCTTAGTTCCTGTCTTTATCTTTCCCCAGCTGCATGTTTCCCGACAGTTGTTGAAGCAATGGATTTTTAATGCATGTATATGAAAATGTCTGTGTGGCACGTTTATTTTTGTGTGATTTTTTTCTTTGACTTGCTTTCTTTGTCATTTGTTGTTTTCTCATTCCCAGCTACATCTTCCCTAGTGTTAACAGAATAACTGAGTAATATTCATGCTCTTGAATTTGGTTATCTGTATGTTTGTTTCTTTCTTTCTTGTTCAGGTCCAAAGATTGTCCCTCTGTGAGGTGAGTATGAAGAGTTCAAGACATTATTGCTTGCTCTGTCATATGACATCGCTTTTAAAGGAAATTTATCGGGCAAATTTATTTATCATCAACCATACACAGTGCTTAACACATAAATAGATAAGAAGGTTGCAGATTACTTTACCACATAAATAACCATCATTTACCTAATGGTACTGATTGGTGTATGAGCTCAATGGTCAGATGGGAAGCCAGAGCTACACAGTTACATTCCATTTACTTACTTCAATGGAGAACTGTGCTCAAATTTCCAGACAAGTGACGCTGATATTTGCCATGTTCTTTTTCTGTATTCCTGGCCAATAGGATGGCAAATCCAAACCAGATTGCTTGTAACTCCAGACCTGTCTTCTGCTTCTCTACTTCTGCATTCCTGGATGTCCATAAGGGCATGTCCAGTAAACTCTGGGGCCTGGTTGACACTCAGATGTATTATGATAGAAAGCACAGAGCAGTGTGTTTCTAAATCAGTAGCATCAGTATCGCCCTCCACAGATTGTTAAGCAATGAAAAAAGTGGCTCTTGATTATGCATACATGTTTGTTTTTTTTAATTCAGAAATGTATATAACTGTGCGACTGTATTCACAGTGGCAGAGGTGGTCGAGGAAGAGGCAGAGGCAGGGGTGGGGGAGACATAGGGCCATACAGGGATCCCTATGATGATCCCTATGCTGATCCCTATTACCGACGTCGCTACCTGCCCCCACCACCCTATGACCGATACTCTCCATATGATCCCTATGAACGTCGCCGTATTGCCATGGCCAGAGACCCCTATTACCTGGAAAGAGAACGGGATTACTATGACCGTCTTGCAGCCAGGTGAGTTTAGTTTTGAGTCTGTCTGGTGCTGTGTGATGCTGGAGTGGAACTCCCTATCAGTGAAATTGCTAGTATTGTGAAACTCTGGGGTTTTGTGAAGAGCACTTGATTCTTACCAGTAGCAGATCTGTTCAACACCTGTTTCGGTATTTTGCACAGAAGAGTAGGTCAGATATCGTTTTTCCATATTTTGCATGAAGAATTGGTCGGACTAGAAAGTATGATAATGCTGAATAAAGGACTAGAAAGTATGATAATGCTGAATAAAGGACTAGAAAGTATGATAATGCTGAATAAAGTATGTCAAGGATCTTGTAAAATGAAATTAACAACTGTGGGGACAGAAAGGCATTAATGCTGTGCACTGCATGTAATGGTGAATCGTCAGAATTTCAGGAGGGGGTAGATGTAACAGTGAAGTGATAGCCATGACAAGGTAAAATTTACTCTTTCGTTTTAAGGCTTGATCACTCAACCCATTTGGGAATCGATTGAGTTAGCTTGTCATCAGTAGGTGAATCAGCTGTCAGCTTAAATCATTTTGTAGGCAAAACATCAGTGAGCACATTTATTATTTGGTCTATCCATGAATTGACCTCATTTTGGCCCATATCTTGAAGTTATCAAATAAATCGTCACCGGCCAGCAGTTTCACAACAGAATCAATGAGGCTTTTGTCACAAATTTCTTAAGTGAGGAAATGAGTGGTTGGCTTTCGGTGATGCTGATCACCAACAGTTTATGCTAAAATCAATGCATTTCCCTATGAAAATTATCATGAAACTTGTCTGTGACTTCCTTACAAGTTATGTATATTTTCAGATGAATTGCCATTTGAGTGAACTTTGTGCCAATACTACTGCTGTCACTTCTCACAAAACTTCAGTGTCTATCAGAGTACAACTTTCTCCTGATTTTGGCGATGTAGATGGCTGAGGGTGTGTGACATATACACAAATTGTGTTGCTCATTCGAATAAGGGTACCAGTGCAATGTGTTTACTCTGACACAGCAAAGAGACGGGGCCTGCTCCCAGCACAATGCTGTCTGCAATTCATCCATTAATCATTTTTACATTTTCTTTTTATTAGAAATTTGTTGAACTGAGATTAGAAATCAGACCTGCCAACCATTACGCATTTCGCGTAATTTATTACGCCCAAGTGATAATTCTTCCGCCCTTACGCATTTAGCCAAAAAATTACGCATTGAAAGTTTTCAACAACAACAACAACAACAAAAACAAAACAAAAACGGACGAAAAAATCGGCTTATGTACAGACACACACGGCACCGTGCGTATAACCAGTAATTTTCAAGAAACATTTCTGGTCATGCACAGTTCGTTTCACCATCTTTACCATTCAGCGAAGTTGGCGTCCTTTTGAAGTTTTAGCTGCGAAAATGTCGAGACAAGGAGCAGAAAGTTCTGGACAAGATGCGAAAAAGAAAAACTTGGTCAAAAGTTCCATAAAGAATACTCGGAAAAGTTCCCCTGCAAACGACCTTCAGCTGAAGGTGTAAATTGTGCACGGTGTACCACTTGCGAGTCGGACTTCACAGTTTCCCATGGCGGGATGGTGGATGTGAAGCATCACCTTGAGTCACGCAAGCACATCAATTCCTCTAATGCGCCAAATTCTTCCAGCAATACACACACACACACACACACACACACACACATACACACACACACACACACACACACTAAAGAAGAGAGAGCGACGAAGTCATGATCAGCAGTTTAATCAACTAGCAGCAGACACCGACTACCGGCTGATGTCATTCCTCCCAAGAACAGTTGTGGACTGGAACTCCCTCACCCAGGATATTGTTGATGCCAAAACCCCTGACACATTTGTGTCACTGGTCAATAGGCATCTTCAGTAGATTTCAACATAAAGCTGTCTTGTTGTATGCATGGATGAGTGGAAGGATGTTGCGGGCCTGAGCTGCCTACTGCAGCCTGGGGCCAGCTAGTCCATAGTTATGGATGAAAAGTGACCGTGGTAGCCTGCTGGCAGCTCCGCACATAGCTTTTACCTTTTTATTTGTTTTTGCTTTTTTTGTGTAGGCTAATGAGTAGGCAAGATAGGGGTGGGGGGTGTCACTTTGTGGTATGAATG
>CM065723.1:70404811-70439811 GCA_033310375.1 Conus canariensis
CCATGTGTGAAAATCACTGTAGAAAAACTCCAAGGAATGGGCTGTAAGCTTGACATGTAGTAGGGTGTAGACATACAGTTTCAGACATTGGAAAGGAATAATTTTTTTTTTTAAAGGCATGCCCCAAGAAAGGTGAAAATCACAATCTGATGTATGTTCAACTAGCTCATATCAAAAGATGCATGATTAACATTCTCAATAATGATTTTTAAAAAAAAGAGGATTTATAGACATATATTGATCATGGAGACCTGCTCACAAAAACAAATTTGATCAATTAAAGTAAATGTTCCAGTTTTGAAGAAAATTTGTTTTTTGTCCAACTTTTGAACACAGTAGTTCATAATCTATATCTGTAACAAGGAGAATGTGCACGATAACACAGATGTGCTTACATTGTAACAGCTGGACTGTAAAAGATCATAAGAGAAGAGAAAACATAGATACAGATAAAATCTTCTGTGAGGTGTTGAGAGCCAACATGGGGGATCAGCAGACATTGTTCTTCATAAGCAGTCATTGAAATTGAATTGTGTAATTGGCAGAATTTATGTAGGGTTCTGTCATGTTTCAGAAAGTAGAGAGGAAGAATTCATTTTAAAGAGATAAATCTGAATCTATACTGGTTGTCGAAGAGAAATTAACATTTGCATTTGTCTTTCTTTCTTTTCCTTTTTTTTTTTTTTTCCTCATTTAGCTATGCACCGCCTCACTCGGACCCCGCCGCCGTGTCAAGAAGCCGCGTGCCAGGCCCATATTGAGAAAGTCGGTTGGCAAGCGGTTGCTGTCATCATTCATCGCTCGGGTGCTGACAGTCTTTCTGCCCACAGAAATCGGGCGTACAAAAAACAGTTTCGTGTTATGTGTCAGTGTCATACCTTAGTGACGGTCCTCGTTGAAGTTATGTCTGAAATTAATATTTTGTTTCTTGCTTACATGTTTTGAAGCTTTTGAAAAAGATGTCAGCCGCGGTTGGCTGTTTCGTCGGATGTTTCTCATCTCGGACAGGACAAGCTCGAGAAGAAAGCGTTTTGCCATTTGCTGTTGTCAAAACGATGTCGGGAAGTGAAGACAACCAATTCAGCAATGTGCCTGGAACTGAAGGCGGTCATGTCACACAAGAAAGAACATCGGATGTAGATGGTGCGGTGAAGTTGAACAAATGGTATCGCCTGAATGTGGTAATTTGCGCAAGACTGACAACACGGTCAATTGTATGTTGCCGGATGCAGGAATTCGGAAATTGATTTTCTAAAATTGACACCCTTTTCTTTTTTTTCCTTTTTTTGTTTTAAATGAATGTTTTATCTCATGGAACTGTCATCTGTTTCAGTTTACTTTGAAACATTAGGTTTTCTTCTCCAAAACCACGTTTGATAAATCTTTAGACTGTACATTTTGTTGTTTCTTTTTTGTGTGTATGTGTATGTTGCTCTCCTGTGTTTCATAGTTAAGTATGATGTTCTTGTAAATCAGTTCATTTTGTATTGTGTTGTCATGCTCATATTCTTCTGTGTTTTATCATTAAACAGACTTTGCACCATTGTTGATTGAGGTTGCTTTTAGAATAAACTAGAAATTTAAGATATATTTCTTCTTTGGTTCATAAAGTCTCATAAGTAATAGGAGTGAGTGTGTGTGTGTTTGTTTGAGAGAGTTAAAAAGATTCTGGTACATCATTCATGTGAAAACAGCGATTTCACTAATCAGAAAAAATCTTTGATTTTACGCTACAGGAGAAATATTTTTAAGCTACATGAAAAATTTGAGAGGGAAAAAAGAACACAAAAGCACAACAGAAGAAAAATAATCAGCAGTCATTCTCTCTTCCAAGATTTGCGTTGCCAAAACATTACAGCAGTCTTTGCAGGTGATTAAAGATTACTGGCTGCTGGCTTCTAGTTCTCATTCCTGACAGTGAGATTGTACTTTGCAATCATGAATCTACTGAATTTGAAAGTAGCAGGTATGTATTAAAGAATGGGCAGTGCATCCTTGCAGCCATTGTTTCAGGAGTGAGGGTAAAGATACTACCATATTCAAAATTCAGTTGTCAGACTTGCTCTTCACTCCATGTATTTAAATTTACGAAAGAAGGGATCGGCCCATATTTCCTCGGAACAAGTGCCTGTGCGAAATACAATGAAGGTCAGGATCTGCTCACATTGGACTGTCTGTGCCAACATCCCATCTCGTAGTCCTGTTGAGCTGCTTTAACTTTTAACCAGTTCGGACGTTTACTAATTTTTTTTTATCAGGATTTGGGAGTGACAAATGACAGATAATGAAATAAAGAATATGCATGAAAATATGTTGTATGACAAAATTTGGACATTCATTTTTTTAAGTATGTAAGAAATCTGAAGAAGCTGACTGCAAAAAAATATTTGCTATTAATGAAATGCTTAACAATGGAAAAATGTTGGTGAGGCATCAAATGTTGAATTTTGATAATTAATGGAGCAAACTGGTAAGAGTTGATTGTAAAAAGAAAGGTTATTAATTCTGCAAGACAATTCAGACAAACAGATTATAGGACAAATTGCAGTGCATTTTGACGTCTTGGGTCTTCTTCAGGCAAAACAAACAAGATTTAATACAAAGTTAGGGCAAAATGGGTGTTGAATGAAAACGAGGCCATAGGGAAGGGGACCAAGGGAGTTACAATAGTAATGATGACAACAACAATGATAGTGATGATAGCAATAATAGTTATGATGATGAACATATTTAAATGATAAGAAGAGGAATACTATTACTTTTGGTGATAATGTGACGATTATAGTTGTAGTATTAACAGTGGCTAAACACAGAAGGGGAGAGAGGAGAGAGGTTGGGGGTAGTAGAACTGCAGTTTTTTTTTTTTTTAGTGTTTTTTTTATGTTTAATGGTATGATATAATAGTGATGATAGTATCATGGTAGATTTATGATAATGCGTAGTAGCAAGGAATTGAAATGGTTAATGAATAGAAAGCAAACTATGGGGTGGTGATCATTATAATAGTTATATGTAGGTACTGATAATAATGGTTGGAAAGAAATGGAAGTAAGCAATGAGTGAAGGGGTATCATTGCAAGTGGAAAGGAAGAAAAAGGGAGGATAAGAAAAGGGGGGGAGAGGGGGACCCTCATTTACCTACACCAGCACACATATGTAACAGGGAAGAGGGAAGGGACACTCATGCAGACAGTATTATTGGAAAAGTAAACAGTACTGTTGCATGAATATCATTGTAATAAGTGAAATTATGTTGGTATTAGTATAATAGTACTGGTTGGAAAGAAATGGAAATGATCAAGGAGAAAAGGGTTAACTTTCAGCCTACGGCGCGCAAGGCTCCGTGCATTGCGCTTACTCTGCTGCCTGCGACGCGCATGGTGCAGTGCACCAACTGAGAGCTCCGTTGTCTACGGCGCGCACACGTCCGTTCGTTCTTTTTTTTTTTTTAATTCTAGTAATCAAACTCTAATGGTCTAAGAGAAATAACTCCTGCCAGAACTTAGTAGAGGATTCCCGGTAGCCTGACATGCCCTAGTTCCTAAGTTCAATCAAAGTTCACGTTCGCTATCTGCAGCTGAAACAAAGAACCCCGCGCTGGGTTTTTCCGACCTGAACTGACCGCATTTCTGGCACCGGTCTTTTGTCTGCTAGTCAAAATGCCAGCTCGGCCACCGGCAAGTCATTTCATTAGAACAAGTTATTGAAGAATGTATTCAAGGCTGTTCCAATAACGAAGGAGAGTCGATCGACAGTGGAGATGATTGGGAAGATGAGGAACATCTATTGGAAGATGTTCTTGATTACAATGACAAATCAACTGATTCGATTGATTCAGTAACACACACACACTGGCACTTGACTCGCAAAATCTCTGTTGCCCAAATTCTGTGAAATTGTTTTAAAATGGATAATAACTGATAGCGAAAAGCACCATAACCATAAGTGTATCAGGTGAGTGCTTTTTTGTATCAGTTTGTCTTCATGCCATTACTGAACATTGATCGTCAAACTCTGCGCTTGTTTTTATTTCTGTGTGTTTTGGTTACTTCATTTATCCGTGCGTTGTCTCAACGCAGGATCTCTTAGAGTTTTGAAATTACATTCATCTAAAAGTCCTTGATTTCTCCTTTTCAGACATACCAAACATGATGTTAACACGGACCAAACATAACACGTAAAACAAATTCCAAAAATACCAAAATCACTACGTAGGCAGAGGTTTTAGCGTGAGTGGCTGCGTGCGGGAGGGGGGAACTCTTGCTGCTCGCATATGCAGGGATAGTGTTAACATGTCTAGAAAACACACACACACACACACACACACACACACACGCACACACACCCCACACGTAAGGGAAACTCTTGCAAATAGTATTATTGGAAAAGTAAACAGTACTGTTGGATGATGATCATAATGATACTAATCGTGATAAGTGAAATAATGTTGGTATTAATATAATAATACAGTTTGGAATGAAATGGAAATGAGAAAAGAGTTAACATGTCTTGGAAGGGAAAAAAAAGGAGAGGGGGGGGGGGGAGGAGCTCATATATATATATATGTGTGTGTGTGTGTGTGTATTATATATGTATATACACCTACATCTCCACCTACATACAGGAAAGAGGAAAGGGAAACTCATGTGGAGGAGATAGTATCTGAAATTGAAAGAAAATAATGTGGAAAAGAGGGAGGGGGTTGGTATCTGAATAAAGAACAGATACAGTAAAGGGAGAGGGTGTAGGGACGGAGGAAAGGAAGATAGTTTAAGTTATGTATGGGGTAAATAGTAAGGGGTTTGGTCTGTGAGTGTATGCTGGTGGAGGGTATTGCGGTGGTGGATTGAGTAAGAGTTGAAATCACTGGGCTGTTTCTCTTTATGTCTAGTCTGCATGTCCGCCAGTCTATCGCAACTTAAGGTGTTGTATGCTGATTACTCATGTATATAATCATTTTGCACCTTGTTTGTCAAGAGACAGCTAACTGCACAAGAAATCAGATTGCATATATATCCCTGTCAACAAAGAAGGCAGGACAAGGATGCTCAAACCATGACTGTCCTTTCAAGCATGCACACACATTCTTTTGCAGTGTCTGAAAACATTACACATGAGTATCTTTAATGTGCATTGGAATCCAGAATGATCAGCAGTTTGAAGGCTCATGGCAAACTCAAAAGACGGCGCAAACAGTTGTTTTTACCTGTACATGTAAAGATGAATGTGATAGCTTCGTGAATCTGAACACTTGTATTCCTGGTGGATGATGTTTCATTGTTTGGGACAGAAGTTTCCTACCAGCTGGTATGGCACACTGTTAACATGGACTACAATGGCGGAAAGACTGGAGCCTCAGAATCAAGTTTCAGCCATTTACCAGCTGCTGTGGCGAAGTGGTTAGCGTTGCGGACTCCTGGCTGGGAGGTCGTGGGTTGGATTCCTATCAGAATCATTTATATATGGTATTTTCCAGCCGTGACCAGCTCCTACCCAGAGTTGAGTTTGCTATGGACTCAGTTGGAAAGACTGGGACTACACAGTCGAGTTTCATCCACTTAATGGATCGGGATGCATATCTGAGAATGTTGCTCCAATTCCCTGACCAGCACTGTAGGCGTGTATCTCTTAGGCATGGTTAACATTTGGATATATTATGAAAATAAACAGAGTACAGCCCTGGCTGTCATGCAGTCTCAGACCAGAATGGAAATCCATAGCATCATCTTCTTCATCTTCATCCTCATTGATCTGCATGAAAAAAAAGAAGTCTCAGATTCTGTGGCTCTCCTTGGCCTGCTGTCATGGTGATCCCAGTTTCAATTGCCTCTCTGCTCTATGGCCTTGGTTTGATTCTGTGGAGGTCAACAGTATCTGCAAATTCCTGGGGACTGTCATTGAATGGACAAATGGAGCCCTATGAGGGAGGATTCACTCATGCAGGTTTCACGACTAAGTAATTATTGTCATCAGTAGAGGGCTTAGTAGGTGGTGTCCCGCCTATATTGGATCAGAACAGGCACCACTGAATACCACATAAGTGACTCGGCAACAGGGCAGTGTCTCCTTTGGTGGGTTACCACATGCAGTGTGACATTGACTGCTCCCTGTGGATTGCCAGTTCTATGGCGGGCCGGGCCGGGCTGTGACTGTGGACAAGCAGTCGGAATGAGCAGCATGGTGCAGTGCCACAGAAGTGGTACAGAAAATGGGGCAGCATAAAAAGAAAAAAAAATTCCATCCACTTACTCTGTATAGAGAGCTGCTCAGATTTCCATACCAATACTGTAGGTGTGTGAAGCTCGTGGTCCTTGATGCAGGGACACCTGATGGACAGACATGTGACACCTAATGGACAGACATGTGACACCTGATGGACAGACATGTGACACCTGATGGACAGACATGTGACACCTGATGGACAGACATGTGACACCTGATGGACAGACATGTAGACAACAGCATTGTCCTACAGCCAGCCACTCCTCTCCCCACCTTATCCTCATCGCCATTAAGGGAGTTAACTAGTTAAACAACAATGTTGAAATCTGGCAAAGTTTTTTGTGCGAAGCTAGCGTATTCCGCATGATTTGTCGAAAACTGCAGGCAGCTTCGTTGGCTTGTGCGAAGCAAAAAGTTGCAGCACGAAGCGATATTTATTGTTCTCTCTCTCTCACCACAGTGTGTACATCTGTGTGTGCATGCATGAGCGGTTGTGCAAGTGCTTGCGTATGAATGAGTGCCCTCATGTTGTGGATCTAGCTCTCAAGGTTCTGACCCTGTTCGTTGTGTGTATGTGTGCTTGCAGGCATGTGAGCATGTGTTCACATTTGTTACATTTATTGAAATCTTGAAAACTGATACACTCTTGCTCTCTCTCTCTCTCTCTCTCTCTCACTCTCTCTCTCTCTTTCTCTCTCTCTCTCTCTCTGTGTTCCCTTCCACCCCCACCTCCCCCCACCCTCCCTTTTATAACCAGGTAAGAAAGTTGTTTCTGTTGTTTAGAGTTCATTCAACAATTTCTTTCTTTGCTTTGTAACAATTACTTCTTTACTTAAACGGAAATGGGCTTGTCTTTTATTTTGTGTTTGTATTTGGTTTGCTTTAGGAACGTGAATATCATTTTGTTTTCAACTTCAAGCAGCATAATGAGATTTATTTACTTATTGATCTCTGTCTGTCTGTCTGTGAACTGGTCAAACTTTTAAAGTGGGTTTACCAGCAGGTCAGAAACTGAGAAAGCTGGGTCTGTTTTCATAATCTCCCTGCTTTATGTAAACCGGGTGTCTTCTTACATAGATACAAGCATATTGTCTGCAACATTTTAAAAATGATCTGCATTATCTAAATAATTAATTTATAAATAAGATTCAAGGTTTCACAATTAGATTTCCGAAAATTATACTGATTGTGTTAAAAGTTTCAGTAAAAAGTTTCAAAGGATGCCATAAAACATTGGTATTTAGCTTAAATGAAATGTTTTAGTATGAAAATGCCCAACATTAAGTTTGCATTCCTTCAGTAAATTACAACGTTCTTTAAAATGCATTTAGAAATAAATTGAAACCTATCTCTGTATGTTTGTGTGGTGTACATGCATGCTGGTCCAGGTTTTTTGTTGTCGTGACATTCATAGACCCACACACGTTCTCAGGGCTGCCAAGTGCTGTAATGTCAGGGTACAAATTTAATTCACAGTGCTACGCTGCTACACTTTGTGAAGAAATGCTACACCAAAGAACAAAAAACAAACAAAAAAGAGGCTGCATGGATCTAGTGGCAGTTTACACAGAACTGAGACAACATCGGCCATGAAGAGTGTGCACTTATTTAATGAACATAAGAATGGCCAAGGTCGGTAAGGAGAGGATGAAAAAGTAGAAGAAAAATTACTGAAAGACGGTCATGATTTCGCCACTTTATCAATTAGTTTTGTTGTCTGACATTTTGTTCGGAGGGGTTTTTATTTATTTATTTTTTTTTTTAAGGTTCAAGTGGAAATTATATGATAGCTACCCAGATTTCCATTCTTAGACCACCATCATGTCTTGTGCCAATTAGGGAGCGACTGAATGTAGAATGGTGTTGGACTTGCAACCACTTTCAGGTGCTGTGTGTAAATTTGGGATCCTGCACATTCAGTGTCAAAATGCTACACTTTGTGTTTCTGAGACCTTTGGAGCTCTGTAATCTTTTAGAAATATATCAGCATAATTATGCTGGGGCATTTTTTTTTTACCCTTTTGTTCCTGGTGACAATTTTTATTTGCCAGCAATTGTTTTTTAATCATTAAAAAAGCAAACCAGGCAAACAAATAAATAGGTTGTTCTGACAAGCTGTGTTAGGCGTATTTATGTAAAATGCTGCAATTAGAAAACAATCAGGACAACATATTTTCTGACAATATATTTTACGTTAATTTAAACAGCTTCAAGCAACAAAATTTTGCAGTTTACCCAACAGTTAAGTTCAGGTATAATCCGTCAATTATTTATGTGTGTGCATGCATGCGTGTGTGTTTTGTGTGATTGCTACCTATTATTATTTTATCTCAGCTTACTTTTTAGCGCTGTCCCATTCTTCCTTATATAAAGTTTTTCCACAATTCTCAAACCTTAAAAGTTTAGCTCATCAACATTGTTAGTAATCCTCTCATGCATCAGGATCTTCAGCGATGAAATTGCCAGGATCAGAATCAAGTTTCTCGACTCAAATGCAAAAGTTTTCACACCAGCGGAAGTGGCAGTTCCGTTGTTGTCTGAAGATCAGTTGAAAGCAAGCAAAGGAACAGAGAAGTACAGTGGTCGTTCAGGCCCTGCCCTTCTCATAACCTCTGGTTGAATTTCCTCTGTACATCCATGTCTATGGTGAGTTTATGACCGAGTCCTCGGCATTGGCAGGTTCAGTGGGAACTGTCAGTGGGTGGATAGGGTGTTGGCCCCTCATCAGAAGAGTAAGCTCATGTAGCCAGGCTCTTTGAACAAATTATCTGTGTTGTCAGTAGAGGCCTAACTGCCAGTCCTTCTGAATCTTTTTTTTTTAAACTTTCATGCTTTGACAATCATTCCTGTTGTGATTCTTTTTTAAAAATCTGGAATACCAGAATTTTGTTTAATTGTAGGACTTGTGGGGAGGGTGTTTTTGAATAGGGCTGATAAAATATCGTAAAACAAAGCCCAGACGATGTTATGTGAATATCTACAATTACATGTGGTGGACATTGTATTTTCTTTGGAAAACCCCTATTTGTCAGTGGAAGCAGTAAAGAGTTAAAAGTGTCTTAAGTCAAAAGCCAAACCTTCCCCTCTTCATCCCCCTTACCCCCTTCATCTCTTGGTTCCCAAGACTCCAGAAAGTTGGCAGTTATGTTGAGGGTTTATCAAATAGGCCCAGTTACACTAATAGGCCCAGTTACATAAAGTCAGAGCAGGCAGCACTAAATGTGAAGAAAGTGACTTGTTGCCAGTGCTGTATTTCTTCTGATGGGTGGTCTCATGATGTGGTTATACTGATTGCAATCTATGCACTGTTGGGATTGGGACTGCTGCTACAAGACAATATGGCAGCCCTGCAGGGCTGACACATGTCATGGGGAGGTTTACGAAATGTATGAATCTGCTTTTCAAGGGAGGTAATTTAAGTAACCTCCACAATGCTTCATATCTGCTCTCATGCATTTCAAAAGTGATCAATATTAGAGCAACTCACGATCAGGAAAACTTCCCAAAATGTAGAAATCAACATTAGAGCAACTCACGATCAGGAAAACGTTCCAGAATGTCACTTTCATGTTGACGGATACTTAGAGAAATACTTTCTGTAGAAAGAAGGGTGTTGATCCTCGTCATTTTACCACGCTACGATCAGGAGGGTGTCTTTACCAAGAAAACACCGACGAAGTTAACCTGGACTGCCTACTGACAGAAAGGAAGGATTTGTTCATAGTCTTGAAGGTTTGTGAAATGCAGGTGTTCAGACTCTTGAGATGCTAACAGCTGCCAGTGTCTGAAGCCAATCATCAGTGGATGAAGTACAAAAACCAGTTATACATCACAGGTATCTCTATTTCATTACCGTGTGAAGCATGGAAAAATGAAGTAACAACAGAGAGAGGAGATGGTCGTTATCATTATTGTTATTATGAAAAGTATGTTTATAGTGCCCATCCACAGTCACAGACCAAGCTGTAAATGCTTTACAATCCATGCTGTCCAAGCATGTTCACCACTGCTCATTTTAAATGCCAAAGGAGACTTGGACAGCAACACTACTGGAAAAATGTCCCAGCATGCTTTTGACAAAGGACCGGAGTAAGGGGGATAGCAAGTTTCATGAAGCACATGAAATGTAGTGTTTTATGAACCTGCAGACAGGGCTTTTTCAACAGGTGTCTGGGAAAAACTTACTTCCCAGTTGCATTACTGAGACCAGTAGATACTTGCAAATTAAAAGGGAAAAAAAGTTTTTAAACAGGATTACTGGTAAAATATTAATAGAGGTTTCCTTCCTAATGTGACTTTTTCCTCATGCCTGTCCAAACAAATGCCGTATATCGACTATGCATGCAGTGAAGCCATACATCAGAATTTGCATAAAAAGATCAAAATAGTGGGAAGCTAACTGTTCCCTTTAACCAACAAGCCAACAGGAGTAGTCTTCCTTAGTGAGCTCACACCATTGCACCCTGAATGATTGAAATCAGTATTCCCCTTTTCTTTGGCGTGGAAACACATCCTTGACTTGACTTCTTGAGTTCGGTTTCCATCTTAGATTCTCAGAAGTGGTCTTCAAGTTGGCCTTCACCTCTCAGGAGAAAATCACTTTGTCTTGGCCAATAAAGAAAATATCGGAAAACTTCAACGCTTGGCTTCATCGTTAAGTCACTGTTGTCGTTAAGTCGTCGTCACAAAGCACCCTGGTGTCCACCAAGTCAACCGGCGTTTCTTAGCTACTTCCAGAGCCTGCTCATGGTGTTGGAAAGCTGTGTCTAAAGTTGAAGAGCTGTCTTCACACAACGACAGGTCATACTTAAAGCCATGTGAGTTTGAGTGTTTGTGGCACACACTTGGACTGATTCCATGGGGACACCAGCTCTCACCACATGATGTTTGAGTGGTCGTGGCACACTTTCATGCTTCTTGTTATGAGTAGCATTGCCCATTATTGCCTGTATATGCCTGGGCTAGCCACCTTTTGTGTACAGTGGAGCATGTATTATTCGGCACAGCCATTTGTTAAATGGCTCTGTAGCCTTCTTTTGGTTATATGTTGACAGCCAAAGTTGTTTCATGCATTCTGGCATGTCCTTGTTTACTCATATTGCTTGTGGATCATGGTTCTTTTATATACAGGACTTATGGTGTTTGTGATACGCCTTGTTTTGTCCGTCTTATACACATTTAGCTCCTGGGCAGTGCACCAGGTGGAAAATTTTTTGTACATACTTTTAAGCCACATGGTTTGGGGTGATCAGAGGCATGCCCCACTTATTCGCCTGATGTACATATTTGCCCTTTTACGATGTTTGGTGTTCATGGTGCACCTTATATGTTCCTGTCATCTGTATGCTTCTTCTGCATGAGTTATGTCCACAGTTGGACCTAGCCTGTGTGCTCAGTTATGTGCGACCTCTGCCTGGTAAGCAATCGCTTTCTTAATGGATGTCAGATCTGATTGGCTGGGTCTCGTTTTCCTGATCTTGGGTGTATTTTTTTTTTCATACATGGCTCTTGGGTGAAAGAGCCACGAGGGAGAGCGAGGGCTATCCTGTAAGCTCCAGGAGGCAGCCGAGACTTGGGGTCAGTTTGGTTATTTGGCACCGAGCTCTGGGTTGGAGTTATGGTCAGCCATATGGATATACGAGTCTGAGGATTGGACTGGTTTCTCTGGTGAGAATTCTCACCATCCTTTTTGATGTTCAGGCATTTGTTTTGACAGAGAAGAATGAAGAAAAAGAACTTTACTTATAAAAGTAGTTTCATTATATGTTTACCTGTCTTAACACTAGGACACCCCCCCCCCCCTCCCCCTCCCCACTTGGGGGAAAAAAGGATGAAAACTGATTTCAGTCACCCAGAGGATGCAGTGCTGTGAACTCAGTAAGGGAGATTAGTCCTGTTGACTTGCTGGTTAAAATGAAGAATTAGCTCTCCTTTTTCATCGTTTTTTGGAAAGTCTGATGTAGGGCATTGACGGTCGTTCCACACCTATTATTTGGACAGGTAAGTATATCATAAATCTACTTTCGGTTGTGAAATTCCTTTTCTTATTTTAGTGTTAGCAGCGATAGCTTCAATGATGTGACTGAAACCAATGGCAGCATTACTTAAAAGAAGCCAAAATAAAAACAAACCCATAAAATATGAAGCAAAGCAATGCTTAGATAATTCATTTGTGTGCCAGAACAGTATATCTGTACATATACCGCTTCATGTTCCTGCCAAAACACTGTAACTAACAAAAGCACTGTTTAGGCACAAAACTGCTTTCAGTTTTTGGGAACGTGTTAGAATAACCGGGAAACGTCTACAGTGATAGTGCTGTGGAGCAAACTGTTCAGTCACTGTGTATGAACGTAATTTTCTAAAAGAAACAAAAAGAAAGAGGTGCATGCCTTTTGCAGAATGAAAACGGATGATTCATGCAACAGCCTTCTTTGTGTTGGTGCAGGTGTGTGCATGTGCACGCCAAAGAGTGGTATGTTCACAATAACCTTCTTCCTGAAAAAAAAAAAAGCTATTCCCCTTTTGGCTCAACAGTCATATGTGCAAGGTGTGGTGATCCAACACTTGCTGGGACACAGAATGCTGGTAAACATAAAATGGGTCTGCTTTGGTTGAAAGCATGCAGAGGAACAGAGATAGCATTGCTGAAGGCCATGGACTGAATATCTGTGTGTGTGTGATATCAGTGTGTGTGTGTGTGTGTGCAAGCATGCATCTGTATTTGCATATTTATTGTTTCTCATTAACGTTTTTGTTTGTTTGCTTACTGTAAAGTATATACTAGTTCTCTATCATTTTAGAACGTATTTTATGATGTATTTGTCAACTCTGTTTGTTACGTTTATCTTCTATTGTCAAGCATATTAGCATAAGCATCAATTTGGCTAAAGCATAAAATGAACAAACATGTACTGAATATCTACACAAAATTTATGTATTGCTGTTTTATCTGTTCATGTTATTTGACAAAATGATATTTGGTTTTTGTGTAAATGATCTACTCGGTCTATGCACACAATCATGTGCATGCACACGCATTCATGCTTCTTTTTCATCCATTCACACAGCATGCATAAAATACAGATCTTTTAATTAGAGTGTCAGCTCCACCGACATGTTATACTTTATAGAGTAGAGTTCTACCTGAAATATTACTGAATTGCTACCTTTCACTTGCACACATTTGCTCATGTACAAATGAGCTTTTTCTACGGTGTGTTTGTTTCTGTTTGTGATGTTTTCTGCCAGTGTGTGTGTGTTGTGAGCTTGCACGCATATGAGTGGGTGTGTATGTTTATACCTCACCAATGCAAAACTCTCTGTGTGTGTGTGTGTGTGTGTGTGTGTGTGTGTGGTTTAGATATTGGTTTGTTAACATTTGTAAAGCGCCCAGTAGCCTACATTGTTTGGATGGGTGCTATAGAAATTGCCCTGTTATGATGACAATTTTCTTTTGTTTCCCTTCCACCTGCTCAAGGTTACAAGTCAGGAACAAATGAATTTCATGTAGAACAGTACCAGACTCTGATGGACTTCTCCATCACAATGAACCGTCACATTCTCTCAGTGTTCAGTGTGCATTCATTGCTCATGGTGGTAGGCTGAACTGAGCTGTGATGAGTAGGGAAAGTAGAAAGGAAATCCTTTTCATAGTGAGCATCTGAACACTCTTAATAGAACATTTTCTTCTTTCACTGAACGAATTTGAACATGGGTGTTGTAAATGATGGAAGCAGATCATTACTCTGGATTGAAGTTTTGAACAGATCGTCAATGCAGTTGTTCTTCCATACCTGTGCATCTGTTCATTCATCCTTTTCCCAGTTTTTGGTACTTAAAAGAAGGAAGCGTCTTGGTCGCCTTCAGAGCCATGTACAGCGAGAACTATTTCTCCACCTCTGTTCCAACTGCTCACCCCTTACTCCTCATCCCCTCCCCCTCCTCCACCCTGTTCAGACTCTCTGCAGAGTTTGGTTTTTTTTTTTTTTTTTTTTGTATTGTGCACACCAGCCACACAACCATTTAATCCTAATAATGATGTTGGATAATTATGGTGCTTAAATACATGCTTAAAAGATTTCCTTCATGTACAATTCAGAAAAATGAACTGTTTAAGAACAAACCAAAGAGGTGTGCTCGATTGAATGAGAGAGAGAGAGAGGTGGAGTTGGTTTTTACTTGGCAACAGCCCAGAAAGGTCCTTCACAGCTGGTTGGGCTGTGTACAACATGAATTGAAGTAGAAGCAGACACACAAGGCAAAAGACGGAACCTGTCATTGTAGCACGGTGAATTGTGAGGGGCAGGTTGGAATCCCAGAGGTACCAGAGGTACCAGGAGAAAAGAACATTCTGATGGCAGAAAGGCATCTGGGAGTCATGACCTGGATACATCATCGCCCCGTTAGAGCGTATAGTGTTCAGGATGAAACCACTTGTCTGATGGGGGTCTCCTCTGAAGACTTGCTTCTGTCAAGTTATGAGTTTCTTCCAACTGGATAATGCTGAATATGAGAAAGTGGCCTTCTGATGTATTGGCAAAATTATTGGACTGCATTTTAAGAAATCTGTGAATTACAAATTTTACAACACAACCCATGATCATTTTGCAGTTTGCATATAATTATGTGAATTTTGACAAACATTTATCCAGTAACACTGCATCTATCTGCAATTCAGTTCTGGTGTGGTTTACTGATATGGGTATGCCTCCTTAAGGAGCAAGATAATAGAGTGTAATATTTTACAAATCAGCGCAACATACCTGTCTTCATTTTCTGGTTAGTGATCGCAGAGATTCTAGTGATATGATAATGTACCTTGAAATAGAATTATTTGCTGTCAGATTAGAAGGTGGAGATCCTGCAGAGAAGCGTGAAGATACAGGTAAATATTGCTGGCTACTTGAACCTGTGACTGGTGCTGCCGATTCGTTTGTTAGAGGGTGACCGTGTTCTGGTTATCAAACAGAAAACATGAATAGTTGAGAGAATGTTTATACATCTGGATACATTTCAAGAGGTGTCATTTGGGTCTTTATCTCAAGCATTACAATTTCACCTGTGAAGTCTACAGTGTGATTTCAGATCCCTAGGGCATTATCTAATTGTCACTACTTGTGTGACAATTTGTGCATATGGAACTCTTATGTCAGTCCAATGAAAAATAACTTTCATTTTTTTTTTTTTTTTAAATTCAATTTAGGCACAGAGAAGTTTTTGCTCGCAGAACAATTTGACAGAATTGGTGGTACCCAGTTAATGTTGACAGTGTCATAACTGCCATCACAAGTATTAATGTTCACCCACTCACTTATGTTTTCATCCATTTCATGTTGTTATCATTGAAAAAGTTTGACAGGGTGAATGAAAATGATGAATCAGTAATAGATAAGATCATAGGAACCAAATTACGCTGACAACAATTTCATTCATCAATATCGCATACCGTGTGTGTGTGTATGCATGTGTGTGTGTGTGTGTTGTCTAGTGTGTTTTATTGTTCATTGTGGTCTTCAGGCTATCAGAGCCTTGTGAACAGACGGCATGTGTTTCATTTCAGATGGCCAGCATGAACAGTGATTTGTGGATGTGAGAGCTCAGCTCTGTGGATGTGTTCAGTGATGGTTCATCAGCCACCAGAACCAAGAGGTAAGGCTTCAGACAGCCGAGAGAAGGTCACAGGGAAGAATTGGAGGGGTAAGGTAGGGCTGGGGAATGGAGAGGTGTGTAATATGGATCTGAGCATGTTCAGGTGGGAGGTTGTTTGTTTAGTGTTTTCACTGGTTTCTATTCTTTGTTTTTCCTTTCATCTCATGTTTTTTTGGTTTTTTTCTTTCGCACAACTGTTTCAGGTTCAGCAAGAAACTTTCACATTTCATCTGGTCTTCTAACTACTTCCCTCCTTTTTTGGTACAAATTTGAGATTGACCCACACTTCTAATCAGTGATATCTAAATGTAAGGAGTGACAAACATTGGTTGGATATCTGTAGTTTTCATTCAGATTGATCCACACTTCAAATCAGTGATATCTGAATGCAAGGAGTGACAAACATTGGTTGGATATCTGGTTTTCATTCAGATTGATCCACACTTCAAATCAGTGATATCTGAATGCAAGGAGTGACAAACATTGGTTGGATATCTGGTTTTCATCACCAGTGGAGCAGCTAGCATGAAGAAGGGTGGATTTTTGTTTGTTTGCTTTGAGGGGTGGAGATGAATGTTCCTTAGATACAACATGATTTCAGTATACCTCGATACATTGGGCTGATTCAGTTTATGAATTAAGAAACAATATGTTATGCAGATTACTGCCAGTTAAAGCTGTCTGTTTTCCCAATATGTACAGACCTCAAAGTGCGTGAATGAATGCAAAATTTAGAGGATGGATTTCTAGCCAGATTTGATGCAGATTTGCCAGAATGAATAGGCATAATCTGATGAGTACTTGCTTCAAACATGTTTCAAACATATGAAAACATTTCTGGAAGATATCGCCATTCTTTCCGAGTACATTCATTTGCTGTGTTGCTGGACGTTTTTCCTCCCTGCTTATCAGGATACCAGTGTATTGTATAAATGAAGTCCCACTATGTGTGCCTGTATCATCCAGTCCATGCTGGAAGGAACAGCTAAACATGCACACCTGGGAAGTTCAGTTAGTATTCTTTTGTATTTATTTACATACCATTGTTCAGTACCAAGCATTTCCAGACTACTCCAGGCTTCTGTATTTTCACTAGAGAACGATTGAAGTAGCTGAAGTAACGCTACAGGTGGTGATTGCTATGATTGAAGCAGTGCTGTATAAAAGCTCCCATGATGGCTAGAATGTGCTGTGGTCAAATAGTTAGACTGTGAGAATGTTATGCTAAATGTTGGGGAGTTCAAACCTCAACATTTTTTTTCTTTGCACTGTTACCAACATCGTTCTAATGTGTAAGCAGCCAGTAAGTTGAGTATTACCCACTTCCGAAAGTAACTGTCATAAAAGTGGTGTAAATTACAGTCACAGCTAAGTGATACTGATGGTAAGATTCTCCTTTAAAAGTTCCCAATTTTAACGCAGGAGATGAGCCTCCTTAGCATTGAAAAATTAGGTAAACAATTGATGTTGTCACCAGAAGGTTAAAAGATTATCATACGTTAGCAGTTCTGATCCTACTGAAATGGGGATATTCTGAAGGGAAGTCTCTCAGAGCGAAAGCATTCTCAAAGTACACAGTTATGAAGATATGCTGATGAAACATATTGCTGCAGAAAATGGGGGGCACAAGTGTGTAGTAGCCATGCTGACAAGTCTTTTCTCTGTCTCTCTCTTTCTCTCTCTCTGTCTCTCTCTCTCTCTCTCTGTCTGTTTTCTCTCTCTCTCTCTCTCTCTCTCTCTCTCTTCTTTTCTCATTTTCTTCAACGGTGAGTTAGCAAAGGAAGAGCATGAAAGAAAATGTAAACACATTACATTGGATACATTACATTGGATTGGATGGTGTTGGATACACCTTTGATACTCACATATCTGATTTTGCAGTTCTGCGCTACAAGGGCCAGGGTGTGATGGATGGTGGATACCACAACAGGGAGCAGCCCTTCCGTAGCAAACAGCCCATTTCCCAAGAGGGTGATTTTTTATCAAACATCTTGATAAAATGAAAAAGTGTGTGCTTGCCCCTGTGACCTTGGGAGAAGAGGGGGACAGACTTGACTCTACATTAACTTCTGCTTCTGAATTCAACTGCTCTTTTGGATTGAGAGGTTAATCATTTGGTTTGTTATTTCATTGTAAATATCTGCAATGAACTTTGTGAGTGTGTGGGTGTGTGTGTGTGTGTGTGTGTGTGTGTGTGTGTGCTCATGCAGGCATGCACTCAAAAAGGAGAGAGTGGAAGAGACCGCTTGATATTGAATATCATGGTACAGATTTTGTTCACTGTCACTTTCTGGAAATAAAGCCAACTCTTGAATTGAGGGTTTTATGGCTGCTTGGTTTTTGAAACCTGGGTGAGAAGAAAAAGAGTGCATCTTTCTTGAATAAACCTTGAAATTCACTGTTGGTTGATTACAGTTATTGAAAACAAAAATCCAGGACAGAAACCCTAACTTTGTTGCCAGGGGGGAAAGATGGATGTTGTCGACCTTGTGACTAGTCAGTTCAAGAAAGTTGATTGTAGACTGAGTGGGCAGCATGACAGTTGGGAAGCAAGGCAACGTTAGTACTGTAGTGTGAGTTGTGAAGAGTCTGGAAGCAAGGTGATGTCAGGTGTGTGGTGTGGGTTGTGAAGAGTCTGGAAGCAAGGTGATGTCAGGTATGTGGTGTCAGATGTGAATGGTCTGGAAGCAAGGCAATGCCAGATGTGTGGTTAGACATGAAGGGTCCGGAAGCAAGGCAATGTCAGGTATGTGGTGTCAGATGTGAAGGGTCTGGAAGCAAGGCAATGCCAGATGTGTGGTTAGACATGAAGGGTCCGGAAGCAAGGCAATGTCAGGTATGTGGTGTCAGATGTGAAGGGTCTGGAAGCAAGGCAATGCCAGATGTGTGGTTAGACATGAAGGGTCCGGAAGCAAGGCAATGTCAGGTATGTGGTGTCAGATGTGAAGGGTCTGGAAGCAAGGCAATGTCAGGTATGTGGTTAGACATGAAGGGTCCGGAAGCAAGGCAATGTCAGGTATGTGGTGTAGATGTGAAGGGTCTGGAAGCAAGGCAATGTCAGGTGTGTTGTGTGGGTTGTGAAGGGTCTGGAGGCAAGGCAGTGTCAGGTGTGTGGTGTGAGACGTGAAGGGTCTGGAAGCAAGGTGATGTCAGATGTCAGGTGTGAGTTGTGTAGGGTCTAGAAGCAAGGCAGTGCCAGATGTGTGGTGTGAGTTGTGAATGGTCTGGAAGCAGGGCAATGTCAGGTGTGTAGTGTGAGATGTGAAGGGTCTGGAAACAAGGCAATGTCAGGTGTGTAGTGTGAGATGTGAAGAGTCTGGAAGCAGGGCAATGTCAGGTGTGTAGTGTGAGATGTGAAGGGTCTGGAAACAAGGCAATGTCAGGTGTGAGTTGTAAAGGGTCTGGAAGCAAGGCAATGTCAGGTGTGAGTTGTGAAGGGTCTGGAAGCAAGACAATGTCAGGCGTGAAATGTTAAGGGTCTGGAAGCAAGGCAATGTCAGGTGTGTGGTGTGAAGGGTCTGGAAGCAAGGTAATGTCTGGTGTGAGATGTGAAGGGTCTGGAAGCAAGGCAGTGTCAGGTGTGTGTTTGTGAGAGATTGTGACGAGTCTGGAAGCAAGGCAATGTCAGGTGTGTGGTGTGAGATGTGAAGGGTCTGGAAGCAAGGCAATGTCAGGTGTGTGTGGTGTGAGATTGTGAGGGTCAGGAAGCAAGGCAATGTCAGGTGTGTGGTGTGAGATGTGAAGGGTCAGGAAGCAAGGCAATGTCAGGTGTGTGGTGTGAGATGTGAAGGGTCAGGAAGCAGGGCAATGTCAGGTGTGTGGTGTGGGATGTGAAGGGTCTGGAAGCAAGGCAATGTCAGGTGTGTGGTGTGAAGGGTCTGGAAGCAAGGCAATGTCAGGTGTGTGGTGTGGGTTTGAAGGGTCTGTGGGCAAGGCAATGTCAGGTGTGAGTTGTGAAGAGTCTGGAAGCAAGGCAATGTCAGGTGTGTGGTGTGAAGGGTCTGGAGGCAAGGCAATGTCAGGTGTGTGGTGTGAGATGTGAAGGGTCTGGAAGCAAGGCAATGTCAGGTGTGTTGTGTGGGTTGTGAAGGGTCTGGAGGCAAGGCAATGTCAGGTGTGTGGTGTGAGATGTGAAGGGTCTGGAAGCAAGGCAATGTCAGGTGTGGGTTGTGAAGGGTCTGGAAGCAAGGCAATGTCAGTGTGTGTGGTGTGAAGGGTCTGGAAACGAGGCAATGTCAGGTATGTGGTGTGAGATGTGAAGGGTCTGGAAGCAAGGCAATGTCAGGTGTGTGGTGTGAAGGGTCTGGAAACAAGGCAATGTCAGGTGTGTGGTGGATTGTGAAGGGTCTGGGGCAATGCAATGTCAGGTATGAGTTGTGATGAGTCTGGAAGCAAGGCAATGTCAGGTGTGTGGTGTGAAGGGTCTGGAAACAAGACAATGTCAGGTGTGTGGTGTGAGATGTGAAGGGTCTGGAAACAAGCAGTGTCAGGTGTGTGGTGTGAAGGGTCTGGAAGCAAGGCATGTCAGGTGTGGGTGTGAGATGTGAAGGGTCTGGAAGCAAGGCGATGTCAGGTGTGTGGTGTGAAGGGTCTGGAAGCAAGGCAATGTCAGGTGTGTGGTGTGAGATGTGAAGGGTCTGGAAGCAAGGCGATGTCAGGTGTGTGGTGTGAAGGGTCTGGAAGCAAGGCAATGTCAGGTGTGTGGTGTGAGATGTGAAGGGTCTGGAAACAAGGCAATGTCAGGTGTGTGGTGTGAAGGGTCTGGAAACAAGGCAATGTCAGGTGTGTGGTGTGAGATGTGAAGGGTCTGGAAGGCAATGTCAGGTGTGTGGTGTGAGATGTGAAGGGTCTGGAAGCAAGGCAATGTCAGGTGTGAGATGTGAAGGGTCTGGAAGCAAGGCGATGTCAGGTGTGTGGTGTGAAGGGTCTGGAAGCAAGGCAATGTCAGGTGAGTGGTGTGAGATGTGAAGGGTCTGGAAGCAAGGCAATGTCGTGTGTGTGGTGTGAAGGGTCTGGAAGCAAGGCAATGTCAGGTGTGTGGTGTGAGATGTGAAGGGTCTGGAAGCAAGGCAATGTCAGGTGTGTGGTGTGAGATGTGAAGGGTCTGGAAGCAAGGCAATGTCAGGTGTGTGGTGTGAGATAGGAAGGGTCTGGAAGCAAGGCAATGTCAGGTGTGTTGTGTGGGTTGTGAAGGGTCTGGAAGCAAGGCAATGTCAGGTGTATTGTGTGGGTTGTGAAGGGTCTGGAAGCAAGGCAATGTCAGGTGTGTGGTGTGAAGGGTCTGGAAGCAAGGCAATGTCAGGTGTGTGGTGTGAGATGTGAAGGGTCTGGAAGCAAGGCAATGTCAGGTGTGTGGTGTGAGATGGGAAGGGTCTGGAAGCAAGGCAATGTCAGGTGTGTGGTGTGAGATGGGAAGGGTCTGGAAGCAAGGCAATGTCAGGTGTGTGGTGTGGGTTGTGAAGGGTCTGGAAGCAAGGCAATGTCAGGTGTATTGTGTGGGTTGTGAAGGGTCTGGAAGCAAGGCAATGTCAGGTGTGTGGGGGTGCGAGACGTGAATGGGTCTGGAAAGACTAGCACCTGGACCTCCAAGCCCCTTTCAATTGGAATCCACTTACAGATCAGCTAAGGTACTCTGTCTAGCTGTATTCTTTCAGATCAAACATGAAAACATCCCTTTATTCTTCTAACTGATACACAAAATATGTGCTGGTATTGTTTGGGAGAATTGTACATGCTTGGATACACACTCACATGTGTGCACACTCATGCACATTTACTTTATATTATTATGAACCGACTTGACTTTATTTTGCTCCTTGCAAACTGTGCGTGCGTGGGGGGGGGGGGGGGGGGGGGGGGGGGGGGGGACGTGGAGGGAGGGTCAGGGATTGGGGAGGAATTTGTGTTTGCATCAGTCCAGAAGCTATTGGATGTATTTGAATGATAATACCTCTTTTAGAAGCTGGTACGTCTGGTTAGAAAATCTGGTATGGATTCTGGACCAGTACCCATGTGCTCCCACGAATGAACAAAGCGTAAACATACCAAAGTGTACACAAAATCAACTGAGTGTATGAAGGGGTTGAGTATGTGCATGTGTGCAGAGGAATGAATTAGCATACTAATGACTGGTAATGGTAAACATGGGGGGGGGGGGGGGGGGGCAAATACCAAAGATTTATGTTTATGGGGCAAGTTTCTTGTGTCGGCATTAAAACATAGTCACCTGGAATATTGTGCGTCTAGATTGTTCATTCAAATCACTGGGCATAATAACAGCAAGGTGGAGAGTCCAGAATACAAAAGAAGTTGGCATTGTGTCTTTCATGACTGGCCATGTCTGCAAGTGATAGTATCTGCAATACTGTCTCAACACTGTCTCAAGACTGTTCATTCATCCTATGTCTGCAGGCTGCAGGAGGCTACACTTGGTGGAATCCTTTAACTCAATATACCTTACGTAGAGCCTACCTCATTGCTATTTGGTCATGCTGCCTGGTCACATATGATCCTGGGCTTGCGCCATCTCGTCTGACCCTTTTTAATCTTCGTTTTCTCTTTGACATGGAAACTTCACATTGTATGTGAGAACATTTACTCTTTGGATAGCCCTGCTTTTTTCTCATAGGTTTCTCTCTTTATTTTCTTTTTTTTTTTCCACTCTTTTTGATGAAATGTCTGTTTCTGTGTGCCTTTACATTTTTCTTTTTTTTGTACATTCTTCATAGCTGTCAACCCTCCCGAAATTTTCAGGAAACTCCCGAAAATGAAAATCAGACAGGAAATCCCGAAAGTTGTCTTTTTTTCCCAAAAAAAAGAAAAATCAAAAATCACTTCACGTTTCGGTAATTTTTCGCAAGGTGTCGGTAAAAAGACACATCGGTTTACCAAAACAAATCGACTTCCGCCCAGTACTTCCGTCCGGTACTTCCATCCGCGCGAAAATGGCTTCAGGAAAGCAGTGCCACATGGACTCGAAAAAAAGGGCAAAAGTCAAGTTTTTGCCACGATACCAAGTCGACTACGCCTTCATTGATTCGTCCAAGAGAGATGAATATCATGCGTTTTGTAAAGAATGCCGTACTGACATCAACATCTCACATGGTGGAAAAAAAGACATCGAACTTCATGCCTCTTCTGCCAAGCACAAGAGGAATGCAGCGATGATGCCATGATGGTGGTACATGGTCAAAGCCAACATGAGTGGGGCTTGCTATGAGCAGCAGTTTCCAATAGAGCTGTTGAAAAAAGCGAAGTCGGCAACATCAGATGCCCTCAAGGACAGACAACAACTCAATCCCCCCCCCCCCCCCCCCCCCCCTTTCAGCAGCATCCTCCTGTTAGGCTGACAGGTTGTGAAAAAAAAAAGTGTAGTTCTGAACAGATATAGGTGTACATTGTAGGAAAGAAATTTTTCCTTAGTGATTCCCCCCTCCCCCCCCCCCCTTTTTTTTTGGTGTGTGTTCTTTATTACCATGGTGATGATGATTACCAACATCTTGATAGAAACTTTCAGTTTGCTGTTACAAGACTATAGAGAATCAGATACCCAGGGATGATGAAACAAGAAAATTGCAATATTGGTGGTATCCATTGTATACAGACTGAAAAACCGAGACTTCCAAAGCATCTTTCATCGTAGCTAGATAATCTAGGAGCAAAGAGCAACACAAATGGACATTAGTCTGGAGACTTTTCTTCTCTGCGTAACCTGTCAAGCCACAGTTTACTTGTTGGACTGAAGTGGTAAGTTGAAGTGCTTTCTAATGTTGAGTAATGTGTGATGACTGTAATTTTTGTAATCTGTATGCTTTGCTATCAGTACTGTTCATGTCTAATTCTAGCATGATGAGATGGAAGAAATATCCCCTTTTCGACCCCAGAAAAGCTAATTTTTTTACCTCCAAATGTGCATGTACCTGTCAGCGTCTGGGGCATTGCCCCCAGACCCCCAGCAGGGGCATTACCCCTGCACCCTACCGGGGCCTACGGCAGCCCCCAGACCCCCGCCTTCTCACAGAAATTTCTGTTCCAACAGCTTGGCAGCTATGATTCTTTTTGATGAAATTTCTGTTTCTGTCTTCCATGTTCGATGCCTCTAGTTAGCAAGCCAACAAGAATGAGGAGAGTCTGTTCAGTCTGTCAGGTATACTGAGCTTTTCATGTCTAAAGAGAACAAGTGTGCCGTGCCGTGCTGGCTTCACAATCAACCATCGTTTTGACCTGGTAAGATTTCATGGATAGGCTGGATCACCAGACAGGCAAACACTGGTGCAGAAATATTAATGATGGCACTGGCTGTCCACATCATGCTGCCACACAGTTAGCGGAGGACAACACACCTCAGCACCACCTGGAGAAACATGTTGCCGCCCATGTATTGAGGAAGAGGAACAGTGGTATTCAGAGGATGAGTAGTTTCTGTTTTGAGGGGTGCTGTACATTTCTCGTGTAAATGGCAAATAGGAATCTATCGCTTTAATTATCAGGAAAAAAATTACTTGTAATTGTTACTGTTGGTATAGAAAAACAGCCTTGGAAACTGCATAGAGCTAGAGGCATCAAACTGCGATGAAAATTGATCTTTTTTGTCTTTAGGTAGACAAGCAGCTTGAAGCTAAACATTTGCAGTTGTGTTTTTTCTTCCATGTCTTCACTGGTTTTTGTAATTAGTGCGCATGGTGCAGAAATGCCTAAGAACTTTTGACATCTCCATTGCAAGGTGACCTCATTGCAGCCTTTGCTTTGTCAAGGACATTGACCCGTCGGGAAGCATGGGAACAAACCCAAGAAACCTGCCACCAGACTGAAAAAAGCAGTTAATACCTGCAGAATGGAAGCAGGCTCTGTGACAACCAAAACCTTTGTCAGCGGTTCAAGACTGTATGCAGCTGTCAACATCATGCTTAATAGGTTCTCAAGGTGTGGACCACTTCAGATGTCTAGTCCATTTCTGAGCAAGGATGTGACCTCGGTAAAGGTAGTCAAGATGAGGTTTGCCCTGCCCGTGTCTGACACGACAAACTAGATGCCATCCAGATAATCAGGTCTGTTGGTTTCCCAGTGAAGGTAAAGCTCTTGCAAGTCGTAGTGGATATTCTTCATTCTATATGGGTGGGAGAGCTTGACAATTAACAGCAGGTCCTGAGCAAAAACAACCAACAAAAAAAAGCCCAGACATTCAAGACTAACGCTTTAGGTATCCTACTTCTCATGTAAGGAATGGTGAAATGATACTGGTCTGACTATAAATGTATATACACATCCTGGCAAACGAGAACATCTAAAACCTCTCCTTGCAGTTGTTAAACACTTTAGGTTTGCCTTGAATGGCATGTATCATGCTTTGACTCCCTGTCTAAGATACTCTTGAAGAGTACTGGATGCTGTTTGTCGAAAACTGTAAACTTGCATTTATTGGCATGTATCTTGCCTTGACTCCCTGTCTACATTACTCCTGAAGAGCACCAGAGGTTCCACAGGCAGCCTGAAGTTCTGAGTGGACTTATAGATCTGGATATGTTTCAACACTGTGGCACATGACAGAGAATGAACTGATGTGGAGCTGTCATGTCAGTACTGACTACTGTCGGATGACAGTAATGAAACAAAAATTTATGTGTGGCTGTGATAAAAAATATTTACTATTTTGTCTGTTTGAATCGATGGATTATGCTAGAAATATTACGCATTTTAATAGAAACAACATAAAGAATTATTATGTACATAGATTTTTTAAAGTGGTTTCTTGTAGCTTATGTCCACACACACACACACACACACACGCACACACTCACACGCTCACACATTCGTATTCAGTCACTCAAAATATGTCACGCAAAACTGACATGATAACTTTTATTCTTTTTAAAGTGAATATTTTGATCATGAACACACACAATGACAATTTAAGTAAGTCTTCCTACCCAGTACTTACTTATCAATGGTCAACATTATTCTTCATACAACTAATCTTGATAATGACGACATTCTATTATAGTAAAAAAAAAAACCATGGATTCTAAAATGTATAGAATTGAAAAGAGAAGGAATCTGGAAATTTAAAAGAGAAAGAGCAGACAGACAGAGAAACCAAAGAACACACATGAGTATAAAGATACAGCATTACTTATGAACAAAGTGAATGGTTAATTATCATTAATAGAATAAAAGACAAAATGACAAAAAAGAGTATAACGCAATGTAAAAAAGCAAATGGTTCCAAGGGAATGGTTGAAAGGAAAAAAAAGATGCTCTTATAGATCGAAGAATCAAAGACTAAATGATGGAACCAAAAATACCTGGCAATGTAAAAATGGAAATCAGAGAAAACTCTGCTGACTGGTGAGATAAACATACCCTGTTGACGCAACCAGTTTGACCCTTTGAAGTCATCAGTGTGAATAAAACGGTCCACATGTCAATTAACATTTCATGACAGAAAACAAAAAATGCATTATGTTCTGACTATAATGACTGCAGGAATCCTGGGTTATCACAACATCTGTGAAGTATGACCAGATCAAATAAACAACTACAAATGCTTGATTCTGACAATCTTCAGATCAATTCCAACAGCTACCAATGTTTGATTCTGACAATTTTCAGATCAATTCAACAACTACCAATGTTTGAGTCTGTCAATCTTCGGTTCACTGCTGACATCACCGATGACGTAATTTTCCTTCCACAAATGTCTTGTGATTTCTGTCCAGTGTACATGAAGAACAGTAAAGACTTCCAAGCAGTTCTGAGCTCCGCATGCCAGCCACCCTGTCCTTGCCCACATCTTACTCCTCCTCTTCTCTCACCAGAGGAACACCTGAGACAAACATAACACGGGGTCAGATCATGTTACTTGTCTGTTTATTATGGCAGAGAAAGATATATTTGTCGAAAAATGATAAATGTCTGGAGGGTTTTTTGGCTGCTTTTCGTTGTTGTGAGTGTTGCCTGCACATTGTTTCTTGTGTGTATGTATTTTGGCTTGTTTTCAGTGATTGTGAAGTCTTTTGTTGGTCACTAAAACTTAACAGACTGAAATTTTCTTTTGGGGTTAACTATTGAATGAGGTTGAATGTACTTGAATAGAGGTAAATATGTTCAATCAACAGTTCTGTGGATCATGTACTCGCAGGTTTTCACTTTCATTGCACTACAAATGCAACCATCCAGTTGTTGGCAATATTTGTTAAATCAGAATTGACACAGCATGTTGAATATGGAAAAATCTAACACTGAAAATGAATATTTTTTTCCTTATCATTGTCCTGTTTTCTGCTCCCACCCGAAGGCATTGCTCCCATGATGTTCAGTCTGACTCTCACAGACACAGCCGTACTGTGACTGGTTCTGACATATTCCGAAGGCCAACACTTTCGAGGGAACAATCCTAAATCAAGTCGGCATGAAGACGCACATACTGATTAATGTCATTTACAGTCGGATTAAGGCTTGATGGTACTCGTATGTGAAAAAAGGGTTGACAATTAACACTCACTTCATGAAATATTTGCAGATTAAGATTAAAGTGTCTGGATTCACTAGGAAGGTTGATGTAATACACAAAAGCAATTTGATTTGTGAAAATTGAATGTAAACAAGTACACATTAAAAAAAAATTGAACCCTACTTTATCCTGTCACTTCACTCAATTACTCCCTCTTCTAAACTCTCTCACATTTGCTGATCACTCACACTCATCATTTTTTCTTCAATTTTCCAAACACTTAAATTACTGGCTATCTTCAGAAAGTGGCAACATACCAACAGCCAAATACAGTCCACACCAGTTAGATGGAAGTCGATGTAAGTGATGAAATAAATTCTAGGTAACTGACAGATCAAGAATTAGTGGGGGTTTTTTTTTTACTATTTGGTGATATACCAACAGCCAAATATAATCCATACCAGTTATTTGGAAGGCAATGTACATTATGAAATCAATTCCAGGTAGCTGACAGATCAAGAGCTGGCGACTACTGGATTTCAGTCTGAAAGCAGCTGTCTTCATACAACAGACTTCGCATGACCTTGGCTTCATTATGACTGGCTTATAGTACAGAGCGACAATTGCCTCTGCCAAGGTTAAGCTTTCATATATGTCGGTTGGCTTGTTTGTCAGTCTGTCTGCAAGATGGAACCAATTTTAACAAACAATGTGAAAAGACGGAATGTATCCCGACAATGAACCCTATACATTTTAGTTCGGCTCCATACCAAAGTGTGGATACATGATCTGACAGCAAGGCTATGTGAAAACTAGCAAATCAACTTTACAAAAGTTGGTGGAAAGATGGAATGTGGGTTAAGGATAGATTCATTAGATTTTGAAGTGGTTCCAGGTCAAAAGGGGATCCAGGATTCATTTGACTGTGGCATAAGTCTGCGCTCTCCTTTTTACATTACTAGTTTGTATATATCATCATGTTATGGTGTGTGCATGTGAAATAATACCATCCAGTTTCTTCAGCTTGCGGAAGTTCTTGAGGGCGTCTTCTCTGTATGGCGTCAAGTTGTCTGGCCAGTTCTCCTCAAGAGGGTTGCCTGCAGATAACATGGGACACATAGCTTTCACCTTCTTCCCCCTGCCTTTTCTGTTCATATCAAAGAATTTTAAGCGAGGCAGGGAGAAGTAAACATCAATCAATCGATGATGTTTGTTTCACTTGCTGTATAAATGTTTTTAACACGTAAACACTGCATACACATATTGACAGAGGATATTCATTTGACAATTGTGAGTGGACACTAGGGTAGTTGGTCACAGACAAAACACCTTCTTTGAGAATTTAGAGCATCAATAATAGCTAGCCAGGCAACTGTTGTGAAGAGTGCATTCATGTATACATACATATAACCTTGTGTCTTTTGATCTTGAGAAATTCTTCCTATCCTTTCTCATTTTCTTATAGTTGCTAGTTCCAGTTTTAACAGAACTGTAGATTCATGGAAGTAAAATAGAATTTTTCCCAGTTAAAATGGGATGCTCAAGGCACTGCAGGAATCGATCATTACTCTTTGAATCTAATATGTTTGATTATAACGATGTTCTCAGAGTGGAATTTTCAAACAACCAGGAGATTATTAACCTTCACTGTCTATTAAGGGTATGAATTTATATACCCACATCCTTTGTTTTAGCCTCATGCCTTACCCAATCTTCATGCCATTGTCCTCAAATTCTACTATTTAGCAGTGCTGCACTGCACATTCATTCTGATTCACTTGAGGAAAATCTCCAAACCATTAATGACCCTCCAAAGAAAGTATACTTATCTTCCCTGCAACACACTGTCCACACTAGGTTTTCCTAACAACAAATACTACCTCTCTCCAATTACCCAATTTCCAACATTGTTTAAAGATTTTTTTTTCATGGTTTCAACACTTCCGTTTGTTTTTTTTTTGTGTCTGGTCAGGTTTCATTTCCACCTTACCGCCTCCCCCCCCCCCCCCCCCCCCCATCTCTCCCCATCCTCCTCAAAGTTTTCATTACTCAACACCTACAACATATTGCAAAGATATGTACCTCCACTTGAAATGCAGATTACTGGACACCATCAACAAACAAGACTTTGTTCCTTCACAAAATCATGGGTAACTGAACACCCATGACATATGAGGAGGGAAGGGGGTGTGAGGGGGGAGGGAGAGATAGAAAAGACAGACATGAATTAAAAATGCTGACATGTGGAGATATGGGGAGCTGTCCAAGAACACCGGAATCAAACTTACCAACAAACAACAGTTCTATGAGACATGGCAGTTCACCCTGAAAGAAAAAACAGAAATCAGGAAACGGATAAACATCAAACTGAAAAAGCTGGAAACACACACACACACACACACACACACACACACACACACACACAGGCACACAAAGAAAAATCCACACTTGCACACATTTTGGATGGCTAACATTTTCAAGAAGCTAAAACGTTTTTTTGTTTACATATACACACACATAAATTTGTACCCAACATATACTTGAAACATTTCATAAAGATTTTGCAAAGCACATGGGTGAAAATGAAACTTTGTTCTTTCCAACTCGCAATTTGATTTTGAACTATAAGTTGAGTAGTCTCCCTTCCCCCTCTGTAGCAGATGAAAGTCCAACAGACTGGCAACACAAAATACGATTCTTTTTAAAAGTTTATTCAGACGCTGTATCAAAAACACAAGTGACCTTGTGTCGACTAAATATCCTTTACAAAAAAAAGGCATGACTAACTTCAGCTCATATGCCATTTCCACTTAGGTTTGCAAAATGCAGATCATGACAGTTTTGAGGATGTGTGTGCATGTGTACATGAGAGTGTGTGTATGTGATAATTAGGATGTACATGCCCCCTTTTCTTTCTTCCTTCCACATAAGCTTATGTTAAAATGTTTCCAATCATCTGAGCTCAGCATTTTTTTTTCCCGCAATACTTGTGTTAAATTTTTCCTATTATGTGAGTTCAAATGTGTGAACTTTGGCAATATTTGTTAACTAAACCTATCAGAATAAGTAAAACTTTTTATTATATAACTAATATCCCTCACTTAAGCAGCAACAGCTCCTCTATCCACATTATTAGTTGTAGTAATAGAACATCACAATCATCAGCGTCACTTATGTCATTAAAATGCCATTGTTATTGTAACATAGATTCCTATTACCATTAACCAAATGAAACCCATAGGCCCCACAAGCTCTTTCAACAGGTCCCATGTCTTCAACTTACCAGTTTTAAGAATTCCGCATGGTCTTTTACGTTGTTGTTGGACATGTACAGAATCTGAAATATCATAGCAAATAATGTTACGATCAAATAGCAGCATGAAGGTAGCACTGAGAAAGGCGGAGAGATGCAATGGGAAAGAGTTGAGGTTGTATGAAAACATTTTGATGAAGTGTATCTGTTGTTGTTTTTTTTCTCCTTTATTAAACTCAATTTATGACTTAAAGAATTATTTTCATCACCAGAGGTACTTAACGGGTGATTTCCTGTATATGAGGACTACCAAAGTGTCCTGGCAGCAGAGCAGTTTACATACATTTAGTAAGGTGGATGGACTCTTATGGCATGATCCTTACATACCAATAGCTCTCTAAGAACACTACCAATGTCATTAAATTTTCAAAAAATCTTTCATACTTTCATTAAATATAAAGAAATCAAGCCTAATAACAGCACATCCCAATACCTTCAGTTTCTTCAAGACGTTCAGGCCTTTGAGTTTCTCAATCAAATTGTATGAAATCCACAGTTCTTCAAGTGTTTCACCAACTGCTTCCTGAAAACCAAAGACAGGAATCTTGTACAGAAAAAAGCAGCAAAATACAGAATCGAATAAATACACCGATTCTTTTTGGACAAGAAAAGAAAGAACAGTTAGGAGCGCTGCATACAAGTATGCAGTATTTCTACAAAGGACACTCATAAGCACAAACATGCATACACATAAAGACACACACATTTTCTGTACAGTCAACCAAGTTTGGCAAAATCGTCGCCAAGAGCAGATGCAAGTAAAGTGGGTTTTTCTATAAAGACAAAATAGCTGAAGGCAGAAAAAAAGAGAAAGAAAGAAGAGAAAAATAAATTTAAAAAATGAAAGAAAATAAAAATAACTTACCAAACCTGTGAAGCTTTTGATGCTATTTCTTCCAAGAGACAGAATTTTCAGATTTTCTGCAAAGAAAAAAAAAAGCAAAATCTTAGAAGTCAATAAAGCTAAATTGCTTCCTCATGCTACCATAAAATCAATGATTGTCACTATCTTTATTTCAGAGGGTGACACACCAAATGAATTGCCCACACTTAACTCAGACAACCTCATACAGCTCGACAACCAAGCCCTCTCAGGTCAACCACATACATTTCGATAGCCAAGTGCAGCGCTGTTTAAGTGTACCATTTGTTTCATAACAACAAATGCCGCAGCATAATGCCTAGTTGTAGCATGCAGGCCAGGCATAGTTTTTTTTTACAGATTATTACTCTGTTTATTCAACTTTCTCATCACAGCAAATTTTTTCTGTTTGAAATGTGTGTTGATCTCCCAAGGAAGAGCATATTAAGCTCCACTCATTTTTAGATATTTCATGTCCGCATGTTTGTTTACCCACTGAGTGGGTTTGGGGAACATTTTCTTCCCCTGTTGTGAGTTTCTGTCTGTATGCTAAGCACATCCTGCACATGCAACCTTGCTTTATCATCTCATTCAAAAGACAAGCACTCAAACCACCACTTAGTGGAGAAGTTGGGCCAAATCCTATTCTGAGTAAGATGTGAACCACAGACCTGAAATCGGGTTTTCTTACAGGTGTGTGCAGCCTTTTCCACCGCACCACCATTCCTCTTTTCAGACATATTCACCGCCTCATCAAGGGGCACGATCCAAACTCAAGGGACGCAGTCCAAGCTTGGACCATTGTTCCTGTTTTCAAACTCACTCTCCACCCAATCTTGGGACACAGTCCAAACTTTGCGGATGGATCTAACATGTCGGTGCAATTCTTGGACAAGAAACCTATCATCCTACCCCTTCAGTTGGGTTTTCTATTGTTTTTGCTTTTTTAATCTAAGCTGCCCTCACCATCAACCTGTCTCACCTCCTGAAAGCATGTGTGTGTGTGTGTGTGTGTGTGGATTATGTGTGTGTGTACATGTAGATGTTTAAGTTTATTTATATCTGTCACATACATGTATGGGTGTGCGTACGCATGCTTGACATGCATGCATGTGTGAATAGTGCATGTGTGTGCACCGACATGCATTTAAAATCGCGTCCATGAACATATATACTCAATGCAACAAAATAATTTTGAATTCACTCTCTAAATGAAAAACTTACTCAGGCCATTCAAGTTTGCAATCTTTTCAATGCAGTTTGTTGACAAACTCAGTTTCCTGAAACAAAAATATGGTTCAAATGCACTGAAATGTCTTTCTCCACACAAAACAAAAACACAATCGTTTCTATGGTCACCACATAGCTATTCAGAGATCAAAAGTTATGTATAAGTTTACCCTCACTCTCTCTCTCTCTCTCTGTATATATTGATCTCTCTCTCTCTCTCTCTCTCTCTCTCTATATATATATATATATATGATAAATAGATTGATTTAGATATACATACATATGGAGTTAGAGGTACACGTCTTTAATCAATCTACTGTGGGATCAAAAGTTTGTGTGCTTTATTGTTTACTGTTTTAATTCTCCATGTTTAACAATTCTTTTCAGATCAGATTATGCCGGTTGTACACATGAATAGTGACATGACCACTATGGAAAACTATATGCCGACTATTCTAGCCTACTGGTAGTAATTCGTCATACAAGATGATACGTCGCTTCAAACTGTCTTTCAGATATTTCCTTATATGGCAAGTCTCATGAGAGTTATCTTCTCCTGGCAGAATGGCTTCTCCCAGTTTTGACCCAGACAACAGATAGGCTGGTTCCCCGAATCGCTGCGCATGATCATGGTGTCAGTTTTAGTCATCGATGTGGGAAATTTTGACGGATAGAATGTATAATTAACAAATCATAGATTAAAACTGAGAAGGAGATTTTCTTTATATACAATATCATCAAAATAAAAGCATTAATTATTGAAAAAAAAAAAAAATTATGCAGACAAGATTCAATCTCATCATGCTAGTCACTGCTGTAAAGAAGTCTGACACCTTGTCCAAAATGCTAACAAAAATCTAATTATTCTTGCACTTTATCACTTACAACGACAAAAAGTGTCTAGGCTATGACGGAAACTTTCTCTGGCTATGACACCCGGAAAGAAGGCGATGAACAAAATGAAAGTCACTGCAACACCAGAAGTTATGCAAGCAACTGCTCAAAACATGTCGGGAGTACAAGCCTTAACAATACAATGACAAACCTTACAATCTCCACCCCATCATACTGAACCGTAACACCATCCTTGCCGGTATGTTTAAGGTGAACCCTCTGTTTTTCAGTAAGGTGCTAGAATGACCAACAAACTGACTTGAGCCCTGTATTAAGATGAAACCATTATTTTGGCTGAAGAAAACTGCTGTTGGTCACTCTCCACTGACCATTGACTAGTTGTCGTGCCAACTCATGTGACAAAGAGGTGTCTGCCCATAGCCTGTTACTCTGGCTGGGATAGAAAAAAATAGGAACGAGTTCAGTAAATATGCAAGCTAGAGAGTATCTGCTTCATAGCAAGGCCAGTTTTCAAACTATTGTGTACCAGGACAGGCGTGAATAGGACTGGATTGTCGCTTTTTGTGTAACGTGTACATACGGCCTTATGTTCTTTTTATAGTCAAAATAAAGTTCAGCAATATCCCATACACACGCACTCACACACACACACACACACACACACACACACACACACACACACGTATACATACACAAACATAAGTATATGTACACAAACGATGTAACTTCACCTTGATCAAACATGCACAGGTTAGCAGAAATCAAGCAGAAAACACAAAGATTTTTCCATCTTTATGTCTTCATTGACAACTTAAAAGAAGAAGAAGCATTAGAATGTAAAAGAAATGAAAACAACAACAAAATCATATTACTGTTGAGCCCCCTCCCCCCTCCCAAACACACACACTCTCTCTCTCTCTCTCTCTCTCTCTCTCTCACACACACACACACACACACACACACACAAATGATAGAAAAGTTACTGACTCGCAGCATGCAAGGGTCGAGAGCGAAGCGTCCATTTTCTCTATGGGAGGAATCTGTGCAAACAGCTTCACCTCTTTGCTTTCACTGGCCTTCTTTCCCTCCTTCTCCTCCTGTCAAAAAAACACCACAACATCTTTAACAATAAGCAAATGGTAGCTATCATCTCACTGCACATTCTTTAAGAGAGTTTAAAGTGGTCGTTAAAAAAAAAGTGAATTTTACAAAACTCAATAAAGTGCATGGTGTTGAAATATCATAACCACTGTTATGAAGAAGAAATCATAAGCAAATGGTAGCTATCATCTCACTGCACATTCTTTAACAGAGTTTAAAATGGTCGTTAAAAAAAAAGTGAACTTTACAAAACTTGGTAAAGTGCACGGCAGGGTCAGGATTGTGCACATCGATTAAATCAACCCACAGTTGTTTCA
>CM065723.1:70444811-70474811 GCA_033310375.1 Conus canariensis
TAACATTCTTTTCAGTCCTGGTATTTGGACTTTCAGCCACATGACTTTGCAGGGATCAAAATCATGAGGCTGGACACTTCACAAGTTGTGAACTTCACCTTGGTCATATGAAGGTTAAAAGTAACTTTTTCTGTTCTTAAAATGAGTGACTGGCTACAGCTGAAATATCTTTTCTCCCTAACGTTGAAGATCTTACAAATAAATCAAAAGATTGTAAATACTGTTACTGATTGAGTTGTTTTCTTTATCTGAAACAATTCAATCAATACAAGAATTGATTTTAGTGATGAATTTCAGTCCAAGTGTTTGATAATTCATTTGATCTCACAAAACAATTCTGTCAATAAAAATACAAAAAAAAGACTGATTTGTATAATGCAATTTTACCACATACTTCCATGTGACTCATAAGTCTACTGCAAAATAACATTTAATACACATGCAGGGCCTGGATGAAAGTAATGCAGTAATAAATAAATCTCTGTGTGTTCAGTGTCTGCATATATGTGGACTGTATCATTTTTCTAAGGAGAAATGGATTGATTCATTACAAATATGTATTTATGCGCTTTGGGCTCTTGCGAGGTAAAGCACTCTATAAATATCCTTTTACATTACAAATAAATAAAGCATCAACTCAAATGATTTTCCTGTTGTGGATGAGGTGTGTGCACTATACATCTATCTGAACAGGTTTTAAATTTTCAGGGGGGGGGGGGGGGGGGAGGGGGATCATTACCGGTACATATAAACGTTAATATCGAAAAATACATTGAGCATACTACATTCCCAATCAACAATGGGGAATGAATTGTTTTATGATGGTTATTCATAAAAGTACTGTAGTATGTTGTGTCTCAAACTAATCTGTTGTGTCTACACACACACACACACACACACACACACACACACACACACACACACACATATACACACACAGTGTGAGTGTATATGAGTGAATTCCCTTGGAATACATTGTTCAATATCAACAAAGCACGCACAAGAAAACTTATGACAAAATGCTTTCTTTCGTTTGTTACTGTGAAGGGCACATTTCAAACAAAACATTGACTCTTTTGGTCATGTTTCAAGGGTTCACATTCGTCTGTCAAAATGGACTTATATGACACTGATGTCATGCATATTAAATGTATAAACAGACAAACATTTTGCTGCATCTTTCTACACTCAATCTGAAGTTTTGAAGCATATTTGACATTACATGTAGAATGTGTAAACATGCTGAAGAACGAGTCCTGCGCATGTGCGCACGTACGCACACACACACACACACACACACACACACACACACACACACACACACTACAAACACTCATTAATTACCCATCTTGGTCAAAAGAAAAGAAGATTTCCTGCTGAAAAAAATAACTGAAGGCAAAAAGAACAAGAAAAGAGGGTGAGTGGAAGGAAAGAAAGAAACTGTGTTTAAATGGGATTTTTATCTTTAGGATTTCTTCGCTTCTCTTCTCCTCTTTGAAAGAAGAAGACGAAGACGAAGAAGAAGGAATGAAAGAAAAAGAAGAATAAGAAGATGGAAAACAAAGAAGGTGAAGAAGAGAATGTGATGAAAAATCGAAGGTTGGAACTTTAAAAAAAAATTGGTTTCCATAATCCTTGTAAATGATGTGGCATAAGCATGTGCACATGCACTTCGAGCGCGCATGTACAGTGTGTAGGTGTGTATGGAGAGAGAGAGAGAGAGAGAGAGAGAGAGAGAGAGAGAGAGAGAGAGGTTCTTCTTACAATAAATGCATGTGACAAAGTCTACTATCGAGTAATCGTATTAGTAAATAAGGTGTACGGCCACTGACAAGTCTTGCAGCAGTTTCTCTTCACATAGTTCACAACCCTTACAAGATCAAACCGCAATACTCTGTCAACAGTTTAACTGAGTGACACAATCAGAGTTGATACTATTGGTAAAATATAAATAAAACAAATAATAATATTAATTACTATGTGGTGGACTCACCATCTTGGAGCGCTGGTTGGTAACTAGGCGACGCACGCGGAAAGAACGGAAACGGACACCTGAGAACCAAGGGAAGCAACCCCAGGGCGCGTGACTCTTTTTACAGGAAACAGGTTACACTAATGAAACCGTCCGAAAGAAACGAGTATCCTGATGATGATCGTAATAAAAATGTCTGGAAAGGCTAATTAAGAAATAGAGGCAGCGTTTTTCAGATCTTGATGGTCGTTCACGTCAAAGCAAAAATGGAACAAACGTTAAGGTCGTAATATAAAATGTGAATGGCAACAGGTATGTATCAGTACCAAATGAGTATTATCTATATTAATATGGAATCAGTCGTTGTGTACATGCGCATGTAAGACCCAGTCTAGTGAAGACGAACATTAGTGAATTAAAGCATTGTAAGATTTTCAATAAATCTCTTAAATCTAACAGAAGAAGCCACCACAAGCAGCATTACTATTCCATGCCGTTCTGCAACTACTTCTTCCCCTGAACCATTCTAATTCCGTTCTTTCCTCCACGCGCAGCGCTGATGATACTGATAGAGTGACTGATGTTGTTATGCTCTTCAGTCCACAGTGTGTGTGTGTGTGTGTGTGTGTGTGTGTGTGTGTGTGTGTTTTGTGTATTCATGTTTGCATGCATGCATGTGTGTGTGTGTGTGTGTGTGTGTGTGTGTGTGTGTGTGTGTGAAAGCATGCCTTGCAATGAGGATGTTGACACTGAAAATTTGGACATGAAGTTGTCTCAAGCATGGATGGTCACTTGAACTTGGAGGGTCACCAAGTTCATGAGAATGGACTTCATGATTTGACACTCTTCTGTACAATGATCAATGAAGATCTCCATTCTGGTCTGACTGTATCACAAACTTGTATGTGTTTCTTTCATAACAGACCCCCAACAACCAGGCCCAAGAGACACAGTCATCAGCACTGGCGATTAGGAAGTTTGAACAACGATGTCAGAAATGTGACCTTTAATGGATTATTCTCATTTGTGTGGCTCCAGTCTTCCTATAACTTTCAGTTTGGTCCACAGCACACTCAGATCTGGGTAGAGACCGACAGGGGCTTTAAAATGCCATAAATATTATGGATCCTATGAGATCGCACCACTACCACCGCACTACACCTACAGTTAGCGAACCAGCGAATCATTTGTGTCTAACTTGTCACAGGTGACATTTCTTCCTGTTCAAGTGAGGTGGATAACTAGTTCAATCATCACATTCCTCTGCACTCCCACCTTAATTGCACACACACATGCACACATGCAGCAAACATGAACACACACACACACACACACACACACACACACACACACGAGGAAGGCTACCACAACATCCATGAAAGAAAAGGATCTGTTGCAAAGGTAGGAAAGTCAGTTGAATACATACCATCAAGGACACCAACAGTGAGCACCCAAATCTAACATATCTCATCTGACTCCAACCTTCATCACACCCACCACACCTGCTGTGTCTGGAATCTGCAGAGAACTGCAAAGCGCCTCTATGATTTATAACAGTAGAGATAGCAAAGAGGATGCAGTATCAGTGTTTCAAACGTCAGAATTTCTTTGTGGAGAAGTCAACATGCTCTTCTGTCCTGGAATCTGCATTTGCTCTACAGTACAGGTACCATGGCGGAGGTCATTGTTATTTATCCGATTGCTTTGGTGTGAAAGTATGACTTCAGAAAGCAAATGGTCATGAGTTTAATCATTGACTTCAACCTGCAAAGCTATGAAGATAAGTTGGACACTAAAGTGTGAAAACTGGGATCAGATCACAGTGCAGCCACCAGCACCGAAGAAGGACTGTGTTCTGTCAAGGTTTTGTATTGCAAGTGGCTCATTTTCAGGCCGAAAGTGGTAACCATCTTTGCTTAAGCCCATTGAAATCCAATATATGTTTTATTGCTCATACTTTATCTTGAAGTCATTCTCATTCATTCATGTGCTATATGCCAACTAGCTTACAGAAATATTGTATTTGGGGAGTAGAGCAAACAATTAAGCTGTCTAGAGCAACAGGCAAAGTCACAATGCAAGGGTTGTAATAGAGGTCAAGTAGTGTCTGCTGTTTGAATGGACGGAAATCACCCTCTTCCAAGGGAAAAAAATAATGTGAAAAGGACGACTTTGCCCTAGAATTTGGGGTCACTAAATACCATGTCAGCAAGGATAGCAGAAGTATGCATGACCTGTGAACACCTTGTATTCCTGGGTATCAGCCAAGCAAAAGGATTTTGGAGTGTGAAAAGTCTAACAGACAATAGAAAATTGGAATTGGCCGGGGGGTGGGGGAGGTGGTTGTTGATTACGCTCACACACAAAAATTGAGAACAATACTTTAGATCTGCCTCAGGAATGGGTCTCATCCCGTTAAATGCCTGGATTCCTGCCAACTTGCCTAACTACCCTTGATACATGTTTCTTTAAACAAAACAAAACAACAAAACCATGACCACATGGTTCATCGAAACATTACACATATTGACCTGCATTAAAGGGTACAAAGATTGAAAACAATGATCATCCAAATACCTTTAAAATGAAAATAAACTGATAGATACCCTGAAGAGCATATGTTCATCATTAAAATTGCTATCTGGTGCATTTTTTTCCTCACAAATGCCTCGTTATTGTCACCTCTGGAGTACTCGTCCCTTCTTTGTTCAGTAAGTAAAAACAGAAGAAGACAGTTTGGATTGAAGGAAAGATGGAGATATGTGACAAGGTAAAGTACCAAACAGAGGCTAAGATTAGGGGGAAAAAAGTTGCTTGGAAACACACAAACAAAAATTTCATAAAACTGAGATGCCTATGATGTAGAAACAGAGGCACAGTGTTTAAAGGTTGTTTCAACTTTTTCTACTCACATGTGTAAAGGCAGTGTAAATGACCAACTGGTTTAATGGGCGTCTGTGCAGTGATGTCAACATATGTATCTTTCATTTCAGATTGGGCAGAGGAATGGGGGTGTTCATTATCAATTAAGTCTTCCAAATTTTTGGGAGGGGTGAGACTCATCTTTCAAATATCCATAAATGCAGGAAGGGAGGGGGTGAGGGCTCACCTGGGAGTGGGTGGGGGTGGGGGGTAGTGGGTAACTCTCATTTTCTGAATTTTTAGAGGGGGTGTTGTCTAATCTTCCAAATTCCTATAAAAGCAGGGAGAGAGGTGGGAGGCGAGCACACATACAGAGGTATGCTGTAAACTGAGAGCATGTACCTGGGTTGGTCCTTTTGCCCACTTCAGTCTCAGGATGAAGATTTTGATCAAGTTAAACTCATGGGGAAAACAACAAGAAGCGGGGAATATGCCCGTGCATTCTAGGTGTTAATGCACCTTCAGTAAAACATAACAGAAGAAGAACTGAATGGTGTTTATTCATGGTATGTGATTAACCATAGGCAAATTATCTCTCTTAATCATGAGAAAACTTGGTGTTTGTTTGATTATTTAAATTGTTCTCAGTCTAAATTTCTCTCACATCTTTTTTATTTGTGTATTTGTGATTGTAAACTGACATGTACACTGCTCTAACGAACTCAGACTAAAGTCATAATTCACAACAGTGCAGTAAGGGACTGAATGATGTTCTATGGAGTTTCATCCACAGGCCTTCTCCAGAGTAAAGAGCATGACAGACAAGCACGTTGTGCCGACTCATTCCAGGTTTCAGGAGGAATATACGACAGTGTCTAACTGAACCCTATTCCCCTGATCATGCCCAATTTCCAGAGCAGATAAGTGAATACTACAAGAGTTACCTTAGCAAGCAATGAAACTGACTTGACCAAACCCAACATAGGGGAAGCCAATTGATACATGCCAGCCAGTATGTACCTCTCATCTAGGAAAAGTCCGAACCAAATGAGGTGTTGATAGTCAAAGTCAAAATCACTTGATAGTCCCTTCTCTCTCAATCCTTGGATCAAATTCCCCTCCATCATAGGTTGCACCGTGTGGCAAATGAAGCTTGTCTAAAGATGACCACAGAGAAAGGAAAAATGTGGAGAAGAATACTTAGATGGGAGCTGAGGGCAGAAAAGATTCCAGGCAAAAAGACAGAAGGCTGATTAAACAGTAAAGGTGGGTCTTGATTGGTCTTGATCTTCATCTTTAGCCTTTTTAGCATGGAAGACCTTGACAGGAGCATCAAATCCTGCCATGTTGTGCTCAGGCTAGACAGCTTCTTGGTTATACAAGCCTTGAAGTGTTTTGGAAAAACTAGCGTTCCGTCCAAGTAATGTTGTCCCCGTTAGTATAGCTTATGTAATCACTGGACCACTCAAGCCCCTGGAGGAACATTTTATAACTCCCAATTTCAAAACTATTTGTTGCATAGAGTGATGGGCCTGAGCATTTGGGTATTACAGTCATCTGTGGAAAATGGGAGTAGGTGGGGAGGGGGGGGGAGGTGTTATCTACTAAAGGTATTACAAACATCTATGTGATGTCATGTATTGCATTATGCCAAACTGATGAAAGCTATAGCCAGTTTGCTAATTCAGTTTGGACTTCTTCAGGGTTCTTTTTTTGTTTGGCTGATGACATACGAACATGCCCTGTCGATGGTATCCCACTTCCGGTTTATACACTAAAAGCATTATTAATACTGTAAAAATTATAAGAACATCAACACCCAAAAATGTAATAGCTGTCTTTTTTCTTTAATGTTTTGTGTCAAGAAAAGTACATACTCTAAAAACAGGAACAAGTAATGTTTTGTGTATGAAAATCATTCAACATTTGCACACCACACAAATATAACGCAGGCTTTAAACAGCAACAAAACATCTTTATTTTTTTCCATTTGCGTAGCATAGTAAATAAACGATCAATGGCACTCTACCAGAAGGGGAAAAAAATATACTTATCTTATTCCATGGCTTGAAAAATGCTCACATTTGAAACAAAAAATGAATAAATAAATAAATAGACACAAACAGTTCGTTTTAGCACATCAGAACACTTCAGTGAAATTCAGAAGAAAAAACATTGCATTTAGTTTGCTTTTAATGAATTTTTTTTTTTTTTTTTGTATGATGGAAATCTAATTTAACATAAAATTTATCAATTCTTAAGGAAAAAAAGATTCGAAATAAAAACTAAAATCAAACAGAAAAGAAGACAGATAAAAATTACAAGGTCAGAAGGAAAAATGAAAGAATGGTGGATATATGGAAGAGATGGAGCAGGGGGAGGGGGAGAGGGATGATGGAGACAGACCAAGACAAGAAGGTGGGCGTGAGATTAAGGAATGGAAAGAAGCATGAGGTGAGAGGGGAAGAGGGTGAGGGGACATATCATGCAAAGCAGATTCACAATGACAATGTATGTGCAGTAATCCATATATGATAGCCTTTGAAAGTATGAACCTACAATCTGTGAGTGTATGCGCAGACATTGCACTCACTCACAGTTATATTTGCCCCAGTATGCTTAACATTTTCCAAAGTATCATTTCATGCAATGTTTAGCTTATACCGGAGGTCGTTCTTGACTACACACTCCTAACACAGGTGATCTCCCAGTGCAAATACATTTTACATAGGCTTTACCATGTGTTTTTCTGAGTCAAATGTTCCATTCATATATTATGATTCTTCTTGTCTTTCCAAAAATTTCAGCATGTCTTCATAATATATGAAAATCCTCCCCTACCTTTCCCACTCCCCCCCCCCCCCCCCCCCCCCCCCCCTTAATCACAATGTCTTCTTGGCATTCTATAAATCAAAAAATCCAAATCAAAATATTAGAAAAATACCAGTGGTAGCACCAGATGACGTGTAAATATTTCAAATGTTAAAAAAATGTTTACAATGTTTTTAACAGCAATTAATAAGCAAGGCAAGAGAACTGGCGCATACATAATACTTAAAAAAGAAGTGCATCAAACAATGAGCTCACTTATATACTTACGAGTATTGTTCTCCACTAAAGAAAGGATGCCTATTGTGGGCATAAATAATGTGTATCAGAAATGCATTCATAAATCAGATTAACGATTAACAGATACATGCACTTATTTTGGCACAGACAAGTCAAACAAAGGTGTACACAGTTGATAACCATGATTGCTGGACCCATAATTTGTTGGTTGTTCCCGAATGCAAAAAAAAAAAAAATACTGAGAAACACAGACGCATTAAAGACCTCTGAACAGTTTCTAAACTGGCTGCATACTGCAGTATCGACATTGGTGCTGATCTTTACACCTCTTCTTGTTGCTCCTGCTCCTGTTCTGCTCTCACCACAGGAACTCCTGGGTCAAGACACACATACAGTTGAAAGCCACCGTCATAAAATACAATGAAAGATGAAAAGGCTAACTCCAGTTGAAACCATGTCATCTCTCACAATGCCCGTTTATCGCAAGTTCCAAAATGCATACACTGATGAAAGCATGTGTTTGTATGAATTGTAAACATTGTGCAAATAACCCAGATTTCTGTCAATGTACGATGAAACTTTCATTCTAATGTGTTATTTCATTATCATCAACAGATGAAAGAGGCAGTTTGGGGGGGGGGGGGGGGGGGGGGGATTAGTTGAACTGATTGATTGATAATTTTTATTCACAAGAGTAACAGATAAACAAGAAGATGCTTTTTTTTCTGTCTGACCCTTGCCCCTCCAGAAACTAAGGATATTAACACACAAACATTATTACACAACACACAAACATTATTACACAACACACAAACATTATTACACAACACATAAACATTATTACACAACACACAAACATTATTACACAATACAGAATTGATTACAACAAAACAGTGATGGTAACACACAAACATTATTACACAATACAGAATTGATTACAACAAAACAGTGATGGTAACACACAAACATTATTACACAATACAGAATTGATTACAACAAAACAGTGATGGTAACACACAAACATTATACACAATACAGAATTGATTACAACAAAACAGTGATGGTAACACACAAACATTATTACACAATACAGAATTGATTACAACAAAACAGTGATGGTAACACACAAACATTATTACACAATACAGAATTGATTACAACAAAACAGTGATGGTAACACACAAACATTATTACACAATACAGAATTGATTACAACAAAACAGTGATGGTAACACACAAACATTATTACACAATACAGAATTGATTACAACAAAACAGTGATGGTTCATATGAGCATAAAAGAAAACATACATACACACTAATACATGCATGTACATATTACTAAGTATATAACATTCCTATGCAAAAAGAGGATATAAGAAGCATCAGTGACCAAAATAGGATCATCAGCATAACCTGAGGAGGAATGAGCAATGATTCATGAGGCAGTCAAATTCAAGAACACAAGCATACAAGAGAGAGAGAGAGAGAGAGTGAGATCAGACTTTAGATGATTTATTGTTCAGACATTGTGTCCATACAGTGAGTTTTATATAAATATCTTTCTGGAGATATTTTGTGACTTCATTATACACACAATACTATATGCCCTCTCTTTCTCTATCTCTCTCAACAAAAACAGTAAAGTAACAAGTGAGTATGCCAGCGCTCACACACAACTACCTGCATGCAAACAAGCATGCCTACACACAATGATCTGAACCAACCCTCCCTCCAAGCTGAAATTTCTAAGGACCTGCCACAACCCGCCGTGCCAAACTCAATCAAAAGCTTTTTTAAAGTCTACGAAGTTGTGGAAGAGGTCTCTCTGGTATTGGAGGTGTTTTTCAATCATCAGATGGCAGTTGAAAATTTGCTCAACTGTGCTCTTTCCTGGTCAAAAGCCCGCCTGTTCTTCTGCAAGCAGCTCCTCTGCCTGTTTCTTCAGCCGGTTCAGATTGATTCTTACCCCTTCATCCCTACAACCCGGTTTTCCGGTTTGCAGAAATCCTACCCTTCCTTCCTGCAGCTGGGAAAACCGGGCAGCACAAAATCCCTCCTTTCCTTCCTGCAGCCCAGAAAATCGGTTCTCGCGGTAAGCGCTTTGAACTTCACGCGAGTCGTGTCATTGGTACACATCATGACCGGGTCACTTGCACAGCAGTGTTTATGAATGGAATGGATGCCAGACGGCCCCTACAGCGTGGGAAAGTGGTTGCCCCTCTATTCTGGCTGGTTTGCTACTGCATATGTAGCAATTCCCACTTTACACTTCTTTTTTTCTCTAAATCCAGGAATGAAGGGAATACTCATACTATAAGAATCTAGGAACAAGAGGAAGCAATGGTTCATAGAAAAGTAGGAATGAAAGAGTTAATAGAACTATGAACAGCCAAATTTGGGACTTCTTCCATACAACTGTTGCCGTCTAACAAGGCTGTCTGCTCTCCCCGACCTTCTTCAACCTGTTCTTGGAGAATTTTATGTGCGAGGCTATCGAAAACTTCAACACCGACATCTTAGTTGGGGGCAGGCCCATATGCAATCTACACTTCGCTGATGACATAGATCTGTTAGGCAGAAGCAATGAGGAAATCTAAGACCTAACCAACAGGCTAGAAGACCAAGCCAGTGCATATGGGATGGAAATCAGCACAAAAAAGCAAGGTGATGGTGAACAGCAGCAATGAAGACTATAGACCATAAACTTACAATGAATGGACAAAACTGGAAGAGGTGGAAGCTTTCAAATACCTCGGCTCCACACTCACGAAAGACAGTCACTGTTCAACAGAACGAAGGTCAGATTAGCTCTTGCCACATCAGCTGTGGCAAAGCTCACAGAGCTGTGGAGAAGCAATAAGATCAGCTTCCCTACAAAACTCAAGCTATACAAAGCCCTCGTCTTCTCAATCTTCTTGTACAGGTGTGAGAGCCTTGATGGCAGGGTTGGAGAGAAGGATCCAAGGCTTTGAAGTGAAGGCATACAGAAGACTGCTCCACATCTTCTGGACAGAGCACAGAACCAACGACTCTGTCCGAGAGCAGGTGGCCACACTGGCAGGCACACAAACCCCTCTTGGCTATAGTTAGGAGGAGAAAGCTGATGTGGTTTGGCCACATGACACGACACGTCTCGCTGGCAAAGACAGTCCTGCAAGGCACGTTTGAAGGAGGAAGGTGCAGAGGCAGGCAGGGAAAGAGCTGGTCAGAGAACGTGATGGAGTGGACAAACCTCAGGCTGCCAGAACAGCAAGAAGCAGAGGACAGGCCACGATGGAGAAGATTGATGGAGTTGTCCCTCATGTCCCCCCTACAACCAGTTAGGTAACAGGAATGAGAAGAACACACACACACACACACACACACACACACACACACACACACACACACACGTGTGTGTGTGTGTGTGTGTGTTGTGTGTTTGTATAAAGAGAGGGGAAGAGAGAGACAGAGAGAAGGCAGGGAAGGGAGGGCAGAGAGAAAGATTTTCTACCACTATGTAAAGTGCTTGAAGTCTCCCCCCCCCCCCCCCCCCCCCCCCATCGTCACTCTTTGTACATTTGTTGTTTGTTTCATCTTTGTTTTCATTCTTGGATTGTTAATGTACTATTTTCTTTTAATACTCATTCTGTACTTACATATTTTATGTATGTAACAACAAGCCTGAGGATCACTACCCAGACTGCAGGATCAACAAGTTGTTATTTGACTTACATCATATTAAGCTTCAGGTGCATTTATATCATTTCTTTTACCCTCATCCTTACCTCCCTCACACACCCAATTAGCACTCCCTCCCTTCCCTTCCTTCCTCCTGCCCTTCCCCTTTCTCCCATTCTACCTTCCCCTTCCCAGCCACAATCTCCCACTTCAGTCTGTTTTTCTCCCACCAACCATGGCTCTATTATCCTCACAACCCCCCCCCCCCCCTCCTTCCTCATTGTATGCCACATGTTTATGCTGTGTGTGTGTGTGTGTGTGTGTGTGTGTATGTGTGTGTGTGTGTGTGTGTGTGTGTGTGTGTGTGTGTGTAAAAGTGTCTGTGCAATGGATGTGTGTTGTAAGAATTGGGTGTGTGTATATTTACGTATGAATTTGTATTTTCTGTCTGTGTGTGTGTGCACGCGTGCACGTGCGTGCATGCGTGCGTGCGTGCGTGTGTGTGTGTGTGTGTGCATGAACACAAGTGTGTGTACTTTGTGAATTTTCACATGTGTACGCACCGTTCAGTTTTTTGAGTCTTGGGATCTTCACTTTCACTCTATCCAGAAATTCTTCACCACAAAGCTCTTCCACGGGATTACCTGCAAACCAAATAATATCTATCACAGACTGTTACGTGGATAGATTCTTATTATCACAGGGTTACAAACAGACTGAACAACACCATGTATTGCTGTTTCTGTTGGTATTATTCACCGGTGGTAACTGTGTATTGCTGTTTCTGTTGGTATTATTAACTGGTGGGTAACTGTTCACACAAGCTGGACAAACAGAGGAAGCAGGGTGACCCAGTACTGTCGCTAGCAAAATTGGTCCACTGCCTTATCAAACTTCTGGTAGGGATAGCTTCGGGCCAAGAGCTTATGTGGTGGGAAAGCAGGCATTGTATGTTTCAGGACATGGCCTCATAGTGCCAGTACCCTTTCTGATAATTCACGGACTGCAGAACTGGTGCTTGACATAGTTACTGCACTGTATTGGAGTTAGTTACTAGAATGTGATAGCTGCCTAAAAGATGGCATGTCCTCTTTGCCATCTGGATCATGTGAGCCACAGGACCCAGGCATTGAATGACAGGACCAGACGCCCATTTCTGAAAAGCATGACATTGTTGAATTGCAATGGGTTCACAGGCAGAAAGGCAATTAGTGTATTTGTGCCCTGTTTATGTTGCTGCCACTGCAGCTGCTTTCTGTTCATGGATGACAAGCTTCAGCAAAGCTTAACAGGTATGCAGCACATGCTTCAGACTCAACTGCTCAGGATTTCACCAGTTGTGGTATGAGGAGTTGAACAGTAAGCAAGCATGTTACCAGCCACTTTGGTGAAATGTCAGTATCATGCACTCCCAACTGGCAGGTTGTGGGTTCAATCCTCCACCCACATTTCCCAGCAGACCTCTAAATGGTGGGGCTGATTGTTTACATGCCCCATGACTAGTTCTCCTACCTAGGAGCTGACTTTGCATTATGGGCTTACAGATGGCAAGAACCTGGGGACACCACCAACAGTTGAGTTTCATCCACTAAATGAAGTCTCTGAGGTGTTGCTCAAATTTCCTGTTGATGCAACACTGCAGGTGTCTGTATCTCTCAGGCCTGGTTGACACTGGGATATATTATGAAATTAAGCATAGAGTACAGCCCTGTCATGCAGTCTCAGACTGGAATGGAAATCCATAGCATCATCTTCATCATCCTCATTCTCATTGAACAGCATTGAAAAAAAGTCTCCAATTCTGTGGCCTTTCATGCCCTGCTCTCATGGTGACCTCAGTTTCGATGTCCTCTCCACGTCTATGACCTTGGTTTGATTCTTCTGTGGTCACTGGTATCAGCAAATTCATAGGTGCTGTCGACAAATTTATTGTACAGATGTGGTGGCACCCTCCAGAGGGAGAGCTCATTCACTCAAGGGAAACTCTGGCTTGGTGAACTATGTAGAATTTTTTTTTTTTTTTGTATCTCAAGGGAGAGCTCACTCATGCTGGTTCCACAACTAAGCAATTATTGTTGTAGTTAGGAGGCTTAGTGTGATTACGTCGGCAAGAGAATCGAATACATCTCTGCAGAATCCTCCTGGGCAATGAAGCTGTGTCAGCAGCAAAAACCTAACACATCAGATTAAAACATTCCTCTTCAGTCTATATTGCAAAAGGCTGTTGCTAGACTGGCCACCAGGTAGGAACTGACTAAAATTGTAGTGAACACTGTAGCAGTCGCATGCGATTTGGGTTTTTAGTCAATTGTAGTTGGAAACCGGAAGCGTTGCTATGACCACGTTGTTCAACGACTGTGTCAAAGAAGTTGATCAGAGAATGTTTTAGTTTTGTTATTAAATACTTAAAACATTGCCTTCGCGTCTGTGTGATGCTTCACTGGTGACCCGAATCGTGAGTAGACCTTGTAGTGACCAGCTAATACCAGCTACGACCACTCCTACGTTCACAGACTCATTTAATCATGTCAGTGACAACAGAAGCAATTGCACAACTTGCAGACGCCATCCGGCAACAAACTTTATCTCAGACGGAAAAATTTCCGCCTCAACCACCTGTGGAAGCTGTCGCCTTCAAAGCACCCCCCTTTTGGACAACCAATGCATCAGCATGGTTTGTTCATTTGGAGGCTGTTTTCGCTACACACACACCTCCCATTACGAATGACTTGACAAAATTTCATCATGTAATACAACTTCTCGACTCGGATACATCCAGACGTGTTCAAGCGGTAGTTGAACGCCCCCCAGACACTCAGAAGTATGAAACACTCAAGGCGGCTCTACTCAAAGCTTTTGAGTCCACACAACTACAGAAAGATACTGCCCTTCTGCAAATGCAGGGTCTGGGAGACAAACGACCATCAGAATTATTGCAGTACATGCAATCGATGAATTCCAACCCAGAGACCCTCTTCAAAGCTCTTTTTCTGAATCAACTGCCACCAGAAGTCAGGCAGATTCTTGCCCAGTCTCCAGACGAAGAGCTTGAGGTTCTAGCCGAAAAGGCTGACTGCATCTTAGAAGTGGATCTCCCAACCCCTGCATTCGTGGCAGCTGCGTCAAACCGACCATCAAAAAATTCCTTTAACAGTGCTTCAAATCCTTTCACTTTGTGCAAGTATCACGCACGATTCGGAACTGAAGCGAGACGCTGTGAAAACAAAGTAGGTGGACGACCCTGTGCAATGGCCCCACAACAACCTAGGTGGAAACGGGATCAAAAACAGACCGCCAACATTAACTCCACTGAATCTCATGATGTTCATACAACTTCCTCAGTCAACATGGCACAATCAGGGTAGCTGATGTTTTGTCAGGACGCAGTTTTCTAGTTGACACGGGGGCTGAAGAATCTGTTTTCCCTGCAAGTGTCACAGAACGCAAAAAGGCTCGAGGACCCAGTCTAGTTGCTGCCAACAGCTCAGCCATTCCTACTTATGGAAGAAGACACATCCCATTGCAACTGGGACAGGGTGCATCGTTTGTTCAAAAGTTTTGGATTGCCGATGTGACTCAACCAATCCTAGGTGCAGACTTTTTTGCTACCCAAAGACTAGCTATTGATCTCACCAACAGACGTCTGGTGTCCCTGGATAGAGGTTTGGTAATCCCCGCACAGCCAGCACGCTCGCAAGCAGGAAGAAGCATACATAAGATTCATTCCCACTACGAAGCAATTGTAGAGGAGTTTCCTAACTCCTAGTACCTTCCTTCACAGAAAACAAGCATGGTGTACTCCACCACATTCCCACTACTGGTTCCCCTGTGCATGCACGTGCACGTCGCCTTGATCACGAGAAATTGACAGCTGCTAAAGCAGAGTTTGACGAAATGGAACACCTAGGTATCGTCCGCTGTTCATCTTCCCCTTGGTCATCACTACTGCACATGGTGAAGAAAAGCAATGACAGCTGGCATCCTTGTGGAGATTATCGTCAACTAAATAATATAACCAGAGATGACCGCTACCCCCTTCCTCACATCCAGGACTTGAATACCAACCTTGCTGGAAAAACGATTTTTTTTCCAAAATTGATCTTGTTCGAGGCTACAACCACATCCCAGCTGCACCTGAAGATATTCCCAAAACAGCAGTCATCACCCCATTCGGCCTCTATGAGTTCCTGAAAATGCCTTTTGGTCTGAAAAATGCAGCTCAGGCATTTCAACGCCTCATGGACGGTGTTTTGAAGGACCTGGACTGCTGCTTTGTGTATCTTGATGACATTCTTGTTGCAAGCGCTTCACCCGAACAACATGAAGCCGATCTACGTACCATTTTCAACCTATTGACCTCCAATGGTTTAGTGGTCAATATCAAGAAATGCGTTTTTGGTCAATCTTCCCTGCATTTCCTTGGACATTTAGTATCAGCAGCCGGGATTGAACCCCTGCCAAAGTTTGCGCAATCATTGATCTTCCCACTCCTTCTGACAAGAAAGCTCTTGAACGTTTCCTGGGTATGATGAATTTCTATCACAGATTTCTCCCAGGCATCGCAAAGCGCCTTGCACCTCTGACTGATGCTATCAAAGGTAAACCCAAGAAATTCACATGGACACCTGAATGTCAAGCTACATTTCAGGAGGCCAAATCAGCACTAGCTTCTGCTGTCATGCTCCATCACCCCGACCCGCTATCTCAGACAAAACTTTCAGTGGACGCATCAGACACTGCCATGGGAGCCGAACTGTCACAACAGCAGAATGGTACCTGGAAACCCATTGCATTCTTCTCCAGAAAGCTCACACCAACCCAACAACGTTACTCAATGTTTGATCGTGAACTGTTGGCCATCTACAGTGCAATCCAGCATTTCCGCTACTTCTTAGAAGGAAGAACATTCATGGTTTTCACCGATCACAAACCACTCACCCATGCCCTGACAAGCAACACTGACAGATCCCCTCGCCAGGAACGTCAGCTTTGCTACATAGCTGAGTTCACAACAGACATCAGACACATCAGTGGGTCAGACAACATTGTACCTGACACACTCTCCAGGGCACCTGTTCCTGACCAATAGCCACTGATTGCTAGTACGTCACCAGTCCCTGCTGTAGATCTTGCTCAAATGGCAGCGGCACAGGAAACCGATCCCAACATTGCAGACTTACGCTCCAAACCAGGATCCCTACAACTGAAGAATGTCACTCTGGATGGCACCCAAATTTTGTGTGAAGTTTCTACGGGCCGCCCCCAGCCAGTGGTACCTCCAGCATGGACAAAAACTGTATTTGATGTTTTGCACAACCTGTGTCATCCTGGACCCACACCCACCATCCGCGCTATCTCAGCACGCTACATCTGGCCTGGACTCAAAAAAGATGTGAGGAACATGGTCAAGGCTTGTCACAAATGTCAGGCTAGCAAAATTGGATGCCACACCAAAGCTCCACTCTCCCCTTTTGACCCCCCTGATAGATGCTTTGGTAACATACACATAGACCTTGTGGGACCACTCCCTTCATCAGAAGACTGCACTTATCTGCTTACCATTGTAGACAGATTTACAAGATGGCCAGAAGCTATTCCACTTCCCAACACAGAAGCTGCTACCTGTGCCAAGGCCTTATTGCATGTTTGGATCGCACGATTCGGAGTTCCAGACACAATTACTTCAGACCAAGGCCGTCAGTTCACCAGTGCGCTGTGGCGGGAGCTGAACATGGTGCTCAGAGTTAAACCTCAAACTACTACTGCGTACCACCCCCAGGCTAACGGCATGGTGGAAAGGTTTCATCACAGTCTCAAAGCCGCTCTCAAGGCTCGCCTCGATGGACCACGCTGGATGGACGAACTACCAATCGTGATGCTTGGCATCCGGACAACGTGGAAAGAAGAACTTGACGTCGCTCCTGTTCTCCTCACCTATGGCACAAACCTCCGAGTGCCTGGTGATTTCCTTCCACCCCCATATGCAGACAAGGTGTTCGCTTCCAGTACCTTCGTCCAAGAACTACAAGAAAAACTTAGAAAACTTTCCCCTTTTCCCCCTTCCCACCATGGATCACCAGCGTCGTACATCCCCAAGAACGTACAGTCAGCAGATCAGGTGTACCTTTGGCATGACGCCCGCAAGGGCCCCTTAGTGAGGCCTTATGATGGACCGTTTCCTGTGTTAGCCCGTGCCGAAAAATACTTTGACATTTTCAAAGATGGGAAGACTGTTCGCGTGTCACTGGATCGACTCAAGCCTGCTTATTTCCCACAAACTTTTCCCACACCTGGTCAGAATCCCTGTGTGTCTGAGCCACAGGACCCTCATGCTCCTCAGGAGGATCACACTGCCAAAACAGATGATGCTACCAGATCAGATCGTGCTGCCAGATCCGATGATGCTCGAGGCAACGCTCCAGCACCTGCACAGTATCCTTTATCAAATGCTCTGACACCACCAGTTACAACTCACACTGGGAGACTGGTGCAGAAGCCAAAGAGATATCGAACATTTTACCAACTCAGCCGAGTCTGAGCATTACAACATAGAACAGATACTTCAAAGACTCAACCAAGCATATACTTTCCACATGATATTGGACAGTTGTTATGAGTTTATTGATTATACTATTTTTACTTTGGTATGTTTGCATTCATCGCACTGCGCCGTTCTGGGGGGAGCCATGTAGCACTTATCTAATGACATAATGTCGCATGTGATTTGGGTTTTTAGTCAACTGTAGTTGGAAACCGGAAGCGTTGCTATGACCATGTTGTTCAACGACTGTGTCAAAGAAGTTGATCAGAGAATGTTTTAGTTTTGTTATTAAATCCTTAAAACATTGCCTTCACGTCTGTGTGATGCTTCAACACCATTTACAAAACATTATAGGACCGGGCTTCACTTCCTGTCACAATTTCAACCAATCAGAAATCGGCTTTCGAATTAGAAAGCACTCTGTGTACACACACACTTACCGGAAAACTACACAACAAGAATGTGACGAAATAGTACAGTCGCGTTCGTCACATCTAGAAGGCAGAAATCATGTCATTCACAGTGGTGCATGCCATGAGGCCGACATGAAATTCAGCCTTGAAGATGCAGGCTTTTTGTTTCAGTGGTTCTGTTTTATGATCACATGGCTAAGGATCGCAAGTACACTCCCAGCTTCACTTTTCTGTAGGAAAAGTAGAGGCTTGAGTTGCTGAGAGTGGATGTTACTGGCCAGCTGGCCATCTTAGGAAGAGGTTGGCTGTCACAAATGACACTCCACAGGCAATCTGTCTGTCAAGTCAGTGGACTCTCTTCTCCATCGGCTGCACTGTCAAGAGTTCTAGGAAAATACATGGCTGTTTTCCATGGTGGCCTTGGCACAGCGAAGACCATCAAGGCCAATATTACAGCAAAGAAGACAGCAAGATCCCTTTTTTTTGGTTTCAAACTCACCATGCCTTGAAACAACTGGTGGAGGAGGAACTGAGCAAACTAGAAAAGCAGGGGTTGATAAAAGGTCTGTCACAGAGACTGGGTCACACTCACAGCAGTTGTCAAAAAGAGTGGAAACATTAGAATCTGCAGAGACTACATGGCCACATTCAACCAGGCAATTGAAGTTGACAGTACGATCTGCCTAAAACAAGCTATATGTTTGCAACTCTGGCAGGGGGAAGTTCTTTTCAAAACTGGATGCAAGTCAAGCATACCATGAACTTGAAGCTGAGGAACCGTCACAGCCCAGGCTGACAGTAAACAAAATACAAAGGACTGTACCATTATTGCCACATTCCTTTTGGTGTCTCATCCGCAATTGCAGTGCAAGGCTAGTGTTCCAGAGGAGCATGGAATAGATTTAGAAGGGACTGGAGGAGTGGATGTGTATCTGGATGACCTGGAGGTGACAGGAGCCACAGAAGAACAGCTGCATCATTTAGATCAAGCATTGGAAAGGCTCAGAAGTGTAGTCTGGCCCAGCGACATGTGCAGGTCCTGAAGAAAAGCTTGAAGAGCCTAGGTTGCCAACTCAACAAGAGACACAAGCTCTCCAACTTGCAGCTAACTTGCTTACATACTTTTTTCTTTTTTTGCTATCCCATCTTCCCTGCCATCTCAGTGGCATTGCACCCATGCCGCTCATTCCAATCCCCAGTCCACAGCCCTTCCCGTCTCACTACAATCTGGGCACTGCCAATCCACTGGAAGCAGTCAATGTCAATCGTCAAGAGGCAACCCACCGAAGGAGACACTGCACCGCTGCTGGGTCATTTTGATGGTGTTCAGTGGTGCCTGTTCTGATCCAACATATACTGAGAATTAATTAGAAATTGGCCTTGTTCAAAATTTTTTCTTTGTTATATGTTGACAGATTGTCTTGTGGCGTCCGGATGACAGGTTATGTGTGTGTGAGAGACATATAAATATATTATAAAATAATGAACATGCAATTACTTTGTTACACACATCCAACACTCTTTTGTCTCATCTGTCTCTCCAAGCCCACAGGGCCATCTGTGACATCTAAGAACTGTACACAATATGATTTTTTTTTCCCACCGCTCTATTTCACAACTTGTGCATATGTAACTGGCCAAACTAATAAAAGATCATCCACTGATTTCTTCAGACCAACAATTTTTTATGTACCACACTTCACATTATAATGTTCACCAACATGAAGTAGCTTCCCTTCTAAGTGTATAATGGTAGCAAAAGCAAAACAGGGCAACACTGAAAAACCTCAATTACCTTTGATAGAAAGCTAAGAAAACTCTTTTACACTGTTCAGTACCACCCTACAAATCAGCAATGTCATAAATCCGAGAGAAAAAGAACAGCTGAATTTCAGAAAACATCCTGCAACCACTCCTTCCCCCCAAATTCACAAGACCACAGAAGAAAAATTAGAAGACACTAAACTAAGTAATATTTTAAACAATCAACCTACTGACTTACAAGATACTATAATGAGACAACTGGGAAACATTACCTTATACTTTTACAAAATTCTTGACACTAAACTGAAATACCAACTATAAGTATGAATGTGACATTAAACCACCAGCATAAATGCAAGCAATTTATAATGCCCCACTCAACCCTGATGTCAACAACAGAAGTTATGGATGAATCTGAACCAGAAATGAAAAATAAAGACCTATCAGAAGCAGTTCTTATAATAAAATAATAACAAAATACTAAATCTAACTGACAAACTCTGTATCTTCTTGACTATGTAACTAGAGTGTAATTGGAATGATTAAGGCCAGGTATTTGGAAATAAGACTATAACAAATAAAAAAAATGCAAAAGATCGGGTTCGAGAATTTATAATACGCTTTAAAGTAATAAAATTAAAGAATTTTGTTCCTAATATCAAAGTATCAAAAAGAAATACCAAAAAATAGTAATTTAATAATCATTGTGCAATTTATAAATGAAACCAACGAAAGTCCGGCAGGATAAAGTGTAAATAGTGATCTAAAAAAAAATTCAAGAAAAATAACTCTTGCGCTCCTACATACACACTCCTATATTATCCCTTCTTGAACACACATATACAAAACATATTGGCCTTGTTCATCACATAAAGAGAAAGAAGATGCTTAAAGAATACTATGGTAGCCAACTGAAGATAAAGCAGAAAAGAGCTTGGAAATAATAAGAAATAAAATAATTAAAGTTACATAAAGCCCCAACAGGAAGACAACAGAACTAGGCCCTCGTACTGCCAGAACTTTACAAGGCAGTACCCCTATAATCGGACAGGGGGAAACAATTAACACAGAGACAGGACAAAGACACTCATTCACTCAAGGGAAACTCTGGCTTGGTGAACTATGTAGAGATTTTTTGTTTTTTGTATCTCAACGCAAAGCTAAATATATGCTATCAGAAGGAGTATTAATGAATAAAAGAAAGTCGGGGTCACCAGATGTCACAGACGGTCCTGTGGGCTCAGAGAGACAGATGAGACAAAAGAGTGTTGGATGTGTGTAACAAAGTAATTGCGTGTTCGTTATTTTATAATATATACTACACACAAAAAGTTAAGGATCGGTATGTGAAAACAGGTGCGTAATAAACTCAGTTCACTACTGTTATTTATTTCTTAGTCCAGCCAAATTGTCATGAATTCTTGTTCAGCTGTAAGTGGGCGATGTTGTGTTAGTGCGAAAATTGCACGGGATTCTCTACTACTGAGCTGGGCTGCAAACGGAAAAGCGGAAACTTGCGAAAAATGACCTTGTTTTGGACCGTTCTGCCTGAACACATTGCACTTGCCAGATGGAAAAACCATTATGCACGTGCAAGCACTGCTGTTTATGTGTGAGATGCTGTCGCTGGCTTGGCTATATAAGAAGACATTCCACCAGTAGTAGGCCTGATCTGACAATGCCTCCACGACGAAAATTAAGCGAGTTGGATAGGGGACGAGCTGTTGCATGGTTCCAAGATGGTGTTCCCAAGCGAGAAGTGGCCAGGCGACTTCATGTGTCCATCTCGGTCATTGTCCGACTGATTCAATGCTTCACAGCCACTGGGATTGTCCATGAAAGACGCAGATCTGGTCGACCGAAGAAGACAACCCCACGTGACGATCGTCTCATTGAACGACAAGCCCTGCAGACAAGAACAGCCTCTTCCAGCATAATTCAAAGGCAGTTCAGGGTGGCTACTAACATCAACATCAGCCAGCAGACCATACGGAACGCCTACATGGGTTTAATCTCCGTTCTCGTCGCCCAGCAGTACGGCCACGCTTAACTCCAGCCCATAGGGCAGCACGCCGCACCTTCTGCGCACATCACGTGAGGTGGACACGTCAGCAATGGTCCCAGGTCCTGTTCAGTGATGAATCACGCTTCACCCTTCACCACAACGACGGCCGACGGAGGGTCTGGAGGCGCCCAGGGCAACGCTTTACTGACGCCACTGTCCAAGAAAAGGTGGCCTTTGGTGGAGGTTCTGTAATGGTCTGGGGGGCCTTCAGCCTTCACCACAGAACACCCTTGTATCATGTACAGGGTAACCTGACTGGCATCCGATACCGGGATGAGATCCTTCGACCGCTGGCTGTGCCTACACTGCAGCAGATGGGACCGAGGGCTGTCTACCAGGATGACAATGCTCGCCCCCACAGGGCAAGGGTGGTCAACGACTTCCTGCAGCAGTCTGGAGTCAACAGAATGGAGTGGCCAGCATGCAGTCCCGATCTCAACCCGATTGAGAACCTCTGGGATGAGCTGGATCGCAAAGTGAGGAGCCACCCCCCTCCCAGGGATGCCCAACACCTCTACCTGATGCTGCAGGCTGAGTGGCAGGCGCTTCCACAGAGGATCTTCACCAACCTGGTCAACTTGATGAGGACTCGCTGCGTCGAGTGCCAGAACAGCCATGGTGGTTACACGCATTACTGAGCTTTTGGGAGCATCAGTATGCCCTGTCTTGTGATTTCAATGACTTTGGGAAATCAAATTTGGATACGTACCCACTTTAATCAAATGTACACACCAAACGATTGCTCGAGATTGAAGGCAATTGTGTATCGTTATCACTACAGAATGGAATTACATGTTGGCCAAACTTCAACGCATTGACTTTCATATTTTGACAGTTATGAATGTTTGTGAAAGTGATCCTTAACTTTTTGTGTGTAGCTTATTTATATGTCTCTCACACACACATAACCTGTCATCCGGATGCCACAAGACAATCTGTCAACATATAACAATGAAAAAAAACAGATTTTGAACAAGGCCAATTTCTAATTAATTCTCAGAGAGAACAAATTCTTTAGTTTCTTCTTTTCTTATGTATATATATTAATTATTTTTGCCGCGTTCAACAAATTCTCAATACACAGAATCCCATGTCGAAATCTCAATATCTTCGAAGACACATGTCCACAATTGCACTATAAGCTTCAAAGTCTTTTTCCATTTAATAGATGACTGCAGTCCATACGAATAGTTCCTTGAATTATCTCCCTTGATTTATGTATCGCAATACATCAATATAACTGTCCAGAGTTTCTTCTCTTCTCTGTAGAAGTACGCAGCACTTGTAGGGAAAAATTATTCTTTAAATACTTTCTCTCAGGAACAGTCCATAAATCAACTCTTTATCACGTTGACGTCAAAGTATACATATACACCCCGAAGAGCTGTGTGCACAGTGATTTCTTCTTTCATTAGTTTTTCAGTCCCTCAAATTAATCACAGTCTCTTCACAATTGTAGCATTTCCCTTCTTGACTGAACTAATACAAGGAGTTGTCTCACCCAGCTCTGGCGTAGCATGGGATGCTCTCTCTCTCTCTCTCTCTGTGCCCAGCTCTGGCGTGGGACAGGCGTCACATATAAAGGCGGCATAAAGGCCACATGGCAGACTGGCGTAGAAGCCACAAGTGTGATTACATCGGCAAGAGAATCGAATACATCTCTGCGGAATCGTCCCGGGGGATGAAGCTGTGTCAGCAGCAAAAACCTAACACATCAGGTTAAAACATTCCTCTTCAGTCTAGATTGCAAAAGGCTGTTGCTAGACTGGCCACCAGGTAGGAACTGACTAAAATTGTAGTGAACACCATTTACAAAACATTATAGGACCGGGCTTCACTTCCTGTCACAATTTCAACCAATCAGAAATCGGCTTTCAAATTAGAAAGCACTCTGTGCACACACACACACACACTTACCGGAAAACTACACAACAAGAATGTGACGAAATAATACAATCACGTTCGTCACACTAGAGCTGATCATCATCTTGTCGGACGTCAGATCCTCACTACAAGTCATGAAAGAATGATGGCTCCTGAGTACATTAGAAGACAGGGCTCAGCAGGATGTTCTCTGCATATCAGCAGCAGGGCAGTTAAGATTTTTGCTCTCTCAGAGCAACAATAGGAACTGGGGCAGGGAAGGGGACTACCTAACTTGCTAGGGGCTGTTCAAAATTCCAGCATAGCATGATTTAAGTCATTTGGGAAATACTCCACTATTCTACACATCCTGTGAATGAAGGCCGATGCCCAAAGCACCAACACCCTGTCACTTGTCGTGCACCCCCATACTCTCCTCCACAGTGACATGAGGCATTTCCTGAAGGAGACGCCAGATCTATTTTTCTCTGATGCAACCAAAGAGGCATGGCGCTGGATGAGGGAGCACAACACTCAGAACTCTGAGGTGAATCAGGCATCCGCAACCACAGGTGCTGGCTGACATTACTCAGTAGCCTGTGGCCCAGACTGCGACTCTTGCCAATGGAAGAGTGTCTCAAGCAACAATTGGGAGACCAACATCAGCCACCTGTCGCCTCAACTCTCCAGCCCTCAAATCCTGCCCTCAAGCAGAGTCCTCCAGTCTGGCCACTTGCCGGCCTGAGGATCACAACCCAGACTGCAGGATCAATCAGTTGCTGGTGCTGACACCAGTGTGACAGAGGAGGAGTATGCACAGCCAACAGCAATTGGGGGACACAAGAGACAACAGCAGATAAAGGATCAGTTTTACTGTCTATCCTCCAGGCCCCAGTAAGAGTGAAAGAATTAAATCTCTTTGGTGTGTGTGAGTGTGAGTATGTCTCTATGAGTTGTGTATTGCATTTTCTGGTGCACGGGCATCATTAATAGGGGCTACCGCAGTAAACAGCAGCCCATGGCACAGATGAGAAAACCTATGGGAAAGTAAATCTCCAAACGAAGGCATGGCTGGAAGCAAGATCAAAGCCAACCATGGCTGGTCAGTATTCTGTCATAGCTAAGAAGCCAGGACACAGGGTTAATATTCACAGGACAGATCCCCCCCCCTCCCCTTTCCACTATGATCTTAAAAGTCTTCAACAAGGTATACATTTTACTTCCTCCATGTCCCCATGTCAAATGAAAATTAACAGCTAAAAAAAAACAGTGGGGCGAAAGACAGACAGACACAGAGAGTGAGAGCACAAGATAGTCACACATGACATACAGATGAAAAAAAAAATCAGAGAAAAGACAAATCAAAGAGACTGAAAACACTACTTGTCAAACAATGCTCAATTCTAATTTAAGTAAAATCACAGATTAAAAGACTAATTGTCAAAGAATATTTGAAACTAACTTACCACAAATCAGCAGTTGTTCCAAACATGGCAATTCCTTCTGAAAACAAAACGGAAAAAAAGCAACTATTAACATCTCACGTTGAATTAGTCTAAAAACGAAAAGCTTGCAAACAGGAAGCCAATACAAGAAACAACACACACACACACACACACACACACACACACACACACACACACACACACACACACACATGTACACACACACACACACACACACACACACACACACACACACACACACACACACTTTAAACCTCCAGTTTCTTACTGAACTGAAATATTTTGAATGTAAGTAAACTAGCCCAATCACAATAACCACAGTTCATATGCAATCTTCAGTTGATGACTGCAGAAAGACAGGTGTGTGAGGATGATCTGCCTTTGTGATGTACCTCTGGGATTTCTCTTCCTTTGCCAAATTGACTACTTGGTCACTCTACATTTTAGTTTGTTTGTAAAACACTGAAGTGCAAAAAAGGAAATCTTTATTTTGTTTTCAAATATATGTGATAAAAAAAAAAATTGCAAATTATAATTCCATATGTGCCCTGTCTCTTCATTCTCCCCCCCCCCTCCCAACTCCCCCCCCCCCCCTCTCTCTCTCTCTCTCTCACTTACCTCATTATTACTGACAATCCTTCCTTCCTTCTTTCACCTTGTAATGTCTGTTCCACACACCTGCCCAGGCAAAGCCCGGTACAAATGCTAGTGTCATATATTTGTGTTGCTTTCATACAGTTAAGCCATGGATCTAACTCTTCCAACAGACGCTGCATTTTCAACTCACCAGTTTATCCAGTTCAGATTCATCTTTCACCAAGTTGTTGCTAAGGAGGAGAACCTGAAAAATACAATCCCATTAAGTCATATTAGGGACCAGATAAGTACTGGGAGAGAGACTCAAGACTGACATTTTATTCGTAAAGGCCATAGCCCCATAGAAAGGGGATATACATTTTAGTCACAAATGGATATAAATCTTCTTTATGTTGAATAAACACTTCTCCTTTTAAATGCCTGATATATACATAAATAGCAAATTTCTTTGTAGCCGGGTGCTAACAGTACATTTCTTGGCCACCCGTCGTAGATAATATAATTTGTTCATGAGTTAGCTTCCCCCTTACTTCCCTTGATCAATGGATCACAATTTTCTTGTGTAAACTCTTTAAATTATGAATACCTCAGAACCTCCATAGTTGTATATACGTCACTGAAGTCACAAAAATTAATGTATTCTATTCATTACAACCATATTTTCTTAAAACTGGTATTTCGCACAATTAATCTTGGTGCCATTTTGAATTGTCCGACGAACAAACCGTAAATAATGATTGATTTCACAAAAAGTATGAGAGAATCCAAAGAATCCGAGAACGCGCATTGAAAGTAAAGTCCATAAGCTCTCATTTCGTGTATCGCATGCCTATGATCTTTTCTGTACAAGCTTGCGACTATACAAAATGACTGACGGTGCTAGCTCCCTTGAGCAAGTCATCTTCTTTGTTTGTCGAGTTTTGATCTAAATTGTCGTTTTACGAAATTCGGACTTCCCAATTGGAATCTTCTTAAGGCCTCCATTTCTATCATAGAAGCAACTAAAATTGTATAAAAATTATCATCCGATGGACCATTTCAACAGAATAACATTTCATCGAAAATTGTGTCAAAAACACATGGTGATGGCCATATGGCAATGAAAGCAAGTTGTGTTTCCGATCAAATTTTAAACATTAAGTTCTTCGCTCAGACGGCATCTTGGATAATTAAAATTATATGTATAAAAAGAGCGAAATGCCAGCTATTCATTCATTACAAAATTATTTCATGCTGTTTGGTATTTTTCATCGAAATAGAGGAAAATATGACGTAAACTCGTTAAAAGTGGGTTCATTCTCGGTCTTTAATCACCAATAACTTTACAAGCCACAGAATTGTCAAATATGGCTTACTGTATTTTATTCCTTGGGTTCTGAGGTTTTCATCGATATCAAATATGTCTGGATACTCTGAACGGACGGCGAGCTAGACAACACAGAAGCTGCAACAGATAGCACAAATTTTGTCATTTACTGTCTCGCAAGGCCCATTTTGAGTGCGGTGCTGTGTTGTCTTCTTTGCGGTCCGATCCAGCTGTATATATCTGGGGCGCTGCGTGAGTGTTCCCTAGAGTGTCCCTGAGTGTGTCCTGAGAGTGCGTTCAGAGAGAATGCTGAGAGCATGCTCAGTGCGCTGAGTCATATCAACTTTTAGTTGTAATATATGGTGGCTCTTTGAAAAGTGTTTAACTGAGTTTGTAATCCAATTACTGTTTCTAAGACCAAGATCTCACTCTTGCCTTTACACAATCATACATACTTAAAACACATTTATATAGCTTTCCATGAATACCATTTTTAAGCAAGATGGGTCACAATATTGTTCTATTAACAGAATCAAACACCTTATCGAAATCAATAAATTCCACATAGTGTTAACAATTAAAAAAAAAAACTGTTTCTGTATGAATGCCATCAATGTAAACATGTGCTTAACAGAAGAGTAGGTTTTCTTAAATCCAGCTTGATATTCTCCAGTAATATTTTCTTCCACCTGCTCCTGCAGTCTCATACTAATAATAGCACTGTACAATTTGCTGCACACATTACACAATGAAATATCTCTGTAATTATTAGGATCAGTTGCATCGCCTTTTTTACACATCGGAATTACAATAGATTCTGACCAACATTCGCGTCCAGCCTGTTGTTTAGTCCATGAACCCTGTCACACACAGTATCCTGAGACAGTTTTAACTGATTTGTAATACAGTTTTTCAACACATTTTCACAATCTGCAGAGGTCTCATTTTTGTCCCGAGGTAATCCATAAAAGATTAGATCATTTCTCTTGGACCTTCCCTTGAGATCATTGATTTTTGTTTTCCATGTCCTCCATCTTCTTTATCAGGTCCTGGTTCTGCTGCTGCAGACTGCTGACTTGCTCCCAAAGGCTCTTCAGTTCTCCCTGCATGGCAGAGTACTCTTCACGTAGAGTGTACTCGTCTTGCTTCACCTCAAGCTTAATGTCAAACTTCAATTCCATATAGTTCAGCATGCACATAACGTTGGCAAGCAAAAGTTCTTTCCCTGGTAGACTGGAGGTTCTGTCATGGCTACGTTTCTTCATGCTGGGCCCTGACTTGCTGTTCCTCCGCAAGCCAGTCGAGTCTGCCTCATGCTTTCTCCGCTCTGGGATGGGTTAGGCCCTGAGTTGCTCTCAGTGTTACCACTCTGGAGATGAAAACTTCCCCAGAACAATATGAGAGGAGCAGACCTAAGACAGCACCGGCTGCTCTGCACTTCAACCTATATCAAGCTGACCCAAATAACACATTTCTGCTTTGTTTGTTTTGGCATAAAGTGCTGAACTATGAAACTGAAACTGCTACATGGTGTCACAACGTTCTCAAATGAATCGGGAGACATAAATCCTTCTTAAACCAGCAAAACAGACCAATATTCTGGAGAGCATTGAATGTGCAAATTATCATACAAAACACCAAGTCACACCCTAGTGGGTGGGGGTGGGGTGGGGTGGATGTTGTTGGGGGAAAAGAAAGAAAGAAAGAAAGAGAGAAAAGGAATAATTTTAATTTCAATGAAAAAGATGGGCAATTATACAGTTTCTTTATTCTGCCTTTGTCCTGAGAAAAGGAAATGGTAACCCGCAAACTTTCGCTCAGAATGTTTAATATCTAACAAATATGAGAAATTGTCATTGGATGACAGTTCTTCAACAATATGAGCACAAAAATACCAAGAAGGAAAAATATGGAAATGCTGAAAAAGCAAACAAAAGAATTTAAGAGGATACTACACCATCGACATCAATGTGTGAAAGATACCAGGAAATAATTGTTTTAAAAGCACTCTAACACAAGACACAGCTGCCCCCAAACAAATTTACTACCATCAGTGGACTGAAACTGTCCAGTGGAGGCTGAGAGAGAAACTCAGAGAGAAAGAGGAGAGAGAGAGAGAGAGAGAGGGGGGGGGGAGAAAGAGAGAGAGAGAGAGAGAGAGAGAGAGAGAGAGAGAGGGAAGAATGAGACAGATAGACTAAAATATGCCATTAATTTCATCTAGTATTCATATATTAATGTATCATATACCTGTACGGGTTGTCTTCTCTTCGGACATCCAAGCAACACAGACTACAACCAGCATACCAAAACAGCACAGTGTGTTGAAAAACAACAGCAGTCATAACACTGACAATCATGAAATATTGAGTCACTGGGTCATGGAAGACCCAGGAAGTATGGTAAAGGTTAATGTAAG
>CM065723.1:70479811-70607311 GCA_033310375.1 Conus canariensis
GTGTGTCTATGGACAAGGTGGACCCTTTGAACTGAAGAGACTTTGATCTATGCTTGTGGTTGAAGTCAGGAGAGATTTGTTGTCTGTTTGTCATGCTAAGTCTTTGTCGAGTGTTTGACAAGGCAGCGTGAGAGGCCTGCAACTTCATTTTATGTCTGTGTGTGACACTGGGTCCACTGCGGACCAGAACTCTGTGTGTGTGTGTGTGTGTGTGTGTGTGTGTGTGTGTGTGTGCGTGTGTGCGTGCATGCGTGCTGCGTGCGTGTGTGTTTTGTGTGTGTGTGTGTGTCAACAGGCATTTTCATTGCAGGTGTGTGCTCACATGCACAAACATTCACACACACATAATTTAACATAGTTCCAACAAACTTTAACTATTCCACTGCAAAGCAAAACACTAAAGCGTTGAAGTTTACTTCCTAAATGTAAAACTTACTGAGGCCATTCAGGTTTGCAATCTTTTCAATGCAGTTTGTAGATAAACTCAGTTTTCTGGAACAATAAAAAACAAAAAAACAGTAATCCAACCTAGATTGTAAACTGTTCAAAAGAGCTTGAAGGCATTTCTTCTCTACAGACCTGCAGTCAAGCTCTCCCTAGATCTTCTTCAAATAACACAATACACTCAACCATCTGGCTTTATTGCTATTTTTTTCCCCTATGTGCCCTTCCTAAATCACAATAACAGTTTAACATAAGTAAAACCAAGACAGCAAGAACTTCCCAACTCATGTGCGATACTCCATCCAACACAGGATGCACAACACAGATCTTGTTGACAGATTCAACTGAATATTGTTTAGCTGCTAAATCATAACCGTTTTGCCCATTTTCAGGTTTGTGTAAAGCTAAGCTCTGACTGGCACTGACAATGTAACGTATATTGAGATAAAGATAATCCTTCATCATCATACACACACTTATTGTACATAAGAGATCAAAATGAGAATGTGAAATTGAATATTTTACAGTATTTACTGCTAATGTGTCTGAATATTTTACAGTATTTACTGCTAATGTGTCTGAATATTTTACAGTATTTACTGCTAATGTGTCTGGGAGTGTGGCAACTATGAGGCATGAAGCCTGCTCTGTCAATGTCAAGGTCATGGGTTTAAACCTGGTGGCAACACTGCATAACTGAAGTGTGGGCTTTAGCACCTAATGGTGACAGACACACACTGACTATCAGGGAGGATGTTTGAGGGACAGAAAGGAGGAGCATATGGTGAGGAGACAGGGGAAATTCAGGGGGAGGGGGGGGAGGGGGGGGGGGATGCGAGGGAAGAGAGGGAGAGGGAGCATAATTTACCTATTTCATTCATATTTTCCCCATGCCCTGTTTGATTTTCTGTGCTTGATTCTTTATCACACACACACACACACACACACACACACACACACACACACACACACACACACACACACATCAGTATTTCCTCTAGAATGTATCTGTTCCAAACTATGTTGCTCAAGTCTTAGTAAAATCCCCCTTCCCCATTTGTGTGTGTGTGTGTGTGTGTGTGTGTGTGTGTGTGTGTGTGTGTGTGTGTGTGTGTGTGTGTGTAAAACAAATAAATAGAAATAAATAAACAAAACAAAACAAAAAAAAGAAAGAAACAAAGAAGAGAGAGAAAGATTTACTAAGCACAACAAAAAATGAAAAAGTTAAGAATTCTGACACAAAGAGGAAAAAGGATAAAGAAGTCACTGACATGCAGCACACAAGGGTAGAGAGGGAAGCATCCATTTTTTCAATGGGAGGTTTCTGGGCGCACAGCTTTATTTCTTCAGCTTCACAAGCCTTCACGTTCTCCCTCTCTTCCTGTGAAAAACAAAGAAAGAAAGAAAACAGTGTAACCCTTAGCTTCTTTCTTCCTTTCTCCTCAAACCAACTCTACACCTACCCCACTTCTCTGTTTAGTTCTCTATCAAGGTGACAGATCAATATTATCAGATAACATTGAAGTAATTTCAAACATTCTTTTCCCAGAAAATGTTTTTATTTCCAAACTTAAGCATCATTAAGCATAGATAATAAATACAAAACAGATACCAATTCAATTAAAGGTACTGACATGACAGGATGTGAAACCATTAACAATTAATCACAGTTGTTTGTGCATTTCATTACAAATATTTATGAGCAAAATGATAACTACTAAAGACATAAAAAAAAAAAAATGTTCAAAATTACAAGAAAGAAATGACCAAAGAAGTTTGGAAGAAATTAACCTATATTAGGAAAAAATTAAACAAAAAACGCACACACACACACACACACACACACACACAGAGAGTTGGTAATTGCCATAGCTTTTGTATGCTGTAGTATGCTGTAAACCAAATGATGTCGTACTCCAATAAAGGCAAGTATTGGAAGCCACCGTGCAACAAGATTTCAGTGGGACATGTTAAAACGAGCAGCATACTTTTCTATTTCATATCTGGTTTTCAAAAACACAATAAAAATTTGAACTGATGGTAAGTTCTTTTCATATTTACATTTAATAATAATAGATTCGGCAAGTAGCAAGATAAAGTCAAACATTCTATCAGATCTGAAGTTATAATCATAACCAAACAGGGCAGTATTTTCATCCAGCAAAGAATTTACAATTTCACATTTTCTGTCTACCGCATTTTGAAACTCTAGCCAGAAACTTCGCACATGAGGACAGGGCCAAAATGTATGTTGAATGTTTTCTTTTTCTCTTTTACAAAAAGAGCATTTTTCTGACTTTTCAATCTCCATGTTTTGCAAAATAATATTGGTTGCAAGTATTCTGTTAATAATTCTCATTTGAAAAGAACTTTGTGACAAGTTTTAACCCATATAACTTCGTTCTGTAGTCTTACATTCCATTTATTGCAAAAAGCTGGTTCTGTTGTATCTTTTTTGAACAAGTTAAAATAAAGTGTGGCTCCTCTTGAAACTATACAAATATCCATTAATAACTTACTTGCCTTCCTTTCCTCACAGTATCTTATTTCTAGTCCGGTTTCCTTTGAATACTTTTTCACAACACTAACTCAACCATTATATGTGTATTGACACCATATTTTTCAACAAAGGACTGGCAACTTAAAAATTTTTGCTGTTCTTGTCCAACAGATTCTGTATGCAGAATACATCATTTTCAACCCAGTTATTATAAACGTTTATCTGCCCCCAATTTTCAAATTAGAATTACAAAGCAAAGGTTCTGAACAGAATTCCTCTACACTTTTAACCTTTACCAGATGACACTTTTGACTACACAGACCCAATCATGTGGGTCGCCCAAGACCCACACATTTTGTAGAGGCTTTTCCTATTGCTTATCCCTATTCAGATCATGTGGGTCTTGTAAGACCCACACCTGATAAAGGGCGGTTCAGAAACTTATTCCTCATCCGATGGCTTGGGTCATGTGCGACCCATTAAAATATGTAGGTACTGGGGGAACCGTGACTAATTATGCTAATATTTAATTGTGCCCATAAATGAAATTTCAGTGACCAATGGCTATTAAGATCGTTGAGGAACTCCTAAGATTTCGTGAGCGTAGCTCGATCCATTCATAAGATATGATGTTTTTCTTGGGTCACTGGGTCATGGAAGACCCAGGAAGCACAGTAAAGGTTAACATGAGTAATCTTACCTATTTGTTTGTATGTGTTTAAGACGTCTCTTGAGAAGTCATTTGAGTTATCACTCCAAGACAGATTAGATCCAAGTTTATTAATGATTTCTGCCTCTTAATATGAATGAAAAAAGCACTTTCTTCCATCTGCGTTTACTTGATACAATTTTGCCAGTCCCAGTTAATTTCATAGCATTGACTGCTTCCGTAAGACTGGTACTCCTATACCCTCCCCCCCCCCCCCAACACACACACACACACACCCCACACACCCTGCTCTATGCTTTTCACAGATGTTTCCCTGTCAGTTTTTTTCTCTCTCTCTTTTTTTGCCCTAGACAAACTTGAACATAAAGTTCTGGATTTCATTCATTATATAGTCCAGTGGGTTTGGCAATAACATCCATTGACGGGTTAGTTTTGATAATAAGGTTATAGATTTAAGCACAACTACTTTGCAAAGCTGTATTGTCTGCCTTTTTGGTCAAGTTTTGTACAATGTTTTGATTTCCACAAACTTTTTTTCAAGGTTCATAATTTCTCAGTTTAAAGTCATGTGTAAACCAGATGCCCAAGATTTTTAATTTTGGTGGGTTCCATCCACATTCTTCAAGTTTAAGCCTTTCTTGTTCTGATAATGCTATTATCCTCTTGAGTAAATGAATATTACTCTGTCAAACATCCTTGTCTTATTCATGTCATATTTACAATTATATGTAATGTGTACTAGCAGACATATCATATGAGGTGTAATACAGTCATTGGTGGGACCAATGGACAATGATAAGGGAGACTTCAACATGTGATTGAGTGTGTGTGCATGCATGTGTGTGTATGTGTGTGCTAGTATGTATGTGTGCATGCATGTGTGTATATGTGTGTGTGTGTGTGTGTGTGTGTGTGCATGTGCACACGTGTGTGTGTGTGTGTGTTGTGTGTGTGTGTGTGTGTGTGTGTGTGTGTGTGTGGTGTGTGTGTGTGTGTGTGTGTGTGTGTGTGTGTGTGTGTGTGTGTGTGTAAACTTGTGTGTGTGTAAACTTGTGTGTGTGCATGCATGTGTACTTGTATGTGTGCCTGTGTGTGTTAGTGTGTGTGTGTGTGTGTGAGTGTGCGTGTGTTAGTATGTGTGTGTGCATGTGTATGTGTGCACGTGTATGTGTGTGTTTCTCTCTGTTTGTGTGTGTGTGTGTGTTTGTTTCTCTGTGTGTGTGTGTGTGTGTGTGTGTGTGTGTGTGTGTGTGTGTGTGTGTGTGTTAGTATGTGTAAGAATGAGCATGTGGTGTGTGTGTGTGTGTGTGTGTGTGTGTGTGTGTGTGTGTGTGTGTGTGTGTGTGTGCATGTGTGTGGTTGTGTGAGTATTCATGTTTGTTTGTGTGTGTGTGTGTGTGTGTGTGTGTGTGTGTATGTGTGCATGTGTGTGTGCGTGTACAAGTGTTTGAGCAAGTGTGTATGTGAGTGTGTGCAATCTATCCATCATGCTCAGTTACACACCCTCACACATTTCTTATCTTACATAATGTGAGTCACACAGAACAAACGTATGTCACAATGGCGTGGCATTGACAACATGCATATATATAATATATATATATATATATATATATATAGGCTAGAAGATGGACACAAGAAAATGAGAGAAAAAGACAAAGAAATGTGAATGACTTACAAATTTGGCAATAGCCTCCTTGATTGTAGTGGCTTTCACCGCCTGAAATTTAAGATAGTAATCATTTGATGAAATACATTGGCAGACTGATTCTATAAACTTATCAAAGTGGAAAAAAAAAAAAGCAAAATTTTTTGCCTGGAGCTCAAAAAACAAGTGTGGAGAATGCACACACCAATACTTATTATACCACATCAATTTTTTTTTTGTGATGAGTTTGAATTTTTGACAGTGGAGTCAAAGATCTTGAGTTCGAACCACTTCTTCGTCTTGTGGGGTAAGATTTTTACATCTTGAAAACTATCCCGCACCGAATAGGTACATGATTCTGTTCAAGAAATGTTCAGGCAGCAGAAGGAGGGAGAAGGCCTCCATCTTGCATAATGCCATGCCCAAGACAAGGTGACTCTTCATGGCCCTTTGTTGAAGACAACACATTTACATCAATTGTTCTGATCAGGACGCTATGTTCTCATCAATACATATTTGATTCCCTCATCAAAATCAAACAGAAAAAAAGGAATGAATAATAATCTCTGATAACTTATGTGTATGGGAAGTAGACCATACCAATCAAAGAAGGATAATGTTTTGAAAGAAAGCTTGTTTATATCAAGCACAATTTCATACAGTGTCCCAAGTTACACATGAACTGTGCAAAACCGAGTATCTGTAAAACTGATCAGAATACCAAAAAAAAAAAAAAAAAAGGCAATTACTTCCTGGCATCTAAATATGGCTTCATTCCACATAACACATTGTATTTTCATCACGTTTCCTTGTTAACTCTTCAATATCATGTTGAAGTAATTAATTTTAGTAATGGGTTTTATCAATGATTCTTCCCAGAACAGCACAGCCAATATCAACCTGCAAACAAAACTACACAGTCTAAATCTCTCTAACATCTCACCACTGGAAACTCCAGCAAGCTCAAATTAGTAAGCCAAAGAAGAAAGGAAACAGTTTGATTTGGAACTGGGAACTTAGATCCATTCATGCAAAGCCAGTGCTAGGGACCAAATCTCTTCTCCTTCCCTTTATTTCAGAACTGTAAAAGCAAGCAACTTTTAGATGTAACCTGTCCGAAACAACTACACTGTCACTGTATGTGAAGCTGGTGATAGGTACAATTCAATGTTTTCTACCTCAGAACCACAGAACTAGACAGATGTGAGGGCCTCAGGTACAGCCCATGGGTATACCTTAACTCACAGTTTAACTCAATACTGGAAAAGTGTGAAGGCCTCAGGCACAGCCCATGGGTATACCTTAACTCACAGTTTAACTCAATACTGGGCAAGTGTGAAGGCCTCAGGCAGCCCATGGGTATACCTTAGCCCACAATCAAACTTAATAATAGACAGGTGTGAAGGCTTCAGGCACAGCCCATGGGTGTACCTTAACTCACCGTTTGACTCAACACTTTGCCTACAGTTTCACTCAATCCTAGACACATGTGACAGCCTCAGGCACAGCCAAGGGGTATACCTTAGCCCACAATTTACCCCATTCAGCCTTACACCCCAACATTACTGAGGTGTCACTCAACAACACCACAAACCTGCGCCCGAGCAATGCTCTGGTGACAGACCTGATGTTCTCAACCCATATTGCTCCTAAACTATGCAAGGTAAAGTTTTTAAATGTGACACACTTAAAGGTAAATTACTAAATAAAGCTTTGAAATCTTTGAATCAAAACCGAGTCTATTATTTACATTGAAATATGGTGTTATATAAAATGTAAATATTCCTTGAGTTTGTCAAAGCATCGAGAACTTCAAAATATGTAATATGATATGAAATTCTTATTTGATACCTAGCAATTAATCTTGTTATAAGTGTGTGGATTTTTTTGCATCTGGGCAGAATAATTTTCCAGATATATAGAGTTAATATGAAGTACCCAGTCTGTTCATGTAACTATAAAACTATGTATTTGTTTAAATCAAAGCATCAAAACTCTGACAGCATGTCATACTGTGTGAAAGTGTAATATCTCTCTTTACAATCACTTGTCAATAGCCATTTTCTCTCTTTCTTTTTTCTTTATTTTTTTTATTTATATATTATTATTACTTTTTTTTATCTTGGCAACAAAGTTTCTGAGACAGTGAAATTGAAGGCAAGTATCCCTTCCATTCAAGAGGGTCAGTCTAATCTGGCCATGCAGGAGAGGCTACCCAGGCTGTACACTTGGAAAGGTTGAAAGGTTAAAGCACTTGTACTATACACATTATCTCGGATGGGGAAACACAAACAAAATCAAAATATTCCTTACTCTGTATACCCCATCACATGCGGAGTCATAATGTTAAAGGTCGAACTTTGCCTGGGTGGCTTTTGGGTGTCTGGCATGGTATACTAATCACATTTTAAATAACAAGGACACACGAAGTTTAAGCAACAGATGCATTTTGGGGACTGCTACTCAAGACCCCACTGGATAATTTCCTTTTCAAAGCGCTCAGCTTTCAGTCAACTATTGTACAAAACGAAGTCAAAGAGCCAAATTGTGTGTTTATTTGACTTTTGTGTAAGCTGCTTAAAGTTCAATGATGTTTTCTAGATGAAATCACTTCTATCTTCGGCGAAATCAAAACAAGCAAAGATGAGTTTGAAATTAACTGCATGTCCGAAGTTTTCCTCGAACGTTTATATTTATGCATGACGCTGAATATGTTTTGTTAATCTACATCGAACTTATGTAAATTCTTACGGCTGAAAAAAAAGAGAAAAAAAAAAAAAGGGAGGGGGGGGGGGGGGGTGGCGGGTACTGTAGAGGTCACATAAATCATTGGCTGTTGCTTAGGAAAATATTATCTTTACGTCATCAGAGCCAGCTTCATGATATCAAAATACAATTCATGGTGACAGTACTGCTCTCTCCGTAAATAAATTTGCGTAGAAAAATAAGAAAAGATGAATCTGTGTCGCTAACTCGGAACCCACCATATTGGATCAGTTGAAATGTTGGCTGGTAACTAGGCAACATAACTTGTGGAAACGTTGAGAACGAAGGGAAGCAACTCCGCTGCCGTTGTCTGCAATTGTCCAGAGAGTGAAGATTCCTTCGGCCCTGTGTCCAATGTTACAAACAAGACTTGTATAATACTTTGCTTTTTCTTTTTCTTTCCTTTTTTTTCTTTTTTTCAGACGCATCGTTTGAAAAAAAAATCAACATGGAATATATAACATGAATCCTCTTTCCTCCACGTACAACACTGTCATCTTGGAATTGAATGCAGACATCAACATTTTCCCCAACTCTTTTCACTTCTTAATTAGTGCAACCTAAGAAAAAAAAATCATTGGTTTTTTTTTCTTCTTATTTTGTATTTTCATCAAAAATAATTGTTGTTGTTTTTCTTATTTTGTATTTTCATCTGTGTTCTCATACAATGTTTGTCGTGTTTACATGCCGTTCACTGAATGGACACTGAATTGAAATATTGTACTAAGCCTTATATTTCTTCAAACACATTATCTAAAAAATGAAAAAAAAAATTTTTTTTAAGCTATGTGGGGTGTGTGATATAAAATAGTGACATAACTACAAGTTGGTTATTGTTCCTAAACTGGAAGTCTATGATATCAATCTTCCTTCCTCCACCTCCCACCCTGTCACCTTACAACTTAATAAGTTACACCTGCAGACACGTTTCCCCCAACTCTTCCCTCCCCCACCCCACCCCCCTTAATTTGTGCCATTTCACGTGTAAGAAAGAATAATTCATTCTTGGGCTTTTTGTGTGTGTGTGTGTGTGTTTTGTTTTGTTTTGTTTGTTTGTTTGTTTTTTTTTGTCTGTCTCTGTTTTCATACAACGTCTGTCGTGTTACATGCTGTGTCACTGAACGAACAAAACGGAATTCAAATCAAACGCTATCATTTTACAAAAACCATTGTGGATGTAGCCGGGTGCTAAAAGTGTATATTTCTTGGTCACCCGTCGTAAACGAGAGATTTTGTTCATGAGTTATCTTCCCCTTACCTCCCTTGATCGATTGATTTCATTTTATTGTATAAATTCTTTAAATCATGAATATCTCAGAACCTACATAGTTGTGTATATGTCGCTGAAGTCACAAAAATTAATGTATCCTATTCACTACAATCGTGTTGGACTGAGAAGCCCATATCTTCCCTAAAACTGGTATTTCGACCAAATTAATCTTGGCGCCATTTTGAAATATCCGACGAACAAACTGTAAATAATTCCTGATTTCACAAAAAGTATGAGAGAAGCCAAAGAATCCATGAATGCGCATTGAAAGTAAAGTCCATAAGCTCTCATTTCGTATATCGCATGCCTATGATCTTTTCTGTACAAGCTTGCGACTATACGAAATGACTGACGGCGCCGGTCGCTTGAGCAAGTCGCCTTCTTTGTTTATTGTCGGAGTTTTGATCTAAATTGTCGTTTTATGAAATTCAAGCTTTTCATTCATTACAAATTATTTCGCACTGTTTAGTATTTTTCATCGAAATAAAGGAAAATATGACGTAAGCTCGTTAAAAGTGGGTTCATTCTTGGACTTTAATCGCCAATAACTTTACACAGCCACAGAATTGTCAAATACGACTTATTGCATTTTATTCTTTGGGTTCTGAGGTTTTCATCGATATCGAATATGTTTGGATACTTTGAACGGACAGCGAGCTAGACAACGCAGAAGCTGCGGCAGATAGCACAAATTTTGTCATTTGCTGTCTCGCAAGGCTCATTTTGCGTGCGGCGCTGCGTTGCCTTCTTTGCGGTCCGGTCAAGCTGTATATAAGTGGGAGCGCAGAGTGTTGTCGATCAGTGTAGCCTAGAGTGTTGCCTAGAGTGTTCGCTAGAGAGGTGCTGAGTGCTGAGAGAGAGAGAGTTCCCAGGCAGTGTTCCTGGTTGAGCTCCTTGCCATGGGAGAGAAATAAAAAGAAGAAAAACTCCACGTCGTCCTGTGTGTCTTCTTGACTGGCTGCTGTCCCTTGGTTCCTGCACATATCACCATCTGCCTGTCTTCATCTGCACACCCCTTACCCCTCCAAACCAACACATGTAAAACAGTTGTAGGTGTAAATATGCGCAGATTGTCCTCCGGTGTATAAGAAAGAAAGAATGAGACACAGGAAAGATGAAAAAAAAAAAATCATGCACATTTCATGTAATGAGTTTTTCCCTCTTATATCTAAAGATTATCAATGTACATTGATTAAATGTGAGTTGACATGCCAATTATCGCACATCGTAGTGGTAGGTACACAGTGAGACTTCATGCAGGTTATTGTACCAGTTGCAGAGATGAAAGATCACAGAGTGCAACTGTTGGGGAGGGGGGGGGGGGGGGGGGGTTGCGGAGGTAGACCATGGAGTCTGGAGAATGAGGTCAGGATTCTTCCAGCCTGGGAGTATTGGGAATCGAGACAGGACTTTTTGGGATCATGAATAGGAATGGAAACTACCACTGAATTACAGTCACCATTCACAGCTGCTTCTTTGTGTATGTCCACGACAACTAAAATGAACACTGTTGACCAACTTGCAGTATGAGTTCATTGTGATTACGGAACTGTACAATTATGATGCTGTGTAGTCATCATTCTTTCATTTTTGTGAGAAGGAGAGGTTTGGAGGAGAATTGAATAAAAAGCTTTTTTTCCTTCCGTTTTACCAGCATACGTAATCACCAGGAACACCAAATGTGAAGTTTCTCAGTTCAGCATATGATTCCATTTTCTGTTTGTTCACAGCATGGTTTTAACTGAGCTGGAAATGCGAGTATTGGGGCTGGAGAAGGCACTGTCTGTATTTAGCCTACTTCTTTCGGAAGCCTCGTACACCAGCAAAAATGGCATGGAGAGTACAGCGCAGGAAAATATAGGCCTACAGGAGATGTTTTCACCTATGAGTACAGTAACTGTACTTATCTATGACCACTGTGACAAAGTCGCCCGAACAAAAGGAGCCTGCAAGTCTATGGCAATACTGTGTCATGGTTCTGGAAGAAGAGAAGTAGGACTTACCGGTTCAGGTCAAATAGGATCTAGGTTAAGATGCATGGTATGATATATGGCTTGACCATGACATCAACATGGGGATTAAGATCAGGACACCAGACCATTTCCAGAAATGATAATATAGTCTTGATAATATTTTGATGACCTTGATGAAGGCTGTCAGGAATGATCAGAAAATATACCAGAAAAAACAAACTATAGATGCAAATTCGCAATATTCTGTCCATCTTGTGTCTGTACGACAAACCTCAGCTCCTGAAGCCTAAAATCTTGCTGTGTAGCAGTTTTCACTTCATGGTAATGACGTCTGGAGTAACATAATCCACCAGCATTATTTCATGTAGGGACATTGTGGGTAAAACAACTGATCTCGTCAGCTTGGTGCAGATCATGGACAATATTTCAATGTGAGCTGGCATGGTATGAGATGTGGTCACCATCCTTGCAACTAGACATCAGACCAATAAGGGGGTTGCCATCAGTGAAACCATAGAATTTGCAGCGGTAAAAATAAAAATGATAATGAAATTGTTCTGGACCAAAAACAACTACTTACATTTTCTTTTTAACTATCACTTTTTTGTTGGGGTAAGGGCATGACTTGCATAGTAGATAACTTTACCATGTTGGCCCCAATGCGACTGTGCTAGCATTAGCCATGACCTCAGTTTCTGTCTTAGGAGATTCTGCATTGCCCCACACATGAGACAGTCGTCACTCTTGGACAGGATCAATCAGTGGTCACACTGTCTCGCACAGTGGCCGTGAGAAAAGCTGGGTCATGGCATTCGATTCTACAAAGTGCATCACTTGCCCTTGTCCAATACAGGAAAACACAAGAGCATGCTTATGAACAGCATGATTATACACTGCTAGTAGTGAATTCCATCAAATACCTTGGACGATGTCGGCTGGAAAAAGCATATTGAGAACAACTGCTCCCAAGCTATTTAGATTCTTGGTTACTCGAGTAGAAACATGATGGTCGGCTCCCAGACTGCCAGGGTATGGGGCTATACTGGTCCTGGTCCCTACATTAGGGGTGCTGGGGGGTTGACTAATCGAAATGTTTTGCAGCTGGGAGCAAAGTGAAACATAGGGAGCCTGCTGATGGTGATGTACTTTTATGTTTTGTGGTCGGCTAGGATCTCCAGATCCACCTTAACGTGACAGAATAGCCAGCTGTGACTGTTGTTACCCAACAAATTAATTGACAATAAAAACATTAAGCAGTCAAGTTATCTTATCATTTCTGACCACTCTAGAGACAGACTTTTTTCATCTTAGCACCAGATTATTATGATAATATTTGAAACTTATTGTGAACACATGTTATGAAACATTTTTCGTCTATGTACACACTCAATAGACAACGTAATTTTGCATATGCATTTATATGTTCCACTCTAGTGCTTGCTTGCTTTGAACATGGACAACGTATTGTCCAATGAGAAGTGAGAAAATGAAGCTGAAAATTTCTTGTGAATTAGTAATTAGAAGAATGATTTCTGTACTGCTCACATTTATTTTTGAATAAGAGATTCAGAAGAGCAAAGTTTCCACAATTTTGATCTGTATTTTAAGCAATGGAATATAATTTGATGTAGGAATCTCTCAAGTCTTGAATTTCAATTGTAGCTTATGACATACTTACATGCCCTGTCGATGGTCTCCAACTTCCGGTTTACGCATTAAAAGCATCTATTAATATGAAAAAAAAAAAAAGACTATAAACACCAAGAAAAGTAATAGTTGTCTTATTTTTAGTGTTTCGTGCCAAGAAAAGTACATATTTTTGTGCATAAAAATCATTCAACATTTGCACACCCCACAAAAACAATGCAGGCATTAAACAGCAACAAAAAAATCTTTATTCTTTTGCATTAAACAGCAACAAAGAAATCTTTATTCTTTTACATTTCCATATGCATTGTAAATAAGCAATCAATGGCACTCTACCAGAAGGGTAAATAAATAAACTAATTGCGCAGCTTGAAAAATGTTTACTGCAAGCATGATTGTTTGAAACAAGCAAAACAAAACAAAAAAAACAACAACAAAAACCACACACACACAAATACTTGATTTTAACACATTAGAACACCAGTGAATTAAAGAAAAATATTGCGTGTAGTTTGCTTGTAATGAAAATCATTTTTGTATGATGAAAATTGAAATTAACATAAAACTTATCCATTCTTAAGAAGAAAAAAAGAGAAAGAGGGGAGGGGGAGAGGGATGATGGAGACAGACCAAGACATGAAGGTGGGCACGAAGTGAGGAATGGAAAGGAGCAGGAGGGAAGAGGATGAGGGGGCATAGCCTGTACAGCAGATTCATAAATGGCAAATTATGTACAGGAATCCATACATGATAGTCTTGAAAAGTATAAATATCAAATCTGTAAATGTATGCACACAGACATTGCACTCACTCATCATATTTGCCCCAATATGCTCAACACGTTCCCAAGTATCATTGCATGTGATGTTTAACCTACACTGGAGGTGGCTCTTGACTACACACTCCTAACACTGGTTCACTCCCAATGCCACTTTACTGTGTGTTTTACTGTGTTCATTCCCATTAAGATGTTTTTATTATTATCATAAGGTGTACTTACATAGCGCCTACCTTCTGTTAGATACCGAGCTCTAAGTACTTTACAATCCACACTCTCCTTTACACAACAGGGTGCTTAACTGGGTAGAGGTGGATGAAATGCTGCCTGCTGGCAGTCTTTTCCTGTCTTATTCAGCCTATAAGTCATTCAGTTTTTCATTCATTCTTTTAGCACATGCTACGTGTTTACGTGTCGTCTATACCAACTGGCCTTCTCGTCTGAAAGGTGGTGATAGGATTTTACTTGTGTGCAACATGCTATGCACGCATTCACGTACAGAACCTCATTCTATAAGCTCATTCAAAGGACTTTTGCAGGAAATAGTGTCAGAGCCAATATTAACTCAAAGGGAAAAATCCTCCTCTGCCAAAATGGCCTTGCGGAGATTTGAATCCGCAATCCCAGGATGAACATGATCACGAGTCCAATATCCAATCAACTGAACTATTCCATCCCGTACCCTACCTACCCTCCCCCCCACTCCCCCAGTTCATACAAGAGTTTATACTTTAACCAATGAATCAAGTCCATATTCAATGTGCCACGGTATCCAGTTACTGCTCTTTGAAGTGTAGGTCCGCAATGACCTGTGTATCATCAGAAGTGTGTAGCTCAAATGATGCAACTGCTTACATCTTTCTTTTTGAAGCACAGACACCAAAATTTGCTGATACCGAGTAAACCAGTCTTTGAAAGAGGTCTTATATTTCACTGGCATTGTTTCAACGGTTCATAAGATATACAAAAATTTTTGTGTGTCTTGGTACTGGAGCACCTACGAAGCAGATGGCACTTAAACAACTACCTTTTGTCCATGCTGCTATGCTGTGATTATCAAAACACAGGACATCAGGGATGCAGGCTGTAGAAGTTACATTTGATGATAATTGTAAACTGTCTATACAAAGCCTTACTAGAGTCTGCTGTAAAGTGGTTCCTGCAGATTCCAGTACACTAGAAAGACTTGTTATACAGTGAGTGGCTCATCTTATGGTATGCACCACAAAAGCCCCTCCACTTTAAAAAAAAACATATGTGTACGTAAAAGGAGTGCCATGTGTGTAACTCGCACAAATCTGCTTGTTCCTTGCAACCACTAGAGGTAGATGGTGGAAACTTCACGGTTTGGATAGATTTGGAAGAAAAGTTCACACATATTGTCATCTGTACTCTGTTCATGTTACTCTTCTGGGTGGGAGTGCAGTTTAGCCCTCCTTTCTCCCTGCCTACCTCACTTCATGTCAGGTAATGACTTCACTGCTTGTCACCTGATGGAAAGACAAGACAAATCTGAACTTTCTCTTTGAAAACAGCGGAACACTCAAGAAACAAAAAAACAAAACAAAACAAACAAAAAAAAGGAAAGAAAGAAAACCACTCAAAGTCACTGGATATATTTCACGAATTAAAACAGGCACATGTGCATTTTTTTTTTAAGAATTGATGAATATTTCTATATTTTTCTTCTTTCTGTATCAGTTGTTCCCTTCATATATTATCATTCTTCTTCTCTTTTTGAAAACTTTCAGTATGTCTTCATATTATATAAACCCCCCCCCCCCCCTTCCCACTTCCTCATCCCTGCCAATCACAACATCTGCTAAGCATTCCACAATTTCCCCCCCAAATCAAAATGTTAGAAAAATACTAACTGTAGCACCAGATGACTTGCGTAAATGTTTCAAATGTCTTTTGAAAAATGTATAGTGACACTCATCTTCTAAAAAAATGCATGGCGTAGTTTATAATTGTATATCTGAAGACAAGATGGATCCATCACACTGACAAATTCCCAGGCTAGTTCTGGGAAGTTGGGGGAGGGGATGAAATACCTGAGCTTCTTGTTTGATGTACTTTTTTCTAAAGTATGATATGCACCAGTTCCCTTTTCTTGGTTATCAATTGCTGTTAATAACATTGTAAAATGATCTATTTTGGAGCAGATGAGTGACATTATACATTTTTGAAGTGGATGAATGACACTACACATTTTTATAGCTTGTGGTGACATGTGGGCTTCAGCATACACTGGTATGTGCCTGAAGTCAAGCCCCCAGTCCATCACTGGGAGCTGATTAAGGTTGCACCTGTCAGCAACACCACATGCAGTGGCTCTTCTAAACATCTCTTCCTCTCTCTCTCTCTCTCCCCCCCCCTCTCTATTTGTGTGTGAGTGTGAGTGTGTGTGTGTGTGCGCGTGTGTGTGTGTGCGCGTGAGTGTGAGTGTGTATGTGTGTGTGTGTATGTATATATGTGTGTGTGTGTGTGTGTGTGTGTGTGTGTGTGTGTGTGTGTGTGTGTGTGTGTGCGCGCATGCACATGCACATGCATATGTGTGTGTGTGTGTGTGTGTATGCTCATCTTCTTTTCAATGTCTCTTTCTTCCATTCTTTTTTTAGGATCCATTGCAGGCCAATCCCAAGAAGAAGACACAAGGGAATCCTAAGCACTACACAAAGTTTTTCCCGCTCCCTTCAAACAATATCTGATACTAAGAGGACTCTGATTGATAGTCATTGCAGCACTATTATGATAGATGAGTACTGTTTCCCACTAAAAGAAAGGATGTCTATTGTGGACTTAGACAATGTATCAGAAGTACATTATTACATCAGATCAACTATTAACAGTTACATGCACTTATTTTGACACACACAAGACAAAGGTGCACACAACTGATGGCCATGATTGCTGGACCCATAATTTGTTGGTTGTTCCCGAATAAAAAAAAACAAAACCGAAAAACACAGACGCATCAATGGCCTTGGTCCAGCTTCCTGCTTCTGAACTGCCTGCATACTGCAGCATCGACACTGGTGCTGATCTTTACACCTCTTCTTGTTGCTCCTGCTCCTGTTCTGCTCTCACCACGGGGACTCCTGGGACATTACACACATACAGTTGAAAGCCACCGTCATAAAGTACAATGAAAGATGAAAAGGTTTTGGTTACAAGCTCAAATTAAAAGCATATCATCCCTCTCAACGCCCATTCACAGAGAGAGAAAGAGAGAGAGAAAGAGAGAGGGAGGGAGGCAATAAATGTAGAAACATGCAAAATGAGGTTTAAAAGTTAGAGACAGAGAGGTGGGGTAGGGTGGGGAACAGCACATAGGTATGCATATTTTAAAAAGAATCAAACTAACAGACAACCCTGAGGAATACAAGAAGCAGGTAAGAAAATATTAAAACAATCAATTTTAAAGAACATGGGAAAAAAGTAAAAAAAAAAAAAAAAAAAATGAATGGAAAAATAATTACATATTGATAGCCCAGTCACCGGAGTAGGGGTGGGGATGGAGGGTATGTGAGACTGATAGTAAGTCCACTTCATTCCAGTGGAAATAGGAACTCCAGAGGGAGAAACAGAGAAAGAGAGAGAGAGAGAGAGAGAGAGAGAGAGAGAGAAGAGAGAGAGAGAAAGAGAGAGAGAGAGAGAGAGAGAGAGAGAGAGAGAGAGATGCAAAAGAATACAAGTGTAAAAACATAATGTCAAGAAGACAGGAGGTAAAGGCACGAACACACACGCACGCACACGCACACACACACACACACACGCACAAAACACACACACATACACATACACACACAAAAGACACACTAACCAAACAGAATAAGCACTCAGGCATATGAAATCCCGTGTATATCAAATGCATTTCAAGAACAAAATACTTTCATAATTGTCAGGGTTATTTATTCAGGGGGAGGTAGGTGGTGAGTTTATTCTAGAGTTTGTATACAATAGCACATTAAGTGGTTGATATATGATGCTGGAAGGCTGATATGCATTGGTGTTGTTTGACTGATTCAGGGTACGAATTCCACTGAGAGAGACCTGAAAGGTTAAACCGGATTTGAATAAACTGGTAGGTCCAACCTCTACATTGTGATGAGAAACCAGTGCTGAGAACAATGATTTTTACTACGTTCATATCATCTGATCATGGGTCAAGGGCTTTACATTAGGTTAAGAATATTTTCCATGAATAAAGTCATCTTCCCACCTATTTTGTGTTTATTATATATGCATGAGAATGTATGAGACTAATTCTGCAACACAGGAAATGAATGCGAGTACTGACCACCAGCAGACTGTGAGCGACAGACAGACAGACACACAAACAAACACAGAGAGAGGGAAACAGACCAACAATCAGACAGACAGACAGACAGATTGAGAGACAGACAGACAGAGAGAGAGATGGAGGAAGACAGAGGCTGAATGGAGATGTACATTTAAAATCACAAACTTTCTGGAGAAACAAACAAAAAAGTGGATGTATAAAATCTACTGTCAGTAATCAATATCTGGATGCCTGTCCCTAAAACCAACAATACTTTTTTCTTTGTTTTGACGTCAAGTGCTTTGTCGAGACATAAGCGCATAGTAAACATTACTGTCCATAGCACATGACTGAATGTCATACATAATTCATAATTCTTGCTTCTTTTTAAATTATCGTTGATGAACACCTTTTCTACCAAATAATGTGCATTATACAGAATTTGTGATAAATTCTTTCCTCTTATCTAAGATGGAGAGAGAGAGAGAGAGAGAGAGAGAGAGAGAGAGAGAGAGAGAGAGAGAGAGAGAGAGAGAGAGATTTTCTACCAACATGTAAAGTGTTTAAACTCTGCCCCGTTACTATCTGCGCTCTTGTTACATTTGTTTTTTGTTTCATCTTTGTCTCATTCTCAGATTGCTCAGTATTAACTATATTTTTTGTTTACTCACTCTGTATATACATATTCATGTTGTTATAGCAAATACAACTTGTAGCTATTTGACTTCATATCAAATTAAGCATCAGGTGCATTTATATCATTTCTTTACCCTCATCCTTACCTCGCCTCACACACCCAGTCAGCACTCCCTCCCTTCCCTTCCTTCCTCCTGCCCTTCCCCTTTCTCCCATTCTACCTTCCCCTTCCCAGCCACAATCTTCCACTTCAGTCTGTTTTTCTCCCACCAACCGTGGCTCTATTACCCTCACAACTGTCTTTTTTGCCCCCCCCCCCCCTCCCCTCCCTCCTCATTGTATGCATCGTGTCTATGCTGTGTGTGTGTGTGTGTGGCTGTGTGTGGGTGGGTATGTGTGTGTTGAAAAGTGTGTATGCACTGGATGTGTGTTGTGAGCATTGGGTGTATGTATGTACAAATGAGTGTGTAGTGTGTTAGTGTGCGTGCGTGCGTGCGTGCGTGCATGCATGTAAGTGTGTGTACTTTGCAAATTGTCACATGTCTACGCACCATCCACTTTCTTAAGATTTGGGAGCTTCCTTGTCACTGGATCTTGATAGTCATCACCCAATGCCTCTACAAAGGGATTACCTGCAAACCAAATAACGTCCGTTACAAACTGTTATGTGGATGGATTCTTATTATCACAGGGTTACAAACAGACTGAACAACACCATGTATTGCTGTTTCTGTTGGTATTATTCACCAGTGGTAACTGTGTATTGCTGTTTCTGCTGGTATCATTAACTGGCAGGTAACTGTTCACACAAGCTGGACAAACTGAGGAAGCAGGGTGACCCAGTACTGTCGCTATCAAAATTGGTCCACTACCTTATCAAACTTCTGGTAAGGATAGCTTCGGACCAAGAGCTTGTGTGGTGGGAAACCAAGCATTGTATGTTTCAGGACATGGCCTCATAGTGCCAGTACCCTTCCTGATAATTCTGGGACTGCAGAACTGGTTGTATCTCTCATGACTTTTCTGTGGGCTTAGGTTAATCCTTGGTGGCGCCAATCCCCTCTCCAAGTCTCCTACTGTGACAGGTAGTACTGGGCTACAGCTTTACCAGTAGCAGACCATTTGTCTGACCTGACTCCAAGGGTGTGGCACAGGGGTCTGTGGCAGGTGCTCAGAAAGTTTGGCATAGAGGAGGGTCTCGTCCAAACCATCCAGGCGCTGTATAACACCGCCAGCAGCGCAGTCCTCCTTAACAACCAGATAGGGGACTACTTCAAGACCACAGCTGGAGTCCGTCAAGGCTGCCTGCTATCTCCTGTACTGTTCAATCTCTTCCTAGAAAACATCATGCGTGAAACCCTCCATGACTTCCATTCCACTGTCTCCATCGGAGGAAGAACCATCAATAATCTGAGGTTCGCAGATGACATCGACCTGATGGGTGGCAGCAACGAAGAACTACAAGACCTGACAAAGAGACTGGAAGAAAGGGCAGGTGCATATGGAATGGAAGTGAGCACAGAAAAAAGCAAAGTCCTGGTCAACAGCACAACCAACACCCATGCTGAAATCTACATGAACGGGCAACAGCTTGAAGAAGTGGACGCTTTCAAATACCTTGGCGCCACTCTTACCAAAGACGGTCGCTCTACAACAGAAATCAAGACCAGACTAGCGATCGCAACAGCAGCAACGGCAAAGCTAAACAAGATCTGGAAGAGCAGGGAGATCAGCTTTCTTACGAAGATGAAGCTGTACAAATCCCTGGTGCTGTCCATCCTGCTGTATGGCTGTGAAAGCTGGACCATGACAGCAGAGACCACCAAGAGAATCCAGACGTTTGAAACTAAATGCTTCAGGCGCTTGCTTGGGATCCCTTGGCAAGACCGGAAGACGAATGACCTTGTGAGGAGCCAAATAACATCACTTGCAGGCCCCCAAGAACCCCTCTTGGCAATAGTGAAGAAGAGGAAGCTGTTGTGGTTCGGGCATGTCATACGCCACAACTCACTGCCCAAAACAGTCCTCCAGGGCACGCTGGAAGGCGGCAGACGAAGGGGACGACAAGCCAAATGCTGGATGGACAACATCAAAAAATGGACCAGGATGGATGGCCCTACGCTGATGCGACAGGCAGAGGACAGGGCCGGATGGCGGTGCCTGGCTTCGAGAGTGTCTCTCATCTCTCCTCTACGCCCATCATGGGCAAGAGAATGATGACGATGATGCAGAACTGGTGCTTGACATAGTTACTGCACTGTATTGGAGTTAGCTACTAGAATGTGATAGTTGCCTCACAGATGGCATGTCCTCTTTGCCATCTGGATCATGTGAGCCACAGGACCCAGGCATTAAATGACAGGACCAGACGCCCATTTCTGAGAAGCATGACATTGTTGAAATGCAGTGTGTCCCCGGGTAAAAAGGCAATTAGTGAATTTGTGTCTGATACACGTTGCTGCTGCCACTTTTTCTGTTCATGGATGATACAATGTCAGGTTTCATCAAAGCTAAGCGGGTATGCAGCTGACGCTTAAGAATCAACTGTGCAGGAGTTTCATTAGTCATGATATGGGAAGTGGAACAGTTTGTAAGCAAGTTAGCTGCAAGTTGGAGAGCTTGTGTCTCCTGTTGAGTTGGCAACCTAGGCTCTTCAAGCTTTTCTTCAGGACCTGCACATGTCGCTGGGCCAGACAACACTTCTGAGCCTTTCCAATGCTTGATCTAAATGATGCAGCTGTTCTTCTGTGGCTCCTGTCACCTCCAGGTCATCCAGATACACATCCACTCCTCCAGTCCCTTCTAAATCTGTTCCATGCTCCTCTGGAACACTAGCCTTGCACTGCAATTGCGGATGAGACACCAAAAGGAATGTGGCAATAATGGTACAGTCCTTTGTATTCTGTTTACTGTCAGCCTGGGCTGTGACGGTTCCTCAGCTTCAAGTTCATGGTATGCTTGACTTGCATCCAGTTTTGAAAAGAACTTCCCCCTGCCAGAGTTGCAAACATATAGCTTGTTTTAGGCAGATCGTACTGTCAACTTCAATTGCCTGGTTGAATGTGGCCATGTAGTCTCTGCAGATTCTAATGTTTCCACTCTTTTTGACAACTGCTGTGAGTGTGACCCAGTCTCTGTGACAGACCTTTTATCAACCCCTGCTTTTCTAGTTTGCTCAGTTCCTCCTCCACCAGTTGTTTCAAGGCATGGTGAGTTTGAAAGAAAAAAAAGGGATCTTGCTGTCTTCTTTGCTGTAATATTGGCCTTGATGGCTTCGTTGTGCCAATACCACCATGGAAAACAGCCATGTATTTTCCTAGAACTCTTGACAGTGCAGCCGATGGAGAAGAGAGACCATTGACTTGGCACACAGATTGCCAGTGGAGTGTCATTTGTGACAACCAACCTCTTCCTAAGATCTCCAAACAGAGGCATGGGTGGAAGCAAGATCAAAGCCAACCATGGCTGATCAGTATTCTGTTCTAGCTAAGAAGCCAGGACACAGGGTCAATATTCACATGAAAAAGATCCTTCCCCATCCACCATGAACTTGAATATCTTCAACAAGGTATATATATTTTAGTTCCTGTACTTCCCAACGTCAAATGAAAATAAACAACAAAAATGGATTAAAGAAGAGAGAGAGAGAGAGAGAGAGAGAGAGAGAGGATTAAAGTGGAGAGAGAGAGAGAGAGAGAGAGAGAGAGAGAGAGAGAGAAAACAAGATAGACACCAGAAAATAAAATCATAGAGACTGAAAACATTACTAGTTAAAAAAAATTAATCCTAACTTAAGTAAAGAGCACAGGGTTAAAGACTTATAGTCAAAGAATATTTCAAACCAACTTACCAATAATCACTATTTCTCCTAGACATGGCAAATCCTTCTGAAAACAAAATGAAAAAAACAACAACAAGTATTAACATCTCAAATTAAAATTAATCTAAAAATAAATATAGATCTAGTTGCAAAGTGAGAAGACTGCAGGCGGAAATCTAAACAAATCTTAAATAAATGTTAGAGAACCGCCAAGAGAAACGTGGAATCACGAGTCACAAGACAAAACACGACGTGTTTTGACCTCTTAGGTCTTCTTCAGGCAAGACACAAACAACGAAAATGAACGAATTTGGTACTTAGCTTCGATCTCTTCACTCTTCAGCGCAAGGTAGGTAGGCGCTGAATGAAAACGAGGCTGTTAGAAGGGAGATAATGTGTGAGTCAAGGTAGTAATAATGATAATTATATTACTGATAAGAATACTAATAACGGTCAAAATATTGAAATAATAAATTAAGACAGGAGTACTACCACTTTTGGTGATAATAAGGCAATAGCAGTTGTAGCATGGGAGAAAGGAGAGTGGGTTAGAGGGTTCTTTCAGCACCATGGTTGCCATGGCAACAGTCTTCGTGGCAATGGGGATGTCAATATTAACAATAATATTACTGATGATACTGCTAACAACTATTGTGAAGGTAAAGGTCATAAAAGCATGACACAGAAATATGTTTAGAAAATACATTTTTATAATAATCATAATAGATTCAAGGGAAAAAAAGATAAATAAATAAATAAATAAACGAAACATAAATTGTTAAAGAAAAAAAATAATAAAATAACATAAAGAAATAGATAAATAGCAATAAAACAAAATTAAAATAAAAACAGAAAAATACAAAAAAAAAAAATAATAATAATAAATAGATAAATGAATAATTGAAAAATAAGAAGACAGTAGTATACATAAATAGAAATAATAAATTTTAAAAGGTCAACAATTTTAATGATAGTAATGATACTAAAGGTATTAATACTAATACTAAGGGTTTTAAAACACACACACACGCACACACGCATACACACACACACCACCACCACCACCACCACAATGATAACAACAACAATAACAAAAACCAAGGGGAGGAAGGAGAGCTGAGGACAGGAAGAACAGAAAGGAGATAGAAGGTATAAATTATGGGAAGGGTGGAATCTAATAGGTTTATTAATAATTATATGTATATTAATAGCTTTCTTATTAATTGTGATTGTAACTATACAGTAATGATAGTGATCCTATAGGAGGCTGGAAAAGTGGTAAACTTGAATGTCGGAAATATTGTAAAGAATAATAAGTATATTAATGATAGTAGTACATATAAACATTAGTAATAGTTATGAAGTTCTAACAAAAGGTGTACTGATTAAATACATAAATAAATAAAATGAAATAGAAAAATACAAATAAGTATGTGTGTGTGTGTGTGTGTGTGTGTGTGTGTGTGTGTGTGTGTGTGTCTGTGTGTCTGTGTGTGTGTACGTATGTGTGTGGATGTGGGTGTGTGTGTGTGTGTGTGTGTGTGTGTGTTTCCGCATAGTTACAAACATCTATAAAACATATGCACAGGAAAGAGGGAAGATGGAACAGAATTCTTGTAGAGGAAATAGTATGTGAAATTTATGAAAAACAAAAAAACAAACAAACAAAATGAAGAAAATGGAGTGGACAAGTATCTGAATAAACAAGAGATTGATGTGAGAAATAGAGAGAGTGTAGTGAGAAGGGAAAGGAAGGTAGCTGTAAATTATGTGTGAGGTAAATAGTGGGAGATATGGTAGTATGTGGGTTGTTGGAGGCTATTATGGGCTGAAATTGCAGTGGGGGATAGGTACATGTTAGTTTATGGTGTTGATGCTATGGGGGTGGAGGGAAGAAGGGGATGGGTTTACATACTAACTGGGGGAGGGGAGGGGCAACATATTCAGACCTATACACAATCTCTCTCTCTCTCTCTTTAATGAATAAGTTATTGTATCTAAGTATTACTACTATTTTAATTCTACAATTAATGCTGGCAATGGGATTAATGAAAATAGGACATAATGATTATAAGTATAATGGTAAAAATGATAATGATGGTAATAATAACAATGACATCAGTATTGTTGTATTGATGTAATGATGGTGATGATGATAACAGTAATGGTAATAATAATATGATGATAGTGATACAGTAATGATGGTTTTAAGTAATATTGGTGAGGATAATATTAGGTGGAAAGGAGTTGAAATGCTCAATGAACAACAGCAGACAGTACTGTTGAGTGATGATAATAATGATAGTAGTAACACTTTGGAAAAACAGCACTCGGAAAGGGATGGTAACGACCAACGATAAAGGAGCTAGCATTCTATTTATCATATGTGTGTGTGTGTGTGTGTTGTGTTCCATGTGTAATGTCAGCCTAACTCACTGCCCCTCCCCCTCTTTTTACACCCCCCCCCCCCCCAGCCACCGCCACTACACCCATCATTACTAGGGGTGAGGGGGGGGGGGGGAGGGGGAGTAAGTAGATAGATGTAGTAAGTGGAGAGACTCAGCGAGTGTAGGAAAAGGGAAAGAGATGATAGCCGTAACTTATGTCTGAGGTAAACAGTGGGAGGTATGGTAGTATGGGTGTGCGTAGGTGGAGGATATTGCAGGCTGTTCATTACACATGGAAAACACACACACACACACACACACACACACACACACACACACACACACACACATATGATAAATAGAATGCTAACTCCTTTATCGTTGGTCGTTTCCATCCCTTTCCAAGCGCTGTTTTTCCTATGTGTTACTACTATCATTATTATCATCATTCAACAGTACTGTCTGCTGTTGTTCATTGAGCATTTCAGCTCCTTTCCACCTAATATTATCCTCACCAATATTACTTAAAACCATCATTACTGTATCACTATCATCATATTATTACCATTACTGTTATCATCATCACCATCATTACATCAATACAACAATACTGATGTCATTGTTATTATTACCATCATTATCATTTTTACCATTATACTTATAATCATTATGTCCTATTTTCATTAATCCCATTGCCAGCATTAATTGTAGAATTAAAATAGTAGTAATACTTAGATACAATAATTTATTTATTAAAGAGAAGAGAGAGAGAGAGAGAGAGAGAGAGAGAGAGAGAGAGAGAGAGTTAGAGAGATTGTGTATAGGTCTGAACATGTTGCCCCTCCCCTCCCCCAGTTAGTATGTAAACCCATCCCCTTCTTCCCTCCACCCCCATAGCATCAACACCATAAACTAACATGTACCTATCCCCCACTGCAATTTCAGCCCATAATAGCCTCCAACAACCCACATACTACCATATCTCCCACTATTTACCTCACACATAATTTACAGCTATCTTCCTTTCCCTTCTCACTACACTCTCTCTATTTCTCACATCAATCTCTTGTTTATTCAGATACTTGTCCACTCCATTTTCTTCATTCTGTTCGTTTGTTTTTTTGTTTTTCATAAATTTCACATACTATTTCCTCTACAAGAATTCTGTTCCATCTTCCCTCTTTCCTGTGCATATGTTATATACATGTTTGTAACTATGCGGAAACACACACACACACACACACACACACACACACACACACTCTCACTCACTCACTCACTCACACATAACACACACACACACACACACACACACACACCACACTCACACACTTATTTGTAGTTTTCTATTTTATTTTATTTATTTATTCATTTATTTAATCAGTACACCTTTTGTTACAATTTCATAACCATTACTAATGTTTATACGTACTACTATCATTAATATACTTATTATTCTTTACAATACTTCCGACATTCAAGTTTACCACTTTTCCAGCCTCCTATAGCATCACTATCATTACTGTATAGTTACAATCACAATTAATAAGAAAGCTATTAATATACATATAATTATTAATATACCTATTAGATTCCACCCTTCCCATAATTTATACCTTCTATCTCCTTTCTGTTCTTCCTGTCCTCCCCTCTCCCTCCTCCCCTTGGTTTTTGTTATTGTTATGATTGTTGTTGGTGGTGTGTGTGTGTGTGTGTGTGTGTGTGTGTGTGGTGTGTTTTTAAAACCCTTAGTATTAGTATTAATACCTTTAGTATCATTACTATTATTAAAATTGTTGACTTTTAAAAATTATTATTTCTATGTATCTATACTACTATCTTATTATTTTTCAATTATTCATTTCTCTATTCATATATTTTTTTTTTGTTGTATTTTTCTGTTTTTATTTTTGTTTTATTATCATTTATTCATTTCTTTCATTTCATTTTTTTTTAACAATTTATGTTTCATTTTTTTTTCTTGAATTTATTTATTATGATTATTATAAAAATGTATTTTCTAAATATATTTCTGTATCATGCTTTTATTACCTTTACCTTCACAATAGTTGTTAGCAGTATCGTCAGTAATAGTATTGTTAATATTGACATCCCCATAGCCATGAAGACTGTTGCCATGGCAACCATGGTGCTAAAGAACCCTCTAACCCACTCTCCTTTTTCCCATACTACAACTGCTATTGCCTTATTATCACCAAAAGTGGTAGTACTCCTGTCTTAATTTATTATTTCAATATTTTGACCGTTATTAGTATTCTTATCAGTAATATAATTATCACCATTACTACCTTGACTCACACATTATCTCCCTTCTAACAGCCTCGTTTTCATTCAGCACCTACCTACCTTGCGCTGATGAGTGAAGAGATCGAAGCTAAGTACCAAATTCATTCATTTTCGTTGTTTGTGTCTTGCCTGAAGAAGACCTAAGAGGTCGAAACGCGTCATGTTTTGTCTTGTGACTCGTGTGTCCACGTTTCTCTTGGCGGTTCGCTAACATTCATTTAAGATTTGTTAAAAAATAAAAAGCCTGCACACAGGAAGCCAACACAAGAAACACCCCACAGCGCACTCACACACACACACACACACATACACGCACGCGCACACACACACACACACACGCATTTCTTTAAATTTCCAGCATCATACTGAAAGATTTTAACCGTAGGTAAACTAGACCAGTCACAATAACCACAGTTAATATGCAATTTTCAGTTGATGATTGCAAAAAGTCAACTGTGTGAGGATGATCTGCCTTTGTGATGTACCTCAATGATTTCTCTTCCTTTGCCAAATTGACTACTTGGTCACTCAACAATTTTGTTTGTTTTTAAAGCAAACAAGCAGGAAAAAAAGGAAAGTTTTGTAATGAATGGGGCATTTTAATTTTCTTTCTTTCTTTTTTTTTTTTTTTTTTACTACACACAACTAAAACAAAACTGCCAACTGAAATTCCAGATGTGCCCTGTCTTATCAAAGCAAATGTGAATGTCAGCTTGCTAACATATTCCAAATCATTTTACCTTAAGAATGACACAACACAAAGAAAGGGTATCAACTGTACCTTGCTTGCTTACAATGCCCACAATCACTGTTTTCACAATGAGAAAACTGTAATGATTATTGATTTCATGTGAAAACAGAAATTGTCACCGTCTGGAAGAGCTAACTGTGGTGAGGAAACAGTTATTATTTTGTGAAAAGTTAAGTTCACTGGTTCTGACCCAGTTAGCAAAACCAGAGAATGAGTCAGAAGAAAGGTATGACTCCAGTAAGCCATATTTCCGATATTCTTCACCTGTATGTAAATGAAAAGTAGGCTAGAATATAACTCTGAATGTTGTGTGTGTGTGTGTGTGTGTGTGTGTGTGTGTGTGTTGTGTATAGTGTATAAGATGTTTGCACTCAAAATATCAGCAACACCAGTGTTGTCATTGTTACAAATGTTGTTCATAATACTACTTTTTTCAATTCACGTATATATAGATGCCAAGTTGCTGTGCCAGTTTTTCAAAGTGGTTATAGAGGGCACCTTCTGTGCTGTCATCAACACTGATTCATGCTTTGGTCTCAGTTAAGCACTCTAGATCTTCATTACCCACTTTAGCATCAAAGCTCATTTTCTGAGTGTGATAACGCTCCAAATTCTAGTAATTAATTGATTAATTTGAATCTACTGACACAACTGTTCATGAAGAAGACAAAAGTTTTGGTGCAGGTAGTGTTCACTTCACTGCTAGCTGCCACACTGCAGACTGCCTTACACCATATCTCAGGGTGCAATGCAATGGACTTACAACCTTACCTGTTTCAGGAGACGAAGCATCTCTATCTCTCTCTGTTCCTTTCTCTCTCTTTTCCTCTCTCTCTCTCTCTCTTACCTCATTATTACTGACAATCCTTCCTTCCTTCTTTCACCTTGTAATGTCTGTTCCACACACCTGCCCAGGCAAAGCCCGGTACAAATGCTAGTGTCATATATTTGTGTTGCTTTCATACAGTTAAGCCATGGATCCCACAAACTCTTCCAACAGACACTGCATTTTCATAACTCACCAGTTTATCCAGTTCCTGTAGATCTTTCACCTGGTTGTTGCCAAAATAGAAGACCTGAAATGTACCATCCCATTCAGTCATATCAGGGACTAAACAGGTACTGGGGGAGAGACTTAAGACTGAAATATTCTATTCTTAAAGGCCATAGCCCCATAGAAAGGTGATATACATTTTAAGTCACAAATGGGTATTTACCTTCTTTATGTTGAGTAAACACTTCTCCTTTTAAATGCCTTATCTAAATAAAGAGCTAACTTGTCTTTTTGCAGTATTTTCATTTGATGATGACATTAATAAGGTTAATTTGAACAGACAAGGATGGTTAAAATACTTTGGGGGACGAACCGCTCTCCTACCTCACTTATTACTGGGCAAGACAGTACAAAACGAACTTCATCTTCTTTTGACATAATGGACTAATCAAATTTCTTTCACACAGCTGTGTATAGTGATAGCAATGAATAGCAATATCAGACATATTGAATCTAAATCTAGTCAACATGTTTTTGAAACGCTTTTCTATTTTCATTGACATATTAGCTGGTAAACACCATACATGACTGCCCATTCTGTATAATTCAAATCTCTCACTATTTTGCATGTGGGAGTTCCAATTTTGTGACCTATAGTCAATCGATCTTTCAATATCTTCACAAAAACATTCAGATCACCAACACTTTGGTTGAGCCATACACAATCAAACCCATATTCACACAGTGAGCCATACACAACCCAACCCATATTCACAGAGTGAGCCATACACAACTAAACCTATATTCACATACTTTTATCCTTACATTTGACACCCAGTTCTTCTTACCTCAATTATCCAAGTCTAGTAACATTCGATACACTTTATATGGTAATCTGTGATCTTGCATCTGTGTTGTTTTAAACCATTATCAAATACACATTACAGACAAATTCAAATAAATTGGATATCTAGCTTTTTCACTATATCTTAAATCATTTGGTGTTTGCAACAGTTCCCCTAGAAATTCTTTTAGCGTGAACAGATTTAAGACTGAAATTGTCACATGTCTTCACAATGTTCTCAAACAAATCTGGAGATATACATCCTTCTTAACCAGCAAAACAGACCAATAATCTGAAAAGCATTGAATGTGCGACTTCTTGTACAAAACACCAGCTCACACCCTACTGGGGGAGACGGAGAGAGAGAGAGAGAGAGAGAGAGAGAGAGAGAGAGGAGAGAGAGAGAGTGAGTGAAAGATACCCCCAGATTTTTTTTTCCAAAAGCACTTTAAAAAAGGACAGAGCTGTCCCCAAGCAAATTTTCTACCATCAATGGAGAGGAACTGTATTAATTAGAGGCTGAGAGAAAAACTCAGAGAGACAGACAGACAGAAGGTGGAAACAGACAGACCATAGAATATGCTGTTTTATTTTCAATCTAGTACTTATAAAAATGTATCATATACATGTATGATTCGTCTTCTCTTCAGACATCCAAGCAACACGGACTACAATCAGCAGATCAAAACAGTACAATGTGTCGGTAAAAACTACAGCAGTCATAACATAAACAATCATAAAATATGTTTGGGAGACTCCGTGAATATGTCTGGGAGCGGAGAGGACTAAGCCTTACCACCAAGTTGAAGGTCTACCATGCAGTGGTACTAACCACTCGCCTCTATGCCAGTGAGACCTGGACTCTCTACAGCAGACACGCCAAACAGCTCAACCATTTTCACCTCAGCTGTCTCCACAGACTCCTACACATCAAGTGGCAGGACAAAGTCCCAGACACTGAGGTCTTGGAAAGATCCAGCATCCTCAGCAGCTACACTCTCCTTCAGAAATCCTGAGCCAGATGGGCTGGCCACATCATCAGAATGCCAGACAATCAACTGCCGAAACAACTACTGTACGGACAACTGAGTCAGGGCAAGCGCAAAGTTGGGGGGCAGAAGAAACGTTTCAAGGACTGCCTCAAAGTGTCTCTTAAAGGCCTGGACATCAACCTCAACACCTGGGAGTCGCTTGCCCTGGACCGCCCAGCCTGGCGAAGCAGCATCACAAAGGGTGCATGTACATCAGAGAAGAGACGCACAACAGAAACTGAGAGAAAGCAAGCCGCGCGCAAGGCCAGAGCTACCTCCACCTCCACTGTAGCACCCACCCACATGTGTCCCACATGTGGGCGTTCCTTCCGGGCCCAAATCGACCTCACCAGCCACCTGCGGACCCACACTCAGCAATCTTCCATCTGAGATTGACGTCATGGTCATCTTCGAAACTGAAGGACGAACAACAACAACAACAACATGATGCGGCACTTTGAAAAAAATTATGTAACCCTCACAGCTAATATGAAAACATTATTTGTGAAGGTACACAGAAAACTTAATCTTATATATTAAGTGTAGGGAAATGAAAAAAATGAGGTGAATAGTATTGAGCAAAAAATATTGAGAGAGACAGAGATAGATACTGGGCTAATGGGAGATAATTCGCTCCTAGTCATCTGGCAGTCACATGAAGCCAGAGCGATTGTATCCCTTGTGTTAAATCCAAATTTTATTTGCTATGATTTGATGGTTAAAATTCATTGAGAAAATTTAAGATATTGTTACAAAAGTTTTGTAAAATAAGTAGAAGGATAGTGTATTATAAAAAACTTAAATTGTTTTGCAGAAAATCGAAGTTGTTTTGTATTACCTATAAATTTGTGATACTGTGCATGTGCAAATTTTTTTTTTTTTCCCCTCCGAAACCTGCACTGTGACAGGAGCTGATGGTGAATGTAGATTGAGTTGAGAATCGTCTGCATAAAACCTTTGTAATCCTAAACCAGGTTTGTAGAAATTAGGTAATTTTTGTTTGTGGGTATTTTTTAAAAAGAATTTGTGTAGTTGGAAAATGGATGTTGGTAAAACCTGGAGGAAAATGAATTTAAAACTAATTGGAGCTGTGCAGTTTTAGCGGGTGTAGTTGAAGCTAGGATTTGTACAATTTGGCTTAATTTTTGTGTTAGAACATTTATTGATTTTTGTCTCATGTAAAGAAAACCAATTTTTTTTTGTTTTTTGGTGCAAACCTATTATTTTGCATTTGGCGAAGTTGATGGAAGTGGATAATAGGGATTTTTGTTGTAAAATTTGAGGCTGAGCCCTGTCGTCGAGACATGGATTTCAGTGCGCATGCGTTGATTTTGGGAAAAGCGGATGGCTGTTTTCCATATTGGGGTTTAACTTCCGGATTAAAATGTAAACATAACATTTTTGCTAAAATTTTAACTATTTGATTTTTGTTATGATTCATTTTCATTTGAAGACTTAAGTTGAACTCAGACTTTCTAGTTTGGAATAATGGTAATATTGTTTTCATTTTATTTGTGTTTTGTGTTTGAGTATAAGATGTTTTTGGATCAGTGTTTGATATTCAGAGTATGTTGCCTAGTGAAAAAAGAGGATAGCCTGTGAAGTTTCATTTGGCGTAATATATTGTGGCTTGAGTTGTTTTGTCTATGTGAATCACTGCAGATAAAAACCTCAAGGATGTTACTTTTAAATCTGATGTGGTAGTGCAGATAATTTTTGTATGACTGTTATCAAATTGAGATTTGTGTTTCTGCTGATACAAGATTATAGGGTTTATGTACGGCCTAACTGTGTTCGCCTGTCAAGTGAACTTGAATTCCAGTTGGCATAACATATTACCTGAACTAGTAGCTGGTGTAGTTTGCATCTGTCCCGGCTGGAAATGCATTGATGGTTTTCATGGGCATAGATCCTCTGATTTTTTGCCTTGTCAAAAGTTGACGTAGAACGTAAGTCATAAATGTGGTATGGAAAGACTAAGCCATGGCCTGTATTTAAAAATAGTATTTTGTATGATTGCAGGGTTACCTGCTGTTCGATGTTGATGATGTCATTGATGTCGATTTGTCAGCTACTGTTTGTGACTGTTTTTCCTGATTTATCAGCGTTTTGAATTGCGAGCATTCTGTCCAAGATAGTTTCTGTGTGGATTAAAAGAAAAGAAAATGAATCAGAATTTTTTGCCTTTTCCACCCCGTTGTGAGTGGCCCCTCAGTATATTCATACTACAAAAACACAGAGAATACACCTTTATTTTGCACACACATATCTAATGACATATCACCATATAGTTGTGGAGTGTACAGAAATGGTGTCCCAGGGTGGTCCTAGAAAGGGCAGTTTGAAAATTTTCCATGCACACATGTATTTCGATTCACCGATCAGACATTGGATTTCGATAATTCATTATAAGACACTGGATTTCGATAATCCCTTTACTGGTGGTTAGTCAGGGATAGGTTAGATCCGCACACGCACGGTCATGCAGTTGTTCACTCTCAATTCGTGAGGATGTCGGATGATGAGGGTCACGGTCAGGTGGTAGAGGGCGATGCTGCAGTGGAGCTTGCCACACTACATGATCAACTTGCTGCTCGTAAGACCAGTGAGACGGCTCTGAAGAGGGAGACGGACGCCCTGAAGGAACGGTTTACATCACAGACAGAGGCATTCAACGCAGAGTCAACGAAGTTGAGGGAAGCCATTAACGAGGGTGGATCTGCTGGAGAACATGCACCCTCTGTGCCTCCTATCACCGTTCATGTGAAGGCACCGACACCTGCGCCTTGCCTTGGTATCTTCACTGGACTGAGACTAACAAGAGGGGTTGAAGTATCTTTTGAGGACTGGCGACGGAAGGTCGAGGGATACCTATTAGAATGTCCCGACAGGGAAGAAAGTATCGCGCGCGTCAGGGGGAGTCTGCGTGGGCTTGCAAAGGAACAGGTGTCAGGCTGCACATCTAGTGAGGACATTCTGAACAGGCTGAAACAGAACTATGACACTGTTAAGTGTTCTGAGGATCAGTACACTGACTTAATTCAGACCAAAATGTTGAAGAGTGAGTCTCCTTCAGAATTTCTTGGAAGGCTGTGGTCTGTGTTCATAAAGCTGAATGAAAAGAAGACTTTTTCTGACTCTGATGTGAAGTTGAAAGTGTATCATGCTTTCACCACCAAGGTAGAGTTGTCATTTCCACTTCTTGCAAAAGAACTTTGAAGCGCTTTTGGTGTTCCAGGAACTGCGTAACCTGGCCTTAACAAAGTTTTACGTCAAGTCCGAGAGTTGGAAGGGTCAGCTTCCTGGGGGTTTGCTAGTCATTCTACAGGAAAATCTGCTGCTGTATCCAGCACCTCCAGCCCTCATGTAGACTTTAACATTGACTATGATAAGTTGTCTACCATGGTAGCCCAAAAGATGATGGCTGCTCAGAACAAGGGCAGTGTGACTTCACAGAACGAGGGTGGCATGTCTTTGCTGAACAGGGGCAGCGTGACTTCACAGAATGGGGGCAGTGTGTCACACAAAGCATGACCTCAATTCCCTTCAAAGGCATGTGCTACAGGTGTGGTACACAGGGTCACATGGCCCAACAATGTAGACGACATCGAGATGAGCAGTTAAACGGCAGGCAGTCAGGGATGGCGGGCAACCCCTGGCTCAGGAAGAAAGCGCCCACCCTCTAAATGAAGCCATCAGGATTTTAGAAAATGACACTCTCAGCAAAAATTCTGTTAGGCTAACAAGTTCCATGTGTGTCACCGTACAGCCAGGACACACCATGGAATTTAGAGCTTCAGTTATATTAGCACAGAAAGCTATGATTGTCTCTCCTTGCGGATCAAGCCTAGGTCTCCAGTACAGCTGCCGTATGGATTAAAAGAAAAGAAAATGAATCAGGATTTTTTTGCCTTTTCTGCCACATTGTGAGTGACCCCTCAGTAAATTCATACTACAAAAACACAGAGCATACGCCTTTATTTTGCACACACATATTTAATGACATATCAACACATAGTTGTGGGGTGTACAATTGTTTAAATCTTTGAAAGTGTTCTGACAAATCGTTGCACACTGCTGTACATAGTGTTGATATATCAAGGCCTTGTGAGGAACAACTGGCAATGAAATGTGTAGTCTTCTCCAGAAATACACTTTGTTTGCAGCTCCTTTCTTGACACTGAACACATATCTAAGTGAGAACATTCCCACTTCACTGCAAGACTGGAGTTCCATGTCGGTGGAGCATCAGAGTGATCTGCTTGCACCTGCCACAACATGGTATCAGACTGTTCTGTTGATCTACGACTCCTTCCAGAATCAACTTTTTTAGGTCAAAGACCCCACCTCACTCATAACAAGTATGGGACTATTTAACACATGACCTGTCAGGACTGCAAGATGGACTTTGCAAGTGAGCAAGCAAGAACATTTATGATTACTTTTAGATGAAAACAAGTTCTGTAATTTTTTACAACCACTGGTGAAGTGGTTCATGTCACAGACTCTTGGCTGGGAGGTCATGGGTTCAATTCCCATCACAGCCATTTATCTGAAGAATTTTCTGCCCTGAAAAGCTCCTACTCAGAGTTCAGTTTGCTATGGGCTTGACTGGGAAGAGTGGAACCATACAGTAGAGTTTCATCCATTCAATGGATGCCTCTCTGAGAATGATGTTCAAATTTCCTGTCCAACTCTGCAGTTGTTTGTAACTCTTGGATTTAGTTGACACCAGGATATCTTATGGAACAAGTGTAGAGTACAGCCCTGTAATTTAGTCTCAGACCAGAATGGAAATCTGTAGAATCATCATCATCATCATCCTCATCATCATTCTCATCAATCAGCACACAAGAAAAGAGAAGTCTCCAATTCCATGGCTCTTCATGCCTTGCCATCATGTTGACTTCAGTGTTGATTTCCTCTCCATGTCTATGCCTTTACTGAGGTTCTGTCTGGGACACCAGTATTGGCAAAAACTTGGGGACCATCACTGGATGGAAGTGATGGTGCTCTCCGGAGGAAGAACTCACTGATGCTGGCTCCATAACACAGAAGTTACGGTTGCCAGTAGGGGGCTTAGTAGGTGGTGTCCTTCATATGTTGAATCAGAACAGCACCACTGAATGCCACCAAAGAGGCTTTGCAACAAAGCAGTGTCCACCTCTGGTGGGTTAGCTTATGCTGGGTTAGCTTATGATGACTTGGCACTGAGCGCTCCCTGTGGATTGATGGTACTAGGCTGTGGCTATGGATGAAAAGATGGAAAGAGTGGCATTGGTGCAAGGCTGCTGAGATGGCACTGAAGATGAGACAGTTGACAAAAACATTTTTTTGCAATTTTCAAGGTATAAGTTTGGTGATATTTTCTTCTTCAGATCTGACAAGGTCATGTTGTAATCTGAAATGTCCATGGCAGGGATGTGGGCCAAGGGGGGTTTTATTAGTCAGATTAACCCTCCGCATGGCAGTATAAACTGTCATATTGGCACAGTGTATTTCACTGTATTCAGTAACTACTGGAAGCCTGATTTTTTGACAGAAATAATTTGCATAACATATGCATGGGTGAAACCACACGTCCAGAAAATCCGGAATCGTATTGGCCGTTTGTCCGGAAATCCGGACATCGGCGTGCATCATGGTTGAGTTTCCTTTTTGGGGTAGTTTTCAGTTAAGCTGTGTTCTTGAACACCTCGCGCATGCGCCTTCCAAGTTGTTGCAAAACTTGTCTTCCTATTTGCACTACTTTCACGATAACCTACAGCGTGTGTTCATTCGTCTTCACATCGCAACGATCCCGTCGACCTAGATCTAGTCTGAATCTGCTGCACTTCATTCTCTTCTTTGAGCACGATGCCGTTTGTGGCTATGAATGAAGACACATCGCTGATCGATGCTTCCGTCCCCAATAAATGGTCGTGGCGATGGCTGGACGAAAGAGGTCCGGACAATGATGGCGTAATGGACAAGAGCGACACATTTCTGACTTGGTGCCGCAAAACCATAGCTGCTGGCGTTGCTCGGTGCATCGCCTGCTTGCAAGACATCAAGTATGGAAGCTCTGGCATTTTTTTTTTATTTCACTTATAAAAACATGCTGAAAGTACCTCAAAATGGTCTGATTTTAATAACGAAAATGTAAAATGCTTCAGCTTCAGGGGGCTTCACCCTCTGACCCCTGACAAGGGGCTCTGCCCCTTGACCCCGCCAGGACCCCCACCTTTCAGGATTTTCAATTTTCCTAGGTTTCACCCATGCATATGCATGTTATATATTTTCTTGAAGGTTATTGCATTCTCTATTGATTGTGATATATATCAGGTTGTTTTTGTCAATGTGGTGGTCATGTGACCCAAGATGGCCGCCAACTTTGCCAGTAATTTTCTATAAATATGTGGAGACCACCTCATTTCCTGAAAGAAAAAAATTATTACAGACAAATAAATTATGCTAAGTATTAGAAAAATATGTACACATTTAGAAAAATTAAGTCTGGCTTTGAAATATTCACTGTTTTTATTGTATAAATTGCAATAAAGGACTACTGGAGAATTTTTTGTCTGTCTTTTTTGGCTGTCTCTGTGTCTGCCTCAGCTATTGATCATTACAAACACCAAATTATGACACAAAATCATGTCTCTCAGGCACTTACATTCAGTCAACTGGTAAAAGGATACAGCCCCACTGCCAACTAGTAAGTCTGAATTAGTTGTCAGCATCTCCTCCATCCGGAGGATGAGATGGGCGATGGCCTCTCTGCACCATCTGTCTGTAGTGCTGCAGCTGTTGCTCAAGAAGTTCATGACAGCCACCATCACAGCCAGGACACCAGTGCCTGGATCTCCTTCTGCCCCCCCCCCCCCCCCCCCCCACCCCCACCCCCCACGCCATGCCTGTCACTGCACGCCACACAGTCTCTCTCTCTCCTCCCTGGCGGGAGAACAAGTCGATGAAGGGGAACAGGCGGCCTCACAGGATCTTCTTGCTGATGTTCACCGGCACCACACAGACTCTCCACAATGGACACTACAAAGTCATACTTGCTCAGCCTTCTGTTTTTTTCAGTGCTCATTGCATAGAACTCATAGGCATTGAGCACAGAAATGTCTTACAGGTTCCTGAAAATCTTGACCTAGTAGCGATGAGTTGGTCTCTCTGCTGCAATGTGGCACACCTTCTTGTCACTCATGTCAACTCCACCCATGTGGGCATTGTAATCAAAGATTATCACAGGCTTTGTTTCACTCTTCCTCTGATTTCTCTGTCCTCATTTCTTGCAGAGTGGTATGTGCTGAGAACAAGTACAGGATTTCTCTGGCTTCTCTTCTCTCCGAATACCACACACAGCTTTCGCCCCTGCCTGGCATACACCATTGTTCCAACACATGGTCTGGCTTGCTTGATCTCCGCACTTGAACCCCTCGAATTTGCCCTGACTGTGCCTGTGAGGAAAGTACCTTGATCAAACACAGTGTCTGCAAGCCTTGGTTTATATAGAAATTGTCTGTGTACAAATGATAGCCTCTGTTGAGCAGATTGCAGGCTTGCATGAGTCTCATGACGACAGCGTGGGCTTGTCCTTCATCACAATGTCAAAATCTCTGCTCCCATACAACTCCACATGGCACACATATCCATTGCCACTATCACAAAGCTGAAATTTCTTTATTCCAAATCTTACATGACGCTTGTTGGGCATGTACTGAGTGTATGCACATCGATTTTTCATTCCTGTCATGCTTTCATTGACTGCAATTCCCAAGCTGGAATGTAACATTGCTTGAAAGCATCATTCAATCTGTCAAGTACAGGGTGTACCTTGTGCCATGGATCAAACCCTTCCTGTCCCCTTGGTATTTGATGTACATCATTCACATGGAACATCCTTGAGATTAGTAGGGAAAACTTCTGGGACATTGTGGCATTGAAAAAAGGGGTCTGCTATAACGGTCTAGTTGTCCAGTAACTTTGCAACTTTGTCTTTCTAATCAGTCCCATATTCAGACACAAACCAAGGAACTTTTTCATGTCAACAAGTCATTCCATTCTCAGGCCAGTGCCTGAACCTAGACTTTGGGTGCTGTCCTAACCAACGAACAAGTTCAGGACTGTCAAGAAACAAACGAGCGTAAGCATTTATTTCCCTCACCAAATGTACGAACATGGCGTCATCAAAAAACATACTGAAAGAGTCAATTGGATCTCCGTTTTCAGGTGCATTTCATGGTCCTGGATTTCTAACTCTACATTCTGGAATATTCTTTGCTTCATTTTCGGGTGGCTCAACAATAATCCAGTCAGGTTTCATCGGCACAGCAATGTTTACAGCACCACCCTCACCCTCACCTTCAGCCATGTGGTCCGATTCGTTCACTTCACTTGAGTCGCTGTCACTTTCTGATTCGTTTCCTATGTCAAAATCACTGTCATTGTCACTAGCTGGTTCATCTCTTTTATTTTCACGTTCTTCTCCCTCCTCCAAAGGTTCTTCTCCGCCGATATTTGCTGCAAACATGTCAAAAAGCCCAGGTCGAGCACCTCGTTCCGCCATCTTGGTGATTTGCATAAAGTGGTGCAAACTAACCATACTCAGAACAAAAATTCTCATTGGAGCTAGCATTTGGCTCTAAGTATGAAAGATCAACCATCTGACCAATCACTGAAGGCATCTCAAAGCCGAAAATGAAAGCGCGATGACGTAGTAGGTGTCCAAATAAAGGGCCGACTTGATCGGCCCGTGCAATCACGGAAGTGGAAAAGGGCCGATCTAATCGGCCTGACACACATTTAGGGTTAAAGACTATGTCGTCTATTGATGTAATCACTCTCCAAACAACAGACAGTGTGAGTGAAGACCTTACTTATTGTGCCTAGCTCCATTTGTAAAATATGCCACTCTATAAAGAATGAAACAAAATAACTTCAACTGAAAAAAAGGCAACCAACCATACCTCCAGTTTCTTCAAGACATTCACACCTTTGAGCTTCTCAAGGCAGTTGTATGACATCCACAGTTGTACAAGAGTTTCACTGACAGCTTCCTGTAGCAAACAAAGAACGTGTACATGAGTCAAGGAAAAAAGTGATGTCGTTTGTAAATGAAGAAACACATGCAACATCACAGTAAACTAGTCAGTCCATTTCAGCTGGAAGACGAAGCGAAGCTGTAGAAAACAATTTCACACAAGGGCTTACATCTACAGAAGTCACTAATGTAGACTCCATTCTCTCTCTCTCTCTCTCTCTCTCTCTCTCTCTCTCTCTCTCTCCTTCTCACACAAACACACACATGCACACACACACACACAAACACACACACACACACACACACACACACACACACACACAACGGATGTCATGTGCTCAAACTCTCCTATTGTTTTTCCAGCATTTAAACAGAAATGTGCTACTTCACTGGGACAAATTCATCGATACATACATAGCTGTTCTTTCTGTTCTTCTCTTTTCATGGTCTGAACTACATAACAAAACTTGCAGTTTCTATTTGGCGCTAGAATGTGCTAATTCTAAATCAGTATCATATGAATAAACCAGATCACAAAAGCAGTTCCAAGGTTATGTTGGAAATAAATCACTGTAGTTCAAAAGATAGACAAAGTGACATTCAGCTGGATACCTTTCCATCATTGATTTTTTCTCAACTGAATGGACTGATAAAGCTGTAAAAAAGAGTGTTGAAAATGTAAGGAAATTTCCAAAGCTGATGTTCTCCTTTCTGCAAAATAGGGCTACAATTTATGAATGCAAACAAAATGGATCAAATGGAAAGAATCAGAGTTCAAAATAAAGATTATATCAAGAGAAACTATGTTCTTCATATGAGACACTGGTATCTTTACAAAATTCTGGAAAAAGATGATATCCTCAAATTGCAGCAAATGGCTTCAACAGCTGTCAGAATAAAACTGATCATGTTCCTTGAAATTTTGTATGTTCTTCATTAAAGCTACCACATTTTGACATTTTCTTTCAATCTGGCTCTTGTTTCAATTGTTTAATTTCTAGAGTTTTGTCTTTCAGAGCAAGACTCACATAGGAACACACACACACACACACACACACACACACACACACACACACACACACACACATTCTTTCCCTCACAATGAACTAATTTGTAATCAAGAGCAGGTAAACTGATTTTTTTTCTTTAATTCTGAAATTCTGAATTAATAAAGAAACTTACCAGACCAGTCAAGCTCTTGATGTTATTCCTGGCAAGGGACAATATTGTCAAGCATTCTGCAAAGGAAAGAAAGTTAAACATAAAATGATGATTATCTTGAGAAAGAACTCTTGAAAGTTTTCTTTGTGATTAGGCATCTAGGACCAGTTAAAAAAAATCAGACTATGAATCATCTTTGATCTTTGTAAAATATCTGATAAGGAGGCATGTATGATAAACAAAAGCAACAACAAAACCCACCACCATTACACCCAAAACAAACAAACAAACAAGCAACCATCCAAATTTAATGGAACACATTTGTTTGTTTTTTGACATTAAACTGTAACAACAGACTTGTTAGGTCCCTACTTTTCAGCGTAACAATGTTAAACACAACCCTAGATTACCCAAGAAATGGACATAATTATATATGCATGAAAACCTATAGCATAATCAAATACACTCAATAATACAAACTCCATGATCTGAGTTTTCCATCTTTTAACATAGCCTACAAATTTTGAGAGTAAATAAAGTATGAATTTAAGTCAAATCAAAATGTATAGAGATGCCAGATGCGGCACAGTCCAGTTGAGGTGCAGGAGAAGCTGTGGGGACCGGTGGAGTCTCTGCGGCAGACTGGGGACTACGCTTTACTAACCAGATTGAGGATATAGCATGGCCAGGAACACAAAAGAAGAAGAAAATTCATGTAAGAGGTGGTGGATCTGCCAGTGCTAACAACTAACTGGAAACTATTGAAAATTAGCCTACATTTTTTGCAGAATAAGCACAATGAGGTTTGTTTCATGATCCAGGTTCACACCTTTTTGAGGAGGGATAAAAAAAAATAGTCTGCTTAATTAAAAAAAAATTACAAACAGAAAAATACAAAAGCAACATTGAAAAAATACACAAAGTCACAAAATGACTAGACAGAACAGGCTTTGGAGTAGCTTCCCTTTACATTTACCTCTCAACAAAAATTGGTTCAATCAGAGTTCATGTTTTCAGAAAATGATGAGGTCAACACAAGAAAAGTATGAGCAACCTCTCTCAACTACTCTTATTTTCATTCTAAATTCCTGGATCAATGTGGGTTAGATAAAGCATCCTGCTCTAAATAAGTCATTCAAAGGAAGACCACTATCCCATTGGTGAGCTGTAAGTTGTCACTATATCATGATAAAATGCACTATTTTCTGGCATTTCCCATAAACACTTGGATACAAACCAGGTCATACTCTCCTTTTACCTTCAACTTTACCTCTGCTGACATGGGTGACAGATGCAAGGTAAACTAAGATACTTCATGAAACACAGATTTATCATCATTGAACCACATCCTGTTTGAACACCAATAATTCTTTAGGAAATAATGAGCAAAATACAAACATCATAGGAATCACCTAACAATATGTCCTCAACCTCTGAAAAAATGATAATGAAAACATTGTGATAATTACCCACATGAACTGCAATCAGTAATCACTTCAGGTGAGGCATACTATGTACACTAGATATGATGCTGTCAAAACCTGCCACACTCAGGGCTGTCACTGTGATGTATTCTCTCCCTTCTTTGTTCCTATTGATCATCATGTGTGCTTTCTGTTTTCAGCTCAGTTGACATACGCCTCTATCAACTGTGTGTGAAAGCTGTGTCACCATGGCCAGGAAAAGGTTGGTTGGACATACCTATTATCACAATTTGAATGGGGGGTACAGGTGGTCCATCTGCTTCGCATTTCTTCAGCATTTTTAAGAGCAGGAATGAGACGAAAGTTGGTTGAGAGATACGGGGAGAGGGGTGGTGAAGGGGAGGTAGAGAGGATTAAAAAGGGGGAGGAGATGGCGAAAACTGCAACACTTAAGCTCAACCATTCATGATTTTATGAAGTAGTGGCTTTCTTCAAAGAAAAGGACCAGAGCCCTAAACTGACTGGCAGAGGCTGCTGAAAAAGAGCTCAGGGTGCATCTGGCTGAGGAAGAAGATAAGTGAACTCTGTAAGGCTTCATGAAATTTCCCAGCTTAGGACAAATGTTCGGTAACTATGTGGATGCAATGTCCGCTGAAAGGATTTGGCCTGCAACTGCCCAGTCATCCAAAAGATGTTGGTTTGAGTCACGGCAGCACCCAAAAGAATTTCTGACAGCAGAGGGGCATCTGGAATCCATGAACTGGATGTGATCCGGTCCCTTTTAGGCTGAAAGGAGTTCAAGACCAAACTGTCAATAATGAATATTTTTCCTCTATGTATGAGTGTGCACATGTACCTGTGCACATACATATGCATAGAATGGTGTGTATATTTGTAGATTTGAATACGCAGTTTTATTTGCAGGTGTGTGCTCACATGCATGCACCACACACACACACACACACACACACACACACACACACACACACACACACAATTTCACATAGATCCAACAAAACACACACACACACACAATTTAACATAGATCCAACAAACATCAATGACTCCACTGCAATTCAAACACTAAAGCTTTGAAGTTTACTTTCTAAATGTAAAACTTACTGAGGCCATTCAGGTTTGCAATCTTTTCAATGCTGTTTGTAGATAAACTCAGCTGTCTGAAACAGAAAAACAGTAGTCCAATCTTGATTGTAAGCTGTTCAAAAGAGCTTGAAGACATTTCTTCTCTACAGACCTGCAGCTGAACTCGCCTTAGAATTTCTTCAAATAGTCACAATACACTCAAATGTCTGGGGTCTTTCCCTATGTGCCCTATCTAAATCACAGTAATGGTGTGACATAACATAAATAAGTAAAACCAAGACAGCAAGAACTTCCCAACTCGTGTGTGATACTCCACCCAACACAGGATGCACAACACAGATCTTGTTGACAAAATTCAACTGAACATTCTTTAGCTGCTAAATCATAATCCTTTTGCCAATTTTCAGGTTTGTGTAAAGCTTGGCTTTGACTGGCACTGACAACGTAATTAGGAACACATGTGTTGAGATATAATCTTTCATCATATGTAAGAGATCAAAATGAGAATGTGAAATTGAATAAATTCAAAGTATTTACCGTTAATGTGTTTGGGAGTGTGGCAACTACGAGGCATCTGTTAATGTGAAGGTCATGGGTTTAAACCTGGTGGCAACACTGTATAACTGAAGTGTGGGTTTACGCACTTTATGGTGACAGAGAAACACCAACTATCACAGAGGATGTATGAGGGAGAGAAAGGAGGAGCTTATGGTGTGGAGATGGAGGAAATTCAGGGGGAGAAGGGAATGAGAAGGGAGAGGGGAGGGAATATGATTTACCTATTTCATTTACATTTTTCCCAAGCTCTGCTTTTCTTCCTTATCTGAAAAAAAAAATCAAACCAATATTCCCTCTAAAATGCAACTGTTCAAGCAACCTTAATTTCAGTAATAATTCCCCCCACTCCTCCCCTTTTGTATGTCTGTGTGTGTATGTGCACTCATGTGTGTGTGTGTGTGTGTGTATGTTGCATCGTGTGTGTGTGTGTGTGTGTGTGTCTGTGTCTGTGTGTCTGTGCTTGTGTGTGAAACAAAGAAAACCAAAAAATAGAAGAAAATAAAAGAGAAAGACTTACTAATCATGAAGAAAAAAAAAAGATGGACAAGATAAGAATTCTGACACAGAAAGAAAAAGAAAAAATGACAAAAGAAATTACTGACGTGCAGCACGCAAGAGTAGAGAGAGAAGCATCCATTTTTTCAATGGGAGGATGCTGGGCATACAGTTTTACTTCTTTAGTCTCGGAAGCCTTCACATGGCACTTCTCCTCCTGTGAAAAACAAACAAACAAACAAATAACTTAACCTTATTTGTGTTTCCTTCTTTCCCGCCCAACCAACTCTACACCTGCCACACCCCTCCGTTTAGTTCTCTATCAAGGTGAGAGATCAATATTATCAGATAACATTTTTTATGTTCAGTCCATGAATTGATTCCAAACATCCTTTTTTCCCAGAAAATTGCTTTTGTTTCCAAACTTAAAACACATAAAACAGAGATAATAAATAGAAAACAGATACCTATTCGATTAAGGGTACTGAAATGATAAGACATAAAACCATTAACAATTACTGATTGTACATTAGATCACAAACATTTATTAGCAAAAAAATGACTACCAAAGACATAAAAGAATGTCTAACATTACGAGAAAGAAACGACCCATAAGTTTGGAAAGAATAAACATACATAAGGAAACTAACATTACAAGAAAGAAACGACCCATAAGTTTGGAAATAATAAACATACATAAGGGAAAAAAAATAAAATAAAATAACAACAACAACTAAAAAACAGTTGGCCATTGCCATAGCTTTTGTATGCTGTAGTATGCTGTAAAAAAAAAAAAATGATGTTCTGAAATAAGGGCAAGTATGGAAGCCACTGTGCAACAAGATTTCTGTGGAACATGTTAAGACGAGCAGCATACAATTCTATTTCACATATGGTTTTTGTGACGGACCGTTTCCCGTCCAGTCACAAATTTTCATGCAACCGTGCTAACCGGAAGGTAGTCGTCCGGAAGCCGGTTGAAAAGTTTACCTGACTGCTGCTCACCTGCGCACTGTTAAAGTCGGTGAGCTGAACCGGTTAGGCAGTCTCTGCAGTGATTCCGGCAATGCAGCACCCAGAAGGCCAAAGAGGGACTCCCGTTTGTTTTGGTGGCTGTCAGGTATTTATCATTCAATGTTTATTTATTAGCAAACCGAAACCGTATTCCCGTTTAGGAGCGACTGAAACTTCCTCAGCGCACTGTGAAGGTTTTTGTTTAGAAAAGAAAAGTATTTGTTGTGTTCTGTTATCCTATGACTTGATAGGGTAGCAAAACGAAATTATTTTTGAAAACATGAATAGATAAAGTGAGTGTTAAAGGAAGTGCTCTTCAGAAAAAAAAAAGATTTTGTTTATTCTGTGACTTAACTAGTTATGAACTTCATGATGAAAAAAAGATGTTGATTTTTGATGTGGATGAGTATTTAACTCACTCTTGATATGAATATTGAATAGTTGTGTGTTGGTAAACAAGAGTATGTGGAAATCTTTCCCTTACATATATTGAAGTAAATGAATCTTTTGAAGAAAGAAACCTTCTAAAATGTGGTGATTATATGAAATGAAATGAACAATTTTGTGACATGACAAAAGACATTCATAGTTTGATGGAAAGTAATCATTGTGTGTAATGATTGTATTCATGGTTTATTGAAGAGGGTCTAGGTGGGAATCCTTTCCCCAATTTGGAAAACTAGATTCTGAAAGGTTTATATGGAAATCCTTTCCTGTGTAGTGTGTGATTCCGGAAAAGGGAATGTTGCAGTGTTATGATTCCAGAAAAGGGAATGTTGTAGTGTTATGATTCCGGAAAAGGGAATGTTGTAGTGTTGAAGAAAGAATATGCTGATGTTTGTCCCAAGTTCTAGTGGAATGTGATGTGGCTAATGAATATGAATGTAGTCGTGATTGTAATGAATAGTAGTCATGATAATCAAGGTAGTTAATCAGTTTCCCCCAGGTAGAAGTGTACCCTGGACTAGAAGGGACTGGCTGCCATTCTCTCAGGGTCGGGGCCGTAGCTGAGTTCTACCCCCTTGTTCTCTGCCCTGTGTCGGTGTTGAGAGGCTGGTCGGAGTGCCGACAACTACCCTACCTGCCACTGCGCCAGGTACCGACTACCCGCTGAGCCAGTTGAGCCGGAGACACCACTGCTGCCAAGCCAGAGCGCCGCTTCCGAGTTTTGAACCAGCGACCTGTTGGCTAGGCCGTCGCTGTGTGTTTGTGTGTGAGCCACAGCTCCTGTGTGAGACTGTCACCTTGTCGCCAGCAGAGACGCCGTGAGTGTGGTAGAGATTTTTGAGCCACAGCTCTGAAGTTCTATAAGTCCTGTGTCGGACTTGACGCTGTAGATGTCGTCTTCATCATCTTCATCGTCTCGTCGTCTTCGTCCTTTTCATCGTTTCGTCGTCGTCATCATCTACGTTGTCTGGGAACCAGCAGCGCTTGTAAATAACCAGTAAAATATAGATATATTTTGTGTGTACGCCTTATGGTTGGCATGCCGACCTATTGATGTCCTTGCATTTATTATATATGTTTGTCTGATGGCTTGGGCAGCATAAAACAAAACAAAACGCGAAGCATATAAATGTACTCCCAGTTTTCCAAACCACTTATAAATCAGCCAAGTGCTTTGTGAGATAAGAAATAAAGGCAAAATAATGGTTTTAACAGTTATTTAACCGAAGTACACTTTTGAAACTGGTATTTTAGTCCTCACTGGGCTAAAGCCTGTGTACATACCAAATTTCATCCAAATCGGACAATATGTCAAGAATAACGGTTTTTAACGGTCAGATTTTGAAACTACATGGAAGTGCCATTTGTGTGTGATAACCTTTCTATATACAAAATTTAATTAAAACCCACCAATATATAAAAAAATAACGGCAAAATAACAGTTTAACGGTTATATAACCGATATACACTTTTGAAACCGGTATTTTAGTCCTCACTGGGCTAAAGGCTGTGTACAAATCAAATTTCATTCAAATCGGACAATATGTCAAGAATAACGGTTTTTAACAGTCAAATTTAGAAACACTATATAGAAGTGCCATTTGTGTGTGATAACCTTTCTATATACCAAATTTCATTAAAATCCACCTATATATAAGAAATAACGGCAGAATAACGTTTTTTAACGGTTGTTTAATCCATTTTCAGCATTACATCACTTACATATGGACAGAGGCTCCGATCTGTCACAAGATCATCCAAACCGCTTATAAATTGGCCAAGTACTTTCTGAGATATTCCATAAAGAAGAAAAACCGTTACAGGCCATTACAGCTGTTTATAACGGCTATAGCGGTAAACTAAAACATCGGGCATCATCTGTGACCCATAATGAACATACCTACAATTTTTCAGAAAGATCGGCCCAGTAGTTTTGTCTGGAGCGAGTGGAACACATTTTGACCACGGACACACAGACACACAGACAGCATTTCTTCGTTCCCATTCTAAAGTACTCCCTGTTCTATAAGAACTGGAAGTACAAAAAGGTGTTGGTCTGTTGCCTGGCTGTCAATGTTTGGGTGAGTGGGTGTGTGTATGTGCATTGGAAAAGTTGTGCATGCATCCATAATTTCTGTGTGAGAGTCAAACAGTCAGATACCTGCAGACACGACCCCTTGCATCCGTAACAGTTTTTAAAAGCACAATAAAATTTTGAACTGATGGTCTCTTTTCATTTTCCACTTATAAATAACAAATTTGGTAGTAGCAGAATTAGGTCAAATGTTCTATCAGATCTGAAGTTACAATCCAAACCAAACAGGACAGTATTTTCATCAAGCAATGAATTCATAATTTCACATTTTCTGTTTACCACATTTTGAAACTCTTGGCGGAAGTTGTCACATAAGGATAGGGTCAAAATATATGTTGAATGTTTTCTTTTTCTCTTTTACAAAACGATCATTTTTCTGACTTCTATGTTTTTGCATAATGATACTGCTTGCAAGCATTCTGTGCACAATTCTCATTTGAAAAGGATTTTGTGGAAAGTTTCAAACCTTATAACTTCCTTCTGTATTCTTACATTCCATTTATTGCATAATGCTGGTTCTACTGTGTCTTGATTTAACAAGTTGTTACAAAGTGAGGCTCCTCTTGAAACTGTACGAATATTCACGAATAACTTACTTGTCTTACTTTCGTCACAGTATTGTATTTCTAGACCGGTTTCCTTTGAATATTTTTTTCACAGCAGTAACATAGCCATCATATATGTATTGACACCATATTTTTCATCAAAGAACTGGCAACTCTGTGTGTGTGTGTGTGTGTGTGTGTGTGTGTGTGTGTGTGTGTGTGGTGTGTGTGTGTGCATGTATTTGTGTGTTTCTTTTTTTTTCTTTTTCTTTCAGCGTACGCAGGCTGATACTCCAGTGGACACTGCCTGTATAGACAGGCAGTGGAGTTTTGTGTGTATGACTTTTTTCTCCCGCCATTAAGGCAGCCATACTCCATCTTCGGGGAAGGTGCATGCTATGTGTAACGTGTCATCCATACCAACGGCCAAACTGGCCTTCTCATCCGAAAGTTGGTGATGGGATTTTACATGTGTGCAAGATGTTGTGCGTGTGTTCACACAGGGAACCTCGGTTTATAGTCTCATTCGAAGGACTGTATGGGAAATGGAGTCAGAACCAATGTTACTTCCGAGGGAAAAATCCCCCTGTACCGAAATTCGAACCCGCAACCCCAGGATCACGATTCCAGCACTCTATCAACTGAGCTATTCTGGCCCTCATTTGTGTGTTTGTGCGTGCACATGCAAAATTGCTCATGTGTCATATACCACATGCACCTTCTAAACTATTGCTTCGACCTATCCATCATGCTCAGTTACACACCCTTACACCTTTCTTACCTTGCATAATGTGAGTCACACAGAACAAGCATACATCACAATAAAGTGGCATTGACAACATGCATATGACTAGAAGACGGACACAAGAAAATGAAAGAAAAAGACAAAGATAAAATCCATAGAAGAGTGAATGACTTACAAGTCTGGTAATAGCCTCCTTGATCGTAGTAGCCTTTGCCTGAAAAACAAGATAATTATTTGATGAAATACAACTTATCAAAATGAAAAAAGTGCAATTTTTTTCTGGCACTCAAAAAACAACAGTGTAAAATGCACACACCAATGCTTTACATACTACATAATCTTTTTTTCAAAAGTGATTTGAATTTTCAGCTTTGGAGTCAAAGATCTTGAGTTCAAACCACTTGTGGGGTAAGATTTTTACATCTTGAAAACCTATCCCGCACCAAATAGGTACATGATTCAGTTCAAGAAATGTTAAGGCAGCAGAAGGAGGAAGAAGGCCTCCATCTTGCATTTTGCCATACCCACGACAAGGAGACTCTATACGGCCCTTTTCTGAAGACAAACATTCATATCTATTGTTCTGATCAGGATGCTATGTTATCATCAACACATATTTGATTCCCTCATCAAAATCAAACAGAACACAAGGAATGAATAATAATCTCTAATAACTTATGTGTATGGGAAGTAAATCATACCAATTAAAGAAGGATTATATTTTGATAGAAAGCTTGTTTATATCAAGCACAATTTCATATAATGTCCCAAGTAACACACAAACTGTAAAAACATGCAAAACCAAGCATCAATAAAACTGATCAGATGCAAAAAGAAAAATTAAATTAAACTATGGTATCAAACTATGGCTTTATTCCACATAACATATTGCGTTTTCATCATGTTTTCTTGTTAAATCTTCAATATCATGTTGGAGTAATTCGTTTTCGTTAAATATAATGGGTTTTATCAATGATTCTTCCCAGAACAGCACAGCCAATATCAACCTGCAAATGAAACTACACAGTCTAAATCTCTCTTGTTTATGAAAGCAAAACAAGTCTGACAGCACATCATATCAAATGAAAGTCACAAAGTGTAATCTCTCTCTTAGCAAATAACCATTTCTTTCTCGTTTTCTTTCTTTTCTTTTTCTTTTTTTTCCAAACACTTGGTAACAGAGTTTCTGATAGAATGGAATTGAAGGCAAGTATCCCTTCCATTTAAGAGGATCAGTCTAAACTGGCCATGCAGGAGAAGCTACCCAGGCTGTACACCTGGAAAGGTTGAAAGGTTAAAGCACTTGTAGTTGCACTATACCCATTATCTGGGATGGGAAAACACAAGCAAAATCAAAATATTCCTTACTCTGTACACCCCCCTCTAATGCTGAGCCATAGTACTAAAGGTCGAACATTGCCTGGGTCGCTTTTGGGTGTCAGAAATGGTGTACCAAAAGCCAGGATATATCAAATTTTCAAACAACACACCAAGTTTAAGTAACAGTTCAACTTTAAGGCCTGCTCTTCAAGGCCCCACTGGCTGATTTCCTTTTTAACGCATGCAAATTTCAGACAACTATTGTACCAAAAGAAGTCAAAAGCCCAAATTGTGTTTTGATTTGGTGTTTGTGTTAGTTGTTAAAAATTCAGTCGTGTTTTTGAGTTAAATCATTTAATCTTTGACAAATCAAAACAAGGAAAGACATATCTAGTTGCAAAATGAGGCAACTGTAGGCAGAAATCTTAACAAATTTTAAATGCAATTAATAATGAACTGTCAAGAAAGCGTAGACAAACGAATCACAAGACAAAACACAATGCGTTTCGACCTCTTAGGTCTTCTTCAAGCAAGATACAAAACACTCAGGACAACGAAGATGAACAAGCAATTTGGTGGCCTGGCCAGCCAGCGCACATTCAGCATGCACTGACACAATGCCAAGCCTCTTCAACAGTCGTGGAAGAGGGAAAAAAGGAAGTGAGTGGGGGGGGGGGGGGGGGGGGGGGAGAGGGAGGAGAAGGAAGAGGGAGGGGGAGGTGGAGGGAGGGGGATTGGGAGGTGTTTGTTTACTTCTCTTTGGGGGGCTGTTGGAGGAGATTCTTGAATTCCTCCACAGTCCCTGCGGAAACAACACTGTTGTCTAGGTTGTTCCATTCCCTGATGGTTTGTGGGAAAAAGCTGTTTTTGAAGACTAGTGTTGCAGTATGCTGGATGTTAAAGCAGCGCTGGTGGTTCCTTGCGTATTGCTCCACTATGTTTTTCCTTTCTTGATTTTCCGCTCTTGTAGGTCTTAAAAGTCTTTTGTTTCGGACAGGCGTTGGGTATTTATCCGCCTCTATGCCAGATGTCCTTCAATTATCTTAAATAATAAGGTCAGCCGGTGTTGTCTTCTTTCCAGCAGTGAAGGGAAGCCAATGTCCTGTAGCACAGCTGTGACACAGCCTGGGTTTTGCGACCGGTAATCTCACTTGATGTATCTGGCTGCTCTACATTGGATGCCTTCTATCTTGTCAATTTTGCTTTGTGTGTATGGGTCCCAGACAGTGGAGCTGTATTCTAGAAGAGACCTGACAAGAGAGACATACGCTGTTTTGGGGCAGGCTTCAGAACAAAAGCGTAGGTTCCTACAAAGCATACCCAGGCTGGCATTTGCTTTCTTGGCAATTTTGTCCATGTGAGCAGACCAAGACAGGTTTTTGCTTATTTGAACTCCAAGATAGGGGTAAGAGTCCACTTACTGTAGAATGTGGTTGTCCTGCTGGTAGAAGAAAGGTGATCTGTGTCGTACACTAATGATGTAACATTTCTTGGCATTGAATCTCATGCTCCATTCTTTAGCCCAGGTTTCTAGTTTTTTTTCAGGTCATCTTGCAAGGCGATGTGGTCTGCCTGAGTCTTAATTTCTCGTTACAGAAGGCAGTCGTCTGCAAAGAGCCCGACCTGAGATGAAACGGAGGCAGGTAGATCGTTGATGTGGCATAAGAATAATAGGGGGCCAAGTACTGTACCTTGGGGAATGCCAGAATCTACTGTCACTTGCTCAGAGGACTTTCCATCTACCACCACTTTCATACTCTTCTGGGTGAGGAAAGTGGTGAACCACTGATAGAGTGGGCCTCTGATGCCCTAGCTTCCCAGATTCTCCAAGAGCTTCGAATGTGGAACTGTGTCAAAGGCCTTTGAAAAATCTAGGTTGGCTATGTTGGTCTGAACGTTCTTTTCAAAGCTCTGACACTGATCATGTAGTGTGGTAACCAGCTGCGTCTCACGTGAGAATCCTCTACAAAACCCATGGTTTAGGTTGACGAGTATCTTGTGTTTTTCTAGGTGCTCCATCAGGTGACTGCAGATGATATGTTCCAAGAGCTTGCTCATGACCAATGTGAGTGAGACAGGTCTGTATTTCTCTGCCAGGTGTTTGTCCTCTTTCTTAAAGATTGGTGCCACTTTTGCTGTGAGCCAGTAATCTGGTAGGGTTCCTGTGTTGACTGACTTCTGGAAAATATGGGTCAGTCCTTCTGCCAGTTGTGTTGAGCATTCTTTAAGAACTCAGCTGTGTATGTTGTCAGGGCCTGCTGCTTTTGCTGGGTTTATACTCCGTAGCAGCTTTACTACAACTTTTTCTCCAATGTGGAGATCCTTAATGGCGGGATACTGGTAGATAGAAGCGTTTTGAGACGGTGAGGACTTGGTAAATACAGACGTGAACTGCTCAACCAGGATGTTTGCTTTACCCGTGCTGTCATTGATCAGTTTGCCACCAGCTTTTAGTGGGGCAACTCCTATATTGTCTTGTTTCTTTGACGTGATGTATTTCCTGAAAGGTTTGGTGTTGTTCTCTTCAAGTCCTTTGTTGATGATACTGTTTAGAAGTCTGTCTCGCCTTTCCGGAACGTTCGTTTGCATTCTCTCTGAATATGTCTAAAGTTTGACCAATTTCCTGTTCTGCGGGCCTGGTTGTATAGCCGCTGTATTCGAACGTTTACACTCTACATAACGCTGCATCTGTTTCATGAATCTGTATCGAACTCATCTAAATTCGAATGGTTTAAAAAAAAAAAAAAGAAAGAAAGAAAAGGGGGGGGGGGGGGAGGGGCGACACAGACGCAAATCATTGGTTGTGGCTTAAGAAAATATTGTCTTTACGTCATCAGAGCCAGCTTCATGACATCAAAATACAATTCAAAGAGACATTATATATGTACATGATAGTTAGTGCTTTCTCGGTAAATAAAAATGCGTAGAAAAAAAAAGAAAAGAAGAATCTGTTTCTAAGCTCGGAACCCACCATGTTGAATCAGTTGGTATGTTGGCTGGTATCTAGGCGACGTAACTTGTGGAAAGGTGAGAACAAAGGGAAGCAACTGCGCTGCCGTTGTATGTCACTCTCCAGAGAGCAAAGATTCCTTCGATTACAAACCAGAATGTATGATACTTCACCTCCTCCTCCCCCACCCCCACCCTCATCGAACGCATTATTTCAACAACAACAACAACAACAACAACAAAGAAAGAAAAGAAAAAAGAAATGCCATGAGGGTAACATAATATAAATCCTCCTTCCTCCACCTCACACAGCCTCGTCTTGAAACTGAATGTTACGCATGCAAGCGTTTGTTTTTCCCAACTCATTTTCCCCCTTCATTCGTGCAATCTCACACGTAAGAAAGAATCATTCATATTTGTATGTTCATATTTCTCTCTATTCTCATATAATGCTTGTCGTGTTTACATGGCATGTCATTAAATGGACAAAATTGAATAAAAATGATACCCCCTCCCCCCACTCCAGCTTTTTCTTTGTTTTCCCATAGGACGCATTACTAAATCTTGAAACTGAATACGTTACGCTTGCAGACCTGTGCAATATCACACGTGAGAGAGAATAATTCATTCCTGTATTTTCATATCTGTCTCTGTTTTCATACAATGTCGTGTTTACATGCCATGTCACTGAATGAACAAAACCAAATTCAAATTAAACGCTAATATTTTACATTATTATCATTACCTATTATCTTACATTGTGTGAAAGTTGGGGATGTTATGGGGGTATATATGCACAGACTGTCTTCTCTGGTGTATAAGAAAGTTTGTGTTGAAACATTCTCCTCCTTGGGTAAGAAAGAAAAAAAAAGAAGAAAAAAAAGGAGAAGAACCATGCACAGTTCATATCACATCATATCATATCGGCGGCATCTTAGGCATTTCCAGCCTTTAGCCTGCTCAATGTAGATAATTATAGGGTTTTAGCGAGAAATATTCATGTGACGAGTTTTTCCTGTTGCATCTGAAGATCATTCATGTCTACGTCGAGCAAGTGTGAGTTGATTTGCCAGTTCTGTCACATCATAGATGTAGGTACACAGTGAGACCTCTCGCGGGTTATTATACCAGTTGCAGAGATGAAGGTTCACTGAGCGGAACTATCAGGAGTGTCAGGCTCACTAAGGCCTGAACTGCCCTACAGAGTGATAGACAGTCTCAAAGACCTAACTAGACTACTTTCCCCTACACACAATGCAGTCCTAATACCGAGTCAAGTTCGTACGCATTTATTCTTCATCTATCCGACGACACAGGGGCATATTTTACACTTAACTGCACACTCTCCAGATAGACAGGCACGACAATTGCACACACCATCAAGCACTCATAGGTTCAATCCATAGGCGCACTTAACACATCCAACCTTGGAAAAGCTAATGTCCAACCGTGTATTCTCCTTGGGCGCAATGTCGCACAACACGCAACAATGCACTCCCGGCTAATATCACTGTGCACCTTAGCCTACGAATACCGTGAATCACACTGTAGGCGGCGAGATTCACATAGTGATAATTGCTGTGAATCAATCACACCTTAAACTTAGCCAACTTCCACTAAAAATCTGTGGCAACCAACCACAGTGTGGAACAAACCTCTGTTCCCTCTCTGCACAATCGTTCTAGCAATCACAGTTACATAAAAGATGAAACACTTCATGGGCAAACACTTTTAACCAGTCAGATTTGAGTTCAGCTATTCAAGGTGGACATCAAAATTGAACTCAGTTCCGAACTAGGAAGCACTAAACGATTTCTTGTCAGAATTATAAAGTAGCTCAGTCTCAAGACCGATCGTATACGTACACGTTCTGTCTCCATGCAACCGTACAACAACCGAATATTTCGTGTTGCACCCGCCAACCACACACAAACAGCCACTACTGCTTGAGTTTCAGCTTGTTACAATTGTGCACCGACGTCACTCTAATCCAAAGTTATTCTCTTGCGTTCTCGAATGCCCACAATGTTAGGCCAACATCTTCCGTGCTCACTCGCGCACTCAACGCTCGCTTCACTGTGTCAATAATGTCACCAGCACACGGCCCTGATCCGTACTGGGTGCTTGCGGTCCTTCACCGAAGACCTCCTCTGGGAAAGGGCTGGGACGAAGAGTACAAACAGGAACACCTCCGCCCATTTGCTCCCACAGCACCCTGCACCAGGTTACGATTCGCAGAACCACCCTCCTTTGGGATAAGACTCGCAGTAATCCAATACGAAAGCTCTGGTACAATCCGAGCAGAATACAACGACGACTGCTCTTGCAGACGACTCCAGAAAACACTCCAGGTAAGTCCCGACGACGTACCAATGTAGTCCAGAGGCACTAGCAGGAAAACAGTCCACGGAGAGCAGACAAACTAGAACAAAACACAGTTCTCCTCTGCACCACCTACAGGTATTGAAGAACTACGCAGATCTACATAGAGCACTGGCCACTTCTATAGCAATGCAACTTAGCAATTAGGCTATAGACATACCATTAGGCTAGAAGCCCAACAGTACAACTCCCGTTATCATGACCACACAAATCAATGAACGCATCATGATGAAAAATAGAAAAACGTCCCGCCTATGACGTAAACGGCTCTTTTCTCAAAACAACGTAAGAACTATGCTGCACACACTCCGTATACCTGCGTATCTAAAATATACTGTTAAAAAAAGTTAAGGACCAACATTGAGAATGCACAAAAAAAATTTTAAATTCACAAAAATTCAATTGTACCGCCTTTGTGGTCCAAACAAATTGAACCACACGCACAAATTGATAGTGAATGCGGCAACTGCAATTTTGTGGCACACATTTCTCACGCGCCTTGAAAAACACGTGTCGCGACTTGTCATTTTTGGAACAAATTGGGTGAATTTCTGATGTGCTTGGGATCCGAGGAGCATGTGCTGAATCAAAATCATGTGAAGCACGGGCTAAATCAGGCTGTAGGTCATAAAGTATGCTCAACCAATTGTCTTTAAAAGCCACTGTACTGGCGAAAAATGCAATGCAACAGCATGCCTCCACGTCGAAGACTGAACGAGCTGGATCGAGGAAGAGCAATAGGATGGCTCCAAGAAGGAGTTGCAGTCCGGGAAGTGGCACGGAGACTTGGGGTATCACACTCTGTTGTTATCAGACTCAGACAACGCTTTCAAGACACAGGAAGAGTGCAAGAACGACCACCACGAGAGGACCGATACATTGAAAGGCAGGCCACACAAGAAAGAACAGCAAGTGCAAACAACATCAGACGTCGCCTTAGAGAGGCCACCAACACTGTTGTCAGTGATCAGACCATACGAAACCGCCTACACGCCGCTAACCTCCGTGCTCGACGACCAGCCATAAGACCTCGTTTGACTGATGCCCACAGAGCAGCACGCCGAGCATGGTGCACGCAGCACGTGAGATGGACACATGAACAGTGGGCTAACGTGATGTTTACAGATGAGTCGCGGTTCTGCCTGGATCCCACCGATAGACGGAACAGGGTCTGGAGACGCCGTGGGGAGCGTTTTACAGAAGAAGCTGTCCTGGAAAGGAACCACTATGGTGAGGGATCCGTTATAATTTGGGGCGGCATAAGCACACGCTACAGAACGGTTCTCTACAATGTGGCAGGGAACTTGAATGGTGTTCGCTACCAGAGATTTTGCAACCCCTGGTGCTGCCAGCCCTTCAACAGCTTGGACCTGAGGCAGTCTTTCAAGACGGCAATGCACGGCCCCATCGCACCAGAGCAGTAAACACGTTTCTCCAAGCTGCTGAATGCAGTGGCCCGCAAACAGCCCAGATCTGAACCCCATCAAACATCTTTGGGATCAGCTGGGCCGGAGACTGCAGCAGCGTCGTCCTCCTCCTGCTAACCTGGGTCAGCTGTTTGACAGGATTTGGCTGCTGTCCCCCAGGCCTTTCTGCGCACACTGGTGAACTCCATGCGACAACGCTGCCTTGAATGCCTTGCCAATAACGGGGGACACACACGTTATTAACCATGACATTGAACAAACACTCCTCCTGTGACTTTCAAATTTGGGGGTGGGGGTGTTTGTATTGCGCTCGATTCCAGTTTGTTGATTCCTCGGACTTGTCATTGTCTTTACACACTTTTCACATATTCAATAAATTCATGTTACACTTGGAGATTGATCACTTCCCAATTTTCTTTTTTATAAGTCAGTGAAATGTTGGTCCTTAACTTTTTTTGAACAGTATAGTCTCGCTGTTTCGCAGCAGCGCGCACCCGTATGAATTTACCGGGTGCAACACAGTTTATTTAAATAAAATAATCTAACGATTCTCCCACCATCCAAGCCACCGGGTATTGCAGGCAACAACAATACACTGTCCGAAAGGACATCCACGAAGAACATAGAAATACAAACACGTGCATGACTGTTGCTTTGCACGCATAACAGAAATACCTCTCACTGCACATGCCGAATGAAAATACCCCTTCTGCTACCATGAAGTTTGTTCTCACGGTCACACAGACGAACACTCTCACACAGACACGCACACGCGACTCGGTGATTTACATAATAGTATAGGCATGCAGAATAAGTGGACGGTATGTCTGACAAGGAGGAGGCGCGGAGATAGACCGTTGAGTCTGGAGAATGAGGTTAGGATTCTTCCAGCCTGGGAGAGTTTGACAGTTGAGACACGACTCGTTGGGATCATGAAAGGGGGAGGAAACTAACACTGAATTGCAAACACCATTCACAGCTGCTTCTTCATATATGTCCACGACATCTGAATTGAATACCGCTGACCTTCTTGAAGAATATGGAGTTTATTATGATGATGACACTATACTATTATGACGCTGTACAGTCATCATTCTCTCGTTTTTGTGACAAGGAGAGGTTTGAAGGAGAATGAAGTAAAAAAAAAAAAAAAAAGCTTATTTTCCTTCCTCTGTTTTACCGGGATGTAAACACCACGAACGTTAGGTGTGAAATTTCTGGTTAGTATATTACTTCATTTTCTTGTTTGTTCACAGCGTGGTAATAACAGAGCTGGAAATGGAACAAGTGTCTGAGAATGTAGCTAACATGAGGAGAACTGTGTAAGTCAGTTGTCCTTTTCTTGTTGATCTGGACCTTGAAAGGGAATAGACTGCCTGAGGAAAGTTAGGTACCTCGATACTGGCGTGTTCTTTTGGGTTAAAATTAAGAAAAAAAAGAAACGAATTCTGAAAATTCAGATTGTATGGAAGGGGACGGGTGGGGTGGCAGGCAAGGATAGTATGGGGGCGGGAGAAGGCACTGTCAGTATTTACTTCTTGGAAACTCTTGTAGACCAGTAACAATGGAATGGGGAGTACAGCGCAGGAAGACGTATACGGGAGGCGATATTTTCAACCTATGAGTACAGTGACTGTACTTATCTTTAACCATTGTGACAGAGTCGGCTGAACGAAAGGGGCCAGCAGGTCTATGGCAATACTGTGCACTGGTTCTGGAGGTAGAGGGGTAGGACTGACTAGTTCAGGTCGAATAAGGTAAGATACACGGTATGATATAAGACGTGACCGTGTCGTTGACAAGTAGATCAATGTCAGGAAACCAAGCCATTTACCAAAATGACAAAATGATCTTGACAATATGTTGATGACCTTGATGGGCTATATTGAACTTTCAACTGAAGGCTATCAGGAATTATCAGAAAATATACTTTAAGAACGAAACTATAGATACAAATTTGCAACATCTGTATCTGTCCGTCTTGTGTCTGTATGACAGACCTCAGCTCCTGAAGCCTAAAATGTTGCTGTGTGGCAATTTTCACTTCGTGATAATGACGTCTTGGGTAACATAATCCACCAAATTATTATTTCGAGTAGGGACAGTCTGTGGGTAAAACAAATGATGTCGTCAGCTTGGTGCAGATCATGGACAATATTTCGATGTGAGCTGGTATGGTATGAGATGTAGTCACCATCCTTGCAACCAGACATCAGACCATTAAGGGATTTGCCATCAGTAAAACTAAATTGGTAGATCAGATGATATCAGCACACGTGTACTTGAATGAGCTGGTGTCAGAAATAGACCCATTTTAACTACCACTTTCCAGTCGTCTATTACCACTGGTAAAGGGCCATTTGACTAGAAGGATGCCAATGTCACGCCAGTTTTCAAGATGGGACAGCAGTACAACCCAGCCAACGACTGTCCAGTGTCCCTGAGCAGCGTTTCATGTAAGGTGTTGGAGCATATCATCACGAATGCCATCATGCATCACTCAGAGCAACACAGACTACTCTGTGAGCAACAGCATAGATTCAGAAGGAAGAAATCCTGCGAGATATAACTCTTGGAGTTCGTCGATTGAATTACTTCAGTGTACGGAACAGGCGCAACAGACTGACATTCTCGTGATGGATTTTGCAAAGGCGTTTGACAAGATGAATCGCAGGCATTAAAGTCCTTTACAATGACATTAGTTGCTAAATCAATGTATGGGTCGCCGATTCTCTCAGGACCCAAAGACAGACAATGGTGGTAAATGGAGTCATCTCCAATTTCGTCGATGTCCATTGAGGAGTACCTCAAGAATCAGTCATGGGACCGTGTCTAATTTTCAGTCTACATAAATGATCTGCCTGAAAATCTGACATGTACAAGACAAGTGTTGGCGGATAACACTGCAGTGTACAAGATTGCCGCAGCACTCCATGACCATGTTCAGGTACAAGAAGATCTCTATAAGTCTCGTAGAGTGGTTGTGAGAAGAGCTGGGTCATGACGTTCCATTCTAGATAGTATAACACCTTGCCCATGTCCGAAACAGGAAAACACAAGAGCCTGCTTATGAACTGCATGATCATACACTGCTGTAAGTGAACTCCATCAAATACCTTGGACGATATCGGCTGGAAAAAAAGCACATCGAGGACAATTGCTCCCAAGCTATGAAGACTCTTGAAAACCCTGTTCAGAGATGTCCCACCTGATGTGATCTTCGAGTTTCTGAAAGAGATTGACATTTTTCATCTGATCTAAGATTTTACGAAAGAAAAGATTTCAACGAAATTTCTGGTACGTTTTCAGAAGGTGTATTTTAAAGACATGAGTGAAAGGCGTTTTTTGTTTTGTTTTCGTTTTTTTTTTTTTTTTTTTTTTTTTGATGACTTGTGAGTTGATTTTAACGTGGTGACAGCCCTGGTATGGCCCTTTGCGTCGGCTGGGCTATAAGCAACATTACCATTACCATGGCTACTTGAGGAGAAACTTGAAGGTCGGCTCCCAGACCACCAGAGAATGGGGCTATATTGTCTGTCCTTTTCGAGACCACTCATCATCAGTCTAACCCCCTGCCAACAACAGGACATTGATTGACCGGAAGCTGTCCAGCTACGTTCAGCTCGATTTTTATTCAGCCAATATTGCAATACTTTGTGAGTAACCACAACGATCCAACAACTCACTTGGCCCTTAGTAAAAGTGAACATGATGTACAAGCTACTACATGAGGTTAGCACAGACACCCTGTGATAGAGGCCGAATTATCCCTCCACAGGGACAACGGTGCTCCTTGTCCCAGGTTTTCTGAAGGACTCGATGCAGATAAGCGGGATTCCTTCCACATACGATCCGGGACTAGGCTATCTTGCAACAAATACAACAACAGCAGCAGCAGCAGCAGCAGCAGCAGCAGCAGCACAACAACAACAACAACAACAACAACAACAACAACAACAACAACAACAACAACAACAGTGGAAGCCAACAGAATCGGCACCTTGGTGTTGAGGATCTTCCAGTCGTTACCACAAGCAACCAAGCAACCAGCGAGTGTTTTTCTGTTTTTTGTTTGTTTGTTTGTTTGTTCTTCGTTTGTGGACCAGGTATACATTAGGGGTGCTGGGGGTTCACTCATCGAACTATTCCGCAGTTTGGGGAACAGTGAAATGTGGGAGCCTGCCGATTAAAATGTTCTTTAATGTTACGTGGGTGGCTAAGACACGTTTCCTTCTCATGCAGAGTAGATTTCACTTCCCGCAGATCCACCCTAAAGTGACAGAATAGCCAGCTGTGACTGTTGTCACTCAACGGAAGGAAGGAAGAAAAAGAAAACTTGATTGCTGCTCAGTTGCTATAGGCAACTGAACAAGCCCGAACACGTGCAGCATTGTTGACACCGGAAAAAGCCTTCTGTTCATGCGCAAAATGGCCGGCAGCGGTGACTTCAAACTAATAGTGCTGGAAGATCGTCTTAATTTCTGCTAAATGGGACGTATTTCAGACGTGGATAAGTGTTTGACAACTTGAATCTTCTAGTTAAAGATGTCGAACTGTTTGATGTGAAGGCAGTTTGCTGTTAAATGATTGCAGAGAGTAGTTTATGAATGCCAAGCTTATCTGATTGCCAAAGTTCAAGTTGAGACCCGTCTCGGTCATCAGAAATTTGCTCGACTTCTCGCTGCATCAAATGGTGTTAACCATATTGTTAACTCATGATTCTTTCAAACACTGAAGACAGTCTCACAATGGAATCAACTGATCAAAGTGCAAGCGCTCCGTACAAGTTTCGTGGATCCGATTTTTACGTGACGATGGAAAACAAGGGAGGCAATGCATTGATGGTTGAGGTTGAAGACCGATTGACAGCAGACCAGTGGAGAGCAACCTTCGATGCATCGTGTGGGTATAGAGACCTCGAAAACGGGACGATATTTCGTTTCAGATCTCCAGTGGTTTTAAAACAGAATTCTTCTCTTTCATATTTCTTTTCGACATAGTGTTGAAATTCGGTAATCCTGACCATGACATCATGGCGAAAATGGCCAGAAAACAGCTCTAGAGAATCTGTGAGGTTTGATCTTAAAATTTCCACAAAACCAGTCTTAGTACTGGAAAAAGAAGGAGTCTTGTAACTGGAGTTGAGGAGACAGAATTGAAAAAAAAAAAAAATTATTTTTCCATCCCCCCCCCCCCCCCCCCCCCCCCCCCCTTACTCTTAAAGCAGGTAGACCTGTTCAATACCTCCTTATCCATTTATAGAGAAGAGGCTGGGATGTTGGTTTAGAATAACTTGGTATCATATACGGATGTACACACACACACACACACACACACACACAAAATACAGATTTATACACACACTCTCTCTCGTACATACTTTGTGAAAGAAAGAGTATTCTATTATAGATGCAACTACCCAAGTAGTATATATATTTCATATCATTTGCTCTGTTAGTTTCAGTAAACTGTAGTTATTGCTGCTGTAGTTAAATGCTGCACCTCCACAACATGCTATGCACCACATGCAATTCAAATGATGATTGTGAGTCCTATGAAAGATGAGCATTGAGCAAGTATGATATAAGGGCTAGTATCAAGTAATGTAAGACCTTAAAATTCAAATTTCAAACTCAGAGTTTGCCAGTCATCCAGTTATATTACTGTTATTAGAACTTAATTCCCTATTCAGGAAAGGAAGTACTTTTGCCAGTTGTGTAACCAGAGGAAGAATCTGTTGGTGATGTACTTCATGGCTGGGCCGTGCTGTGTGTGTGTGTGTGTGTGTGTGTGTGTGTGTGTGTGTGTGTGTGTGTGTGACTCTGTGTGTATGTTAAAATTCAAATTTCAAACTCAAGAGTTTGCCAGTCATCCAGTTACATTACTGTTATTAGAACTTAATTCCCCATTCAGGAAAGGAAGTACTTAAATTGCCAGTTGTGTAACAGAGGAAGAATCTGTTGGTGATGTATTTCATGGCTGGGCCATGCTCTGTGTGTGTGCGTGTGTGTGTGTGTGTGTGTGTGTGTGTGTGTGTTGTGTGTGCGTGCATGCATGCGCTTGCGCACACGTGTGTGTGTGTGTGTGTGTGTGTGTGTGTGTGTGTGAGAGAGAGAGAGAGAGAGAGAGAGAGAGAGAGAATGAAAATGAATAAGCCTTTCCCCTTGAAGATAACTGAATAAGGTCACCTAGCAATCCTTTTTTCCAGCTGATCCTAATCTACTTTCTCAATAGTAATCTTTCCAATCCGCTTCCATTGCCATTTTCTCAAAACGAAAAAAGAAGAAAAAAATTAGGAAAAAAGTAATCCCCCTCTCTCCCATATATTCAGAGGTGTAGTGAATGAAAATGCTGTCCAGTCTTCAATGTGAGCTATAGAAATCTAATCTTTAGGATTAGTAAGTTTCATGAAAAATCCAGTAGCTTTATTACCTTTATTGAACTGGTAAAAGATGGCTTCTTTTGCAATATAGTATAGGACTAATGTAGATTGCTGCATATATACAATATAGAAGTAGATGTGTTTGATGAAGGATAAAGGTCCAGAAATAAAAGTTAATAATTGTGAATTATCACTAGTATTATAAGCCTTTACGAAAGATGAAAAAAAAAGTGGGGGAAAAGGTGTAAATCTGCCTACTGACTCTATTTTTCTTTGGCTGTGTGACTAAAAAAGAAAAAAGGGGGAAAACAACATTGGAATGCTTAGCATTAGGCGACATGAAAGATGTTGAATTCTGTTGTATCCTGCTTGCCAGAGGCTGTTAAGGACAAGTTCTTCCCAGACTGAAGTCTAAGAAAAAATATGATCAGATTCATTTAATTTAAACAAAAAAAACACCAACAACAACAAAAAAGAGGAGTAACGATGAAGTGTGAGTGTGGCTCTCACATGCAGCAGAAAAAGGCAATGAGCCCTGTATACAGTAATTGTACTGGAGAAAACTGTCTTCTACCATGTTTCACTCACACTGTATTGAATTTATACACAACTTCTGCCATCAGCACAAGAGCAGATCAACTGCAACTGCTTCTTTTACAGTTACTACTAGTACTAGTACTACAGCAATCAGTACTTAGGATTTATAAAAATGGAAATTTAGTTAGTCATATGTAAGAATTATTAGTTAAAATTGACTGAAATATGCCTGTACACAACAACAACTGAATAACTGATTGGTACCTGGTCGTTGATTTTTGTTGTCAACTATCATATCTTACATTACTAAGTCAATTAAACATCATTGTATGTAGCATGTAGTATACATTACCTGTAGGCTATGTTTGTGTTTGTGACCAGATATTGAAGACCTGACGCACAAAACTGGCAACTTCAAGCAGTTTAATGTCTTTGTCAGCATGCTTGAATCAGCAATTACTCAGGTGTGTATAACTGATAACTGCTCTGTGATTTACTTCCTATATTCTGCAGCTGAATCTTGTGTTTACTCAGTATGCCATTAAACTGATTAAAGTTACTTGTGACTGTTTAATAGTCACTCAGTTGATACTAGTATAAGTTTATATGTCCCCAGAACACGAATGTCAAGGTAGGAGAAGGATAGAGTGGGGAAATGAGGCCACACCTGCCCCCTTCTCTCTCTCTCTTCCTTTCTCTCTCACTCACTCACACATTCTGACAGTGTGTGTATGTGTGTGAGTGTGTATGTGTAGGTGCGTGTATGTGTGCATATGTGTAACTGTATGCGTGTATGTGTGTGTGTGTGCATGTGTGCACGTAATGCATTTTTACATACATATTTTCTCACTTTGTTTCTGTCTTTCTCTGTCTGTCTGTGTGCCTATCCATCTCTCACTCTCTCATTATCTCTCTTTGTTGTGTGTGTATGTGTGTGTGTGTGTGTGTGTGTGTGTGTGTAGAGTAACAGTGAGAGAGAGTCTCTGAGAGACTGCCATTGACAGGGAAATTAGGCAGATTGAAGCTGACGGAAGGGGAAGGGGGGGGGGGGGGGATTTTTAATCCATAACAGACAGAAAGAGACTGGAGGGAGTGGAAGGGGTGGTTGGACATGAGGGGAGGTGGCACGCAGGCAAAGCCAGGTTCAAAGGCTAGTAGATAGTACAAAAGTGACAATAAATAATGAATTATCAAGGGCTAATTCTTCACTGTACACTTAAAGGACATTATTGTTACATCATCCTTCAAATTTAGCTCATATGTTACAACTCTTACCAGCTGAGGAAGAAGGACTCATTTTGTAGTCATTGTATAAAAGCCACAATCACAGTCGATGTTCAGAAATGGAAAAGGTCTTAAGTGAAGACAATGGCAACAGCTTATGAGATAGAAAGCTGGTATCAATCTTATTTTGTCAGTTTCTCCAGTTGTTGTTTTCTTCTGATTTGGAATAGGAATATTTGAAAATAGAGTCTTGACAAAGTGAAGCCGAAATTTAAATAAAAAAAAAAAATAGCAAAAGAAAAAGAAAGATCCCTTTCAGACAGATCAACTTTGTACTTACAGAGCAGCAGCAGTGTTGGGCTCGACCTTCTGACCTACTCAGATTTGGAAACACTTCGCCAGAAGAAGAATCGAGGATCAGAGGTAAAGTCAAGTATACCTGCTGTACGGTCAGGGTCTACGTCGCTGATGTCCAAACGATACCTCATCGTTACCTACAGTGTGGAATTTGACAGGTAAATTGACAGGTCCTATTCATCTTAGTAGTAAACTTTTACGGAGTGTAGATTTTTCTTAGTTTGTGTGTTCAGTATGGAAAAACATCCTGTTGACAGTGGGAAAGACTGCAACCTGGGACCATCTTCAGAGGGCATGTAAGACCTTGTGGCAAAGGTTTGTTGTACTGTTTTCACCTGTCGGGAGAATAGCAATGAGTGGGGCTGTGGGATGCATGCTGCAGTTGTTTGGTGGTGGCATCTTTTGCCAGTGGGTGCTGCAATCTTGAATATCAGTTTCAATTTCATCTGGTGTCACTGCATGCAGACTATATGCTGCTACATTTCAAGACCACACTGTGCACAGTTCTAAGCTGATGGATACATGAATTAATGACTATAATGAGAGAAGTGAAGAGGAAGGTCTCATGGATAAGACTTAGTAGCTACAAGTCAGACCTTGAGTACCTACTTAATATTGTGTCGTTAATATCATATGCGTGTTGTGAGCATACAAGTGTGTGTAAATACGTGTGTGCATGGGTGGGTGGGCAAGGCCCATATGTGTGTGCCAGTGTAAGCAGTGTGTGTGTGTGTGTGTGTGTGTGTGTGTGTGTGTGTGTGTGTGCATGTGTATGCTTGCATGTGATCTGTGGAGGAACGTGTGATCTGTCGGGGAGAACCTCGAGGTAATCCCATAGAGAGATTATGAGGTTCATATCCAGTCTCCAAATCATAGGATGACTTCTTGTGTAAATGTCCTGGTGACTCCATAGTCCAGGAGTAGCTTCATGAGAAGCAAGAACTGGACTTTGTTGTATGTATATTCCAGGTCTGTTGCACCTGCCAGTATTTCTTCCTTTCTATGGAATCCTTCATATACTTCATAGGCAAAACAGGCAGCATTTTCCCTTGTACTTTTACTTGTTCTTCAGCCATCTTGATTGGGAAGGAGGATTTGTCTGCTTTTAAGGTCTCTGCTGGTCAATGCATACATACATCCAGGTTCCCATACGTCCAAAACAGCTTGGACCTTTTTTTAGGAAATAGAAGATGATTTGAAAACTGTATAATACTATGTGGAGACCTTAATGCATGGTCAAAATTGTGGGATCAGCATAGTACCAATCTACAAGGAATTGCGCTGGAAGAGATGTTGGATGAAGTACTCCGTGGACTGACAACGTCATCTGCAACACATATAGGGCGGTAGGGTGATGCTGACAGTGTCACTGACTTTACAGTCATGAGACCAACATTTACAGCAGGCATGACTGCAGAAGCACTTCTACATCATGAAATTGACAGTTTCCATGTCTTATTCAGTTTATAGAGACTATTAAAAGTAAAACAAGCAAAACAAAAAGACTCTTTTTCAATATTACAACAGTGAAGGAAATACCAAAGGAAAATTACATGCAGAAGAAACAATACTGAAACCAAACAAATTGTTCAAACATTTGGTGGAATAGAGACACAGAAATGGTCTGAGAAGAGAAAATTAAGGCTGTGAGAATTTGGCAGAGAGAAAGAAGAAAACCTTGCCCTGATCCAGCTGTTGAAACAGACATGAATGAAAAGACTGAACAGTTCAAAAGAATAGCTGAAGAAACAAAAGAAACTAAATGAAAACAGTTTTGTGAATCATTTGATTATGACACAACACTCGCTCAGTTCTGCCACTTTTATCATTGCATGGAAGAAAAATACAGTATGAACACCACCCCTGACATCCTATATGCTGATAGGACCACAAAGCTCAAGACAGTTGAAGAGAAAGGGTGTCGCTATTTAAACGTTTGATAGAACAGGGTAATCAGAGAAATTTGTTGGAAAGATATTTGACCATGTTAAATCAACATCAGGCTCCAACTGGCATTGATGATGAAATAACAGCATGTGAACTGGAAGAAACAATAGATAAATGCACTAAAGATAGAGCTCCATATCCAGACAACGTACGGTATCCAGATAGTGAGCAGCTCTCAGTAGAGGAGATGACCCATGTCTTTAGTCTCTACTAGGATAGTTTTGATAAAGGCTATGTCCCAGAAGACTGGACAGTTACCTGAAAGCTCTACCAAAACTAGGAAACGATCATCATCAACTAAGTGGCTACCACATATCACTATGCAAAATATTGTAGGAAAGCTCATGAAATGAATCATCGCAAGAAAACATGGGAAAGACTTTGAAAGCAGACAAATCCTGCAGTCTTGAAATATGGACTAGTACACCCATAGAGGTGCTTCCATTGAGGTTCCGATGTGTCGCTTCTGGATGTCACAGCACCATCTGCCAAGGAACAGTTATGTCCTTTGCTGTCTTATGGAGTGCTCTGTAATGGGCTGTATGTGTCTGCACCATATTTGAATGCAGCATAGACTTCCAGGGTTGGTGCAGTATTCTCCCAGCTGGTTGGTTCGGCAGTGGAGGACAGTATTTCTCTAGGTCTCACTGGCACCTTCGGATGCATCTTTTTCTTCATGCATGTGTGTGTGTGTGTGTGTGTGTGTGTGTGTGTGTGTGTGTGTGTGGTTGTGTGTGTTTGGTTGTTTGTTATTACCCTTTTTGTCACTGTTGAGACATTTGACCTCACAATCTTCATGAATGTCAAGTTATGATAACGGAGCTGATACTAATAGTTATGATATATTCCAATAGATCACATGTATTGATTAGTGTCAAGCCCTGTGCACATCACCACTATGCTGTCAGATAGACTGAAAATGAAAATGGAAATCAGACATGTGTACACTCACACACATAAACACAAATACACACACACACACACACAATCCATTTCGCTCGTAGTCCAGCTGATCAGGGAAGCCATATTAAGGGTCACATGGACGCACATGCTGTGATGCACACATCAGACCTGTTCACCCATACGATTTTCTTGTATTTAGTACAGAAAAATATGTCAGATATGGAAAATACGATATTGCTTAATTAAATATGAAGAAGAACTGGACAGATAGGGAAGGTGGGAATCAGTGTTCAGCCCATTTGTGATTCGACTTCATTCGGCGCCTTATTAGCCCACGCTTCAATTAGGTCAGTTGCTTATTGTGAAAAACAACTGCAGACATTTCACACAGAGAGATAGAGGGGGAGAGAGAGAGAGAGAGGGGGGGGGGGGGAGAGAGGAGAGAGAGATTTCTCACAATAAACAGCTGTGCAAATCAGGATAATTGACAGTTTTTGATATATTCAGAGTCACATTTGATTACTGGAAGGGATAACATTGGATACACAGGTACAATGGTAGATACAGTGTTTTACGTACCGGTGATTTTTACCCATGTGAACTTGAGCTTTTGCTACATATGAACTATTTTTTGCTGATTTCAATTTGACATCCTTATTAAGGAGGGGCTTGAAACATTTTGAAAACAAATAAAAATACATACAAAAAAGGAACTAAAAAATAGCTGCTTGTGAAAAACATTACAGATTAGAACCGTTTTTCTCTTGGAATTATAACTGAATCATTTTGCATGCAGTAAAAATATAGATATCGTATTGTATGTAGATACTGATTTTGTTTCAAAATACTGAAAACTTGTTACATTAATACTGAATTGTTATGGAAGGGGTAAACAGGTCTCACATGCACGTGCGTGCGCGCACACGCGCAGGCAGGCATGCACAATTGCACGCTCGCTGGCTGGCTCTCTCACTCACTCACTCACTCACTCACTCACTCTCACTCATTCATACACATACAGAGCATAGTACTTTATCTCTTTCTCCATCACATCTCTCATTATTCATACTTTTCCAGTACTTTTATTTTAGCCTTGTCCTTTCCACATGACAGCACTCAAAGTTTACAGTTGATTGGGAAATATTTTGAAGGAAGGCGTCAAGAGATGTGTTTATTAGAATCCAGACTTAAGGGGAAGAAGACGAAAAGGAATGTTGTGCAAATACAGTATTGTCTTTCAAAAGCTAATGTATTTTTATGTGTTTTTATTAACTCCTTTTTTTTTAATATGTTGCCTGAGATGATTGGTTTGAACATCCTGTAAAAATAAAGTGCAGTGATCTGATTTGGAATGGATAAAGACACAGAATTTCTGTTCTGTCGGAAGGTGGGAGATTTTACACAGATTGAGTTTGTAGTGATTGAATGACAAACTTTTTTTTTCTTTTTTAGTTTCTTTTTTTTCCCCACTTGTTTGGAAAGCAAGCAGTTTGAAAGCTGGATATGCAGAAGAGGCTTTCACAATTAAAAACATGTTGCAGTGGAAAATGACATGGTAAGAAAATAACATGTTTTGAGTGTACCTGGCTGTCATAGTATTACTTCATTGATGAAAAAGTGTATGAATATGCCATGTGTTATCGTGGATGATTGGTGGTAAATTTAAAAGCAAACTGATGTTGGTGACAGAATCCACTATCCCCTGCCTCTGCCTTATGTGGGCAAACCTGACCCTAGAGCTCTTCAAGATGCCATTCGACAGCTGCGTGCAGAAAATCGCAAATTAAAGCAGGTGGTTTGTGAATTCTTTTTTTTTTAAAGTCTTCTTGCTTAAGTTCATTTAAATCGCAAGTTGAAAGTGTTGAACAAGTATGGTACTTATACTGGAGGAAAAAAATTTCAGTCTAAAGAATAAATTCAGTCAAAGTTGCGGAAAGCAAATACTTCATTTGCACTTGCAGTGACAGTATATGGTCTACAGTGTCACAGGTTTGACTTAACTTTTGTGAAGATGTTATGAATGCAGACTATATTGTCATAGCTTTGACTGGACCCTTGTAAAGATGTTATGAATGCAGACTGTAGTGTCATAGCTTTGATTGGACCCTTGTAAAGATGTTATGAATGCAGACTATATTGTCATAGCTTTGACTGGACCCTTGTAAAGATGTTATGAATGCAGACTGTAGTGTCATAACTTTGACTGGACCCTTGTAAAGATGTTATGAATGCAGACTATAGTGTCATAGCTTTGACTGGACCCTTGTAAAGATGTTATGAATGCAGACTATAGTGTCATAGCTTTGACTGGACCCTTGTAAAGATGTTATGAATGCAGACTATGAATTGCATGATCACAGCCGTGACCTGACTCCTGTGAAGCGTCACAGCCTGGGGTTGGTTCCTGTGGAAATGTAAAGAATGACTGTTTCTATAGTATTATAGCCATGCCTTGACTCTTTAGAAGACATGATAAATGTTTCTATAAAGCAGTTTATATTTAATCACAATGTCCTATTTGTAGTCTACCACATGAAATAAAGGACATGATAATTGAGAAGTGGCAATGTTTATCAAGATTAAGATAAGCAGAATTTGATTTACCGCCATGGCCTATAATAGTTCTTTGTGTATTATCTTGAAATATCTTGTCACATTCATTCAGAACTTTTTCACTGACAAACACTGATACAGTATACACCCACACAAACATGCACAAGCACACACACTTGCACGTGCATGCACCCATACAGACACACACGCACGCACGCACGCATACGTTTGCTTCATGTCAGTGATAGTGATATGTTGGCAGGCTGTAGTGATGTGATGCATGGCTGTATTATGTTCCTCTTTTATAACAGGGATCTGTGGATTACAGATCAAGGGATCATGAGAAGTTTCAGAAAGAGTAAGTGCATATGGGCTTTGATTTCATTGGACAGGTGGTAGAAAATCACCAGTTTTATGGTCTGGAGGAGTGTTTTGTGCATTTGAATTATCATCTGGAGGAGTGTTTTGTGGGTTTGAATTAACTGAGTAGATGTTTGTTCACAGAGCAGATGTATAGAAGATAAATCAGTCATGAATTACATTATTGCAGTAATCATGAATTTAACTAGTCTGTCTCCTCTAGTAATCGGATTTTTATCAGACAATAAATCACTTATTAAACAGTGAATAAGTCATCTTTTGAATAATTAACCATCAATATACAACGTGTTCTATGAATTATGTAATGTTTATTGATATATTTATTGAGGAAAGTTGATGCTGCATAGCTATTGTAGATGATATCAAAATACTGTTCCCAATTAGTAAACCAGTTGCTTGCTTGATCATTTATTAGGGTAGGTACAGCATATACATTACAAGCACATAAATTACACAGGGATCACAAACTGTGCAGTCATTCATTTCTGATATTTGATTTTTTAAATGTATGAGATGCATGATTGGCAACACCTTTTCATATGTTGTGTGTGTGTGTGTGTGTGTGTGTGTGTGTGTGTGTTTGTGTGTGTGTGTGTGTAAGTGAGTTCTTCATACTTAGCTGTCCAAACAAATGCCTAATCCCCACTTGGTTTGGTGAAGGAGAAAACTGAACTTGTTCAATCAGATGTATTGTTGTGAGCTCACCTGCGTCAATCACTCAGGCTGAATTGGTGGAATGGAGGCAAGGTGTGTGGTCACGTTTCGCACATTCTGATCCTCTAGGCATACAACATGTGTTTATTTTGAATTAGATTAATACTGGTATCAGGCAAAACTTGATGGTTACATGCACATTTTTTCATGGAGTCATAAGCAAGTTTCTCTGATGATAGCAGATCTGAAATGTTTGCACACTATATACAATGTATAATTCATATTTGATGCTAAGTGAATAGAAAGAATTGGAGAAAAGCTGATTTTGAGTTTAAACTAAATGATGATCCGAAAATGTAGAATGAAGTGATTAGTTTGGCCCTCTCGCCAATGAGAAAGTGTAGTTGATTGCCGAGGGCAGAAACAGAAGTCGCTGTCTGCATGAGTTTCAGCTGATTCACCAAGCTAAGTATTTCATCAGGTCTGGTTTTAATATTGATTTTAGACTGTATCCGTTGGTTTATCCTTCTGAAAATTAAAACAATTTCATGAGTTGTGATCACCATTTACAGTTTTACAGTGACACTGTATCTTTTAGAGGCGTGTACAGAATTTTGCTTGCCCTGAAAATACTGATAGATTGATTCGTCCACTTAGTGATTTATCAGTGGGCCAGTTTTGAAACCTGCTTCCTGCTGACATTGAATGGCTGATATTTGAATATTTTTTCTTTGATGGTTTTGCTTTATAAGATGCTCGCCGTTTGACATTTGTAAGAAACCTAAACTAGGTTTGTGCACTTGTACACGAAGAAGATGAACCTGAAGGCCCACAGCATGCAAAAGGTGTGGTCATTTTTTGGTCATTTTGTGCCGAGTACACCCTGAGAATACATTGTGGGTGTATTTTTTTTTAACATAATTATCAGATTTGGCAGTAATATTGTCTGCAGACTTGTAAGCATAGTTTCAGCTACATGAACACAGCAAACTTCATGCATGCTACAGTTTGAGGTAAGGTATATTTGGATGAAACTTATTTTATCAATTATAAGGGAAAAAAAACTATGTGCCATTTTCTCCAAAGCGCATTGCATTATGTTAAAAGAATTTCAAACAGGGGAGACAGAACCATCGTGGTGATCTGACTATTTATCAAAGAATCAGCGATATACTTTCAATATGCTTTTTTCAAAATTTTGTGGACATCTGGTGTTAGTTACACGGAATGGGGTTTGGATGATGTGGAGTCCTGATTGTATCTAAATCAAAGCTGGCATTTTTCTGTTTGTCTGACAGCTACAAACGGCTTCTGAAAGAAAAGGAGGAAATAGAAGAGGAGTACTTGCAGTTCCGAAGAGAGATGAAGAACACGGCTTCTGGAAGTGCCGCGAAAGAGATCCGCAGCTTGAAAGGAGTCGTTCGCAACATGGAGCAAGAGCTAATGAGAGAAAAGACAGAACATCAGCGTGCCTCCAGCAAACGAAGCCACGAGTACAGAGAACTGCTAGAGGAGGTGTGTAGGATGCTCTGAAACCTTGTTTTGTCATAATATATTTAAAAAAAGACGGAAACACATGCTGATTTTTGTTAGAATCATAACTAAAAAATGTCGTAATGCATGTGTCTAAATTCAAAATCTTAATTTGTTGACCTTTCTTAGGTGGAGGAATTGCGGGCATCGGAAAGAAATCTGCGAGTGCGTGTGAAAAGCCTGACCAACGAACTCGCTCTGTACAAAAGGGGCAGGCAACCCTTGAGGGCCACGTCAAGGGATCGGCTTTCCTCCTTTGAGAGATCCAACACACAGCGCAGCAGTTCTGGTAACAGGCAGAGGTCATTCTCCAGGGAGAGATCAGCGGCATACTCACGACAGCTCAGGGACAGGTCCTTGTCACAGGATCGCCTCTATGCTCAGAAAAGGAGGGACCGATCATCATCAAGGGATCGACCATCATCGGCACCAAACCGAAGTCGACGGTCAGATTCCCCATCATCTTTTCGAGGAAGTTTCCACAGTCTGCCCAGGTCTCCTTCTCCTGCAGGTAGAGGATGTTGCTGTGATTTTTTTCATCTGATGTGCTGAGTACAGTAGAACTGGTCACAGTCATGCACATGCAGCAAGTTTTGAAGCTTGACAAGTTGAGCCAGTCTGTTCAGTCATTAGTCGGACCTGGACATCAGACAATGTAGAGAGCAGAAAGTTGGCTGAGAAGAACAGTGTTCTGTTCAGGTTATCTTCCTCTTTCAACATTGCTTGCAATTGTCTATCAGAATTGCTTTTAGGGATCAGGCATAGATAAAACCCATGTCTGACTTACTTCCCATTTGATTGTAATTGTTGATGCCAGTTCAGTTATAAATTTATTTGATTGCACATCGTGTATATAGGTTAAACACATATAGGAATGAAAACAATGATTTGCATACACAGATCAGAAGTGCATTTGACTGCATGAAATCAGCTGAGAGTAGAAAAGGTGGAAAGACTGGTTTTGTCTTGTGTGAATATATATAAATAGACATCCCAGCTGTATGGCAACAGTTAACAACGGTACTCTTGAGTCAGCAAGGTGGAATACCAGAAGTCTTGGGGACAGCTGTTTCTGCCAGGTTAAACCATTCTTGTCTGACAATTCGTGTCGGACCACTGCCAAAGTAGTATTATTCTGTCATAATCTCACAATGACTTCAGTATCTTTGTTCAGATGGCAGGCATTTCATGCCTTCAAGGCAGAGTGCCCGTGCATAAAGCAAGGTGAAGGGTCAGGTACGCCAGAGACTTCACAGTGTGTCTTTGGTGTGGCTGGTCACGTCTGCAGGTGACGGTATTTGCAGCAGTGGCTTAACCCTATAGATTTGTTCTGTGTGCAGGCCACCGTAGTTACAGCCTCCAGGTGTACAGATGCATTTTCACTCTTTTAGTCACTGGTAATGTGGGTAACACCCGTGTGCAACAACTTTTTTTTTTTTTCTTTTCAAGCGTGTGCAAGTAGGCATGTAGGATTTATCGGTAAGTTTATATGCTTATATAATCACAACATTTTTTTTTACATCTAAAGCAAAAGTCACATTTTCATTTTGGATTTCATTTATTTATTTATTTGTCTTGATGGTAACAGGCAGCAGGAACAGACGGTTCGATCCTACTGGTTATGTAAAGGAGCAGGACAGAAGGAGAAAGGAAGCAGCACTTAAAAAGTAGGTGGTGTCTCTTTTGTGTGGTGCTGTACTGTATGCGACATAACCTTGCTGTCATTCAATATTTTCTCTGTGTGAAACACAGTCTGGTTTTCCCATTCGAGGGCACCATCAGTTTTGTTGCATCTATTTTCTGTGTTTTTATTTACTCGTCAAAAGTGGATTTTTCTCCTTAATTTTTCCAGGGGTAATATATTGATGCGTGGGTGCCACTCTTCCGTCTGGGTGACTGAAATCCGTTTTCTCGGCAAGGCCCCAGACGGAAATTCTGTTTTTCAAGTTTCGTTATCCCCCCCCAAAAAAGTTTTTTGGGGAAAAAACAGTTAAATCGGCGGTATTATGACCGAAGCAGTACTGTGGCAGACGACTGGAAATGAGGAAGTGCTCTCTATTATTGAAGACAACACAGGTCCAGCGATCTTTGTTAGCCTACGTCGCGCCATTGTGCAAGTAGAAAAAGTTTTCCCTGCCGGGGCCTTGGCAGCCCCTGGACCCCTGCCTCATTTTCAGTTTTTTCAGATTTTCAAAGTGTCACCCTTGTTGATGTTATGGGTTACTGGAGCAATAAGACTTACTTTTTCACCACCTTAGTACTTGTGGGTAAATCCCATCCCGCTTCAAAGACCATCCATCCCTTTAAATACTTAATGTTCTTCTTCTTCTTCTTCTGCGTTCGATTGAAGCTGGATGCGTCAGACTTGTAACCCGGCCGCCATGATGAAGCCCGCGGTCTTCTCTAGGTCAGAACGGGCTCCCCAAAGCTGCGCCTGTAACTCCGCTCCCTCCGGCCAGGTTTTGTGTCGTAGAGCTGCGTGAGTAGGACAGCGCAGGAGGACATGTTCAGGGGTCTGGGGTCCAGTGCCGCATGGACACTGGTCAGTGTAGGTGATCTTCAGGCGGTTAAGGTGGCTCAGCAGTCTGCAGTGGCCGGTCCTCAGTCTGAAGAGGATTGTCTGCTGGTGCCTTTGGAGCTGGTGGATCGGGTCAGCACCACTCTCTGCACCCAGCCTTCTCTTCCACTGGGACTGAAACTGGTTGTGGATGATGGTCTTGGCCTCCCTGTAGGTCACGGGGTGGCTGAACTGCTCCATTTTGCTGCCTGCTTTGGAGAGAGCATCAGCTTTTTCGTTGCCCATGATCCCACAATGAGACGGAATCCACTGAAGCGTAATGACAGACTGTTTTGAGAGTTCATGGAGGGCAGCCTTGATGTCTTGCGTATGTTTTCATTTCTTGTGTTCTGAAGTCCCTGCAGCAGAGATCGGCAGTCTGTGAAGAAGACAACCTTCTGTGATGGGCTGGCCGGTTCCAGAAAGATCCTCACTGCGTGGAGCAGTGCTATTGCCTCCGCTCTGTAGTTGGAGGAGATCTTTCCAGTAGGGAAGGCCTTGTGTGTCAATCTTCCATTGGTGTGTCTGATGAAGAACCCTGCTCCTCCATTCTTGACTGCTCCTTCTGAGGATCCATCTGTGAAGACGTGGGTCCACTCACTGGGGTTGTATTGGTTGGCGATCATCTCCTGTGCTAGAGCTTTCATTACTTGAGGGGCTTGACGGTCCATTCTTTTAATGCCAGGAACTTCGGTGATGATTGCGACATCTTCCAGGTGATTGTCTGGTTCCTCAAAATTTGGAAGCATCTCCATTTCGGCTGGTGAAACAGGCAGCAGGTCTTCATTGCTGCGATGCAGGCTCTTAGACAGGTGGTTGAAACTTGTTCTCTTTAGCCTGTTTTTGGTGGGGTTCTGCATCTCGGTGTGCATGGGGTGGGTAGGCATACGCAGTAACTTTTCACTGTGGATGAAAACCTTCTCCTCGCGTCTGTCTTCGAGGGAATGTAGACTAGTAAGCTTCTCCATGGCTTGGATTGGGGTAGTCTTCATCCCTCCAGTGATCAGTCGCAATCCTGCATTCTGCACTTTGTTCAGGCGACTGGTGTTGGTCTTGGATGCAGTGGCCCATGCAGAACTGCCATACTCCAGGGTTGGTCTGACGGTACCCACATACACCTTCTGCAGGATGCTGCTGTTTGCGCCCCAGGATGTACCGGCCAGCTTCTTCATGATGGCGAGCTTCCTGACTGCTTCGTTTTCAATGTTCTTGAGGTGCGGATTCCAAGTAAGCCGCTTGTCCAGCTTGATGCCTAGGTATGTTGGGTTGTCTTCTTGTTTTAGCTCTCTTCCATTTATTTTCAAGCTGATGGTTTCTCGCAGTGGCGACAGCGAGAAGACTGTGGCCACTGTCTTGGTGGCATTGACTTCTACGCCCCAGTCATAGGCCCATCTTCCGACGTGTTCCAGTGCTTCCTGCATCCTGTAGCTGGCTGTGGTTAAATGTTCTGCAGCACTCCAGGCAGCAAAATCGTCGGCGTGGAGAGCTCTGGAGATGTGCTTGGTGAGCTTCTCAGCAATGTCATCAATGAAGATGAGAAAGAGTGTAGGGGAGATGACTCCTCCTTGTGGTACACCTTGTTGTAGAGTGATTCGGTGGCTAATTTTCCCATCAAGCTGAACTCTTGCTGTGCGGTACTGGAGGAAGTTGCGTATCCAGCGGTACATATTCCCTTCCACTTTCTTGTTTAGCAGCTTCAGGAGAAGTCCTTCCTTCCATACCTTGTCGAAGGCTTTGGTCAGGTCCACAAAGACAGCGAGTACCTTTTTCTTCTCCTGAAAGGCGTTTTCGATCTGTTGGGCGAGGTACACAAGCTGGTCTTCCGTACTGTGGTTTTTTCTGTATGCTGACTGTGTGTTGCTGAGCAGGTGATTTTCTTCCAGGTGTTTCAGCAGTCTTGTGTTCACCATTCTTTCCATCACCTTGCCCAGACAACTGAGGAGGCTGATTGGTCGGTAGCTGGATTTCTTGGTTTTGTCTTTTTGTTTCTTTCTGATGGGGATGATGACTGCTTCTCTCCATCGGTCTGGGAATTTCCCTGAGCTCCATGACTGGTTGATGATCAGAAGGAGCTTCTGTTTTGCTGTGGTTCCAAGTCTCCTGATCATGTCATTGGTAACACCATCTTTCCCTGGGGCTTTCTTTGGCTTTAGTTTTTTAATGGCTGCATTGAGTTCAGTCATGGAGAAGGCTGACATCATGGACGGTGTAGGGTTCTGGTGTTTCAGCTTCTCCCTGGTTTCCTTGCTGACTTCCTGCACTCGGGCAATGGGTATTGTTGCTTTGCTTTCCTCTTTGTAAAATTCTGCCAGGATGTTTGCTGCTTTCCTTCCCGTGTGGTGTGTACCATTTTCCTCGATGACGGTTTTGCTGTGTCCCGCTCTGGTGTCTTCATTCAGGGCTTTTGTCAGATTCCACAGCTTGCTGGTGTCCTTCTCCATGTTGAGGCTGCTGGTCTTCTCGTTCCAGCTCTTTTGGAGTTCAGCTTTCTTCTGTTGGTTGAAAGCTTCTTTGGCGTTGTTGTGCCTCACTAGGTTCTCTGGAGTGGGGGTTTGCTCCATAGCTTCTCTGGCATTGTCCATTTCAGTGTGAAGCTGTTCCAGTGTGTCACTCCAGTATGGCAGGTAATGTCTTCTTTTGCCCCTTGGGATTGCCTGCTTTGCTGCCTGAAGAACTGCATCAGTGAAATTCTGGACGTTCTTGTTCAGGTCATTTGCACAGCAAATGTTTTTGGTGTGGTGGTCAGCCTTTTCTGCAAAGAGGGTCCAGTTGGCTCGTTTGAAGTTCCAACTTGGTTGCATGTTGCGCTCAGTACATCCTAAGCTGGAGATGTTGAGAATGACTGGCAGGTGGTCGCTCCCTCCAAGCTGGGTGCTGACTTCTCTGGACGTGAGCTTGTGAATGTCCTCAGTAGCTACTGCCAGGTCTGGTGTGGAGGTGGTTTTCCAGGCTCTGGAGAAGTACGTTGGTTTGTCGTCCGCCTGGTTGATGAGTACTAGATTATTTTCCATCATCCAATCTTCCACTTCCTCACCACGGGCATCCATTTCCTCATATCCCCAGCTTTGCGAGTGGCTGTTGAAATCTCCAACCACCAGGTGTCTGTAAGCTTCTAGCTTCACGTTGTGTAGCGTAAGAGATGAGGTTGATGGGCTGTAGCAGTTGGTGATCCGTAGGTCTCCACTGGGGAGCAAGAGCTTGACAGTCAGGTGTTCCAGTTCTTGTCTTCTTGATCTGTTTGTCTCTACTGCAGGGATGGAGTTTCTGACAAGGGTAATGATTCCTCCCTTGTGTCTGTCTTCGCGGTCTTGGCGAAATGTCTCGTAGCCTCTTACGAAGAAACGTCGATGATCTTTCAAGTGTGTTTCTTGGATGCAGATGACATCGATGTTGTTTTTGCTGAGAAACTTTTGCAGTTCTGGCTTCTTGTTCCCTAGTCCTTCTGCATTCCACTGAGCCACTGTAAGGGTGGTAGGAGGCTGGGTAGTCTGGTCAGTCGCTCTACTCTGCCTTCCCCCGACCGTCAGGTTAACAGAGGCACCGGTCGCTTGGGTGGGCCCCTTTGAGGCTAAGGGCCCGGCTCCGTCCCTCCCCGGTTGTCGCTGATAGGGACGACGCCATGACAACAAGGTAGTCTGACGCATGACCATAATCGTTGATGCGTGTGTGTCCTAATTTATCCCCAGGACCTGCGCCGTAGCTGACACACTCCGTCTTCGGCAGGCTGGATGCTTTTGCCATTTAACCCATGGCTGGGGTAAGGCTTGGAGCAGTGTCAGGGCGTATCCACACGCCGGTGGGCCTTCACTCAGTTCCTTCCATTTTGGTGGGGGCCTTACTCCTCCATCTGGACTGGTCTAGCCTGCGGCTTTCCTTGATTGGAGAGGCCGGGATCTAGTTTTGATATAGCGCCAGTATTCCGCTCCCGTGCCGCGTTAGTGAAAACAACCTGCCCCATGTCCCCCTGAGGAAACACCCACATTAACGTGGCGAGAAGGTGCGACTACGGTGTTCACCCTTTCTTAATGGAAGAAAGGGATCTTCGCAGGTCACTTAATGTTCTTAACCTATTGTCTGTCTATAGTAATGGGTTTTCCTCCCGAGTGAGACTCCATGGTCCATCCCTATTTTCAAACATCTTTCCATCTGTTTATAGTGCTAGATTTACCTCCAAATGAAGACTCCATGGTCCATCCCTTTAAAGACTTGCTCGTCTTAAGTGTCTTTCTTTCTGTTTATCCTACAAGATTTGCCTCCCACTTAGGACTTCTTCCCTTGGAGACTTGGTTGTCTCAAACATCTTTCGGTCTGTTTGTACTGCTAAATTTATGTCCTAATTGAGACTTCATCCATTTAAGGACTTGCTGTTCTGAAAAATCTTTCTGTCTGTGTTGTTCAATTTACCTCCCAATGGATGGCATGCGGAAATCTGCAAGGGAGGTAATGTGTGTTAGAGTTCAGGTTCAGCAAAGTGACCCTGCCGTTTTCATGGGACAGATGTCATGGGTGGGCACATCTAAAGCAATATTTTGCTTCATCCATCAGCAGAACACTTCAGTCAGAGAGAGAAAATGCCGAAATATGAGTGTGAAACTGTGTGCCTGTAATGCAGACAATCAATATCCCAGTGATTACCCTGGCGTACCCTTCAAAGTGAATACTTGGGTCTCTTGATCTGTGCTTGACCGTAAACTGAGAAAAGGTAGCTCTATTTTCAAAGGAAAGTCATGCAGTATCTTCCTTCCTCCAGAACAGGTCTATTTTGCCCCATCAGTCAGCTTAACCGTTCAGTCAGAGAGAGGAAATGCCAAAATGTGTGTTTTTTGGCACTGTTCAGCTGTTACCAAGAGTTGAGCACAATGGGCTCTAATCGGAGAGCGTTGCTCAAATTTCCTGACCAACACTGCAGCTGTCGGTATCTTTCCGGTCTGACTGATGCTAACATATTGTGAAGGTTTACACAGTATAACTTTTGTTTTGCTTCTTACTGGAATGGATCTTAACAGCATTATCTCAATCATCGTCATCCTCATGAACTGCCGAAAGAAAAAAGTCACAGCATTATCTTAATTATCGTCATCCTCATGAACTGCCGAAAGAAAAAAGTCAAACTCTGTGGTTCTTCATGCCCTGCTGTGTTGCTGTGCTTGGTTTCAACTTCCTCTCCATGTCCACACCCCTGATGAGTTTAAACCAAAATTCTTGGTTTCATCAAGTTCATGGGCACCGTAGTTGAACAGACAAGATGCTAACTCTGTCAAGTCAGCAATATTATTGTCATCAGCATGGGCTTAGTTAGTGGTTTCCTGCATAATCTGGATCAGCACGATCAGAACAAGTACCACTGAACACCACCGAAATGACTCAGCAGCAGTGCAGTGTCTCCTGCAGTTGCTTGCCTTGGATGGCGTGGAATTGTCTGCTCCCTGTGGGTTGCCAGTGCCAGGGCTGTGATGGAACAAACCTGGGTGTGACTGTGAGTGAGGAGCCAGAATGAGGGGCACGGGAGTATTGCCACTGATGTGTCATGGAAGATGAGAGGGTACACGAACCAGCCAGCCAACAATGAAAAAGATATCATGGGTTTTATACGAGAAATGTTACGGTTAAAAAGAAAGAGAGAACAAAAAACGTTAGCTATCAGAAAGTCAGGGAGGGGAGAAGATATTTCATTGCTGCATATGCTTTATGAAATGTGTGTGTGTGTGTGTGTGTGTGTGTGTGTGTGTGTGTGTGTGTGTTGTGTATTTTGTGCACCTATGTATGCATGTGTGTGCATGTGTTTTTGTGTGAGCGTGCATGTTTGTGTGGGTGTACGTGTGTGTTGAAAAAAGAAAAGGGAGGGGGAAAAGCATTATCAGGATTTTGCTGTTGCATGCCAGCAAGTGCACTCCAGTGGTTGAGTGTCTGAATGTGTGTTTGTGGGTATGTGTGCATGCTCTTCCAAAACACAGGTGATTGCCATGCTCCTTGAAGATTATTTTGTGCACATTGTATAGAACAATAATGGCCTTGCTCCTTAAAGATTATTCTGTGGCCTTGGTCCTTAAAGATTATTCTGTGTGCATAGTTTAGAACAGTAATGGCCTTGGTCCTTAAAGATTATTCTGTGTGCATAGTTTAGAACAATAATGGCTTTGGTCCTTGAAGATTATTCTGTGTGCATAGTTTAGAACAATAATGGCCTTGGTCCTTAAAGATTATTCTGTGTGCATAGTTTAGAACAGTAATGGCCTTGATCCTTAAAGATTATTCTGTGTGCATGGTTTAGAACAGTAATGGCCTTGATCCTTAAAGATCATTCTGTGTGCATGGTTTAGAACAGTAATGGCCTTGGTCCTTAAAGATTATTCTGTGTGCATGGTTTAGAACAATAATGGCTTTGCTCCTTAACCCCTTCCCTGCCACAGTATAAGTGTTTTTCTGTATTGCTGTGTGCCGGGGCCAAATTTTGCTTTTTGCAGTAGGTTCACTCATCTGTTCACTACTCATTCATTTATTGAGATATCTCTTAGATTTTTTGCATGTTTTTTTCTTATACCCTCTGCTATGATGTGGTATCATAATAATTTGATTTGGCTGGTCATAAGTATGATAAAAATCAATATAATCAACTATTTTTGTAATAAATTGACACTTTTTCTGCATACGCGCACACACTGCAGCACATCAAACCAAAGAGAAAAGTGAAAAAACTGGTGTTCTAATTGACTGAACATTATACAAACATCTGGTATTCATATTACTGCCAGCAAATGTTTTTCTGTGTGGTAACACATGCATAATTGGGGGTACCCCAATCCCAGGGTAAAGGGACAGAATTTTGCTTTAGCGGTAGGTTCACTAATCTGTTCAATACTCATTCATTTATGGAGATATGTCTTAGATTTTTTGCATGCTTCTTCCTTATTTCCTGGTCTATAATGAGATTTCATAATATTTTGATTCTGTTGCCAAATAGTTTGGTAAAAAGTATTATGATAAACTTTTTTCAAATAAAATAATTGTTTTTGAACAATCACACGCATATTGAAACACATCAAACCGCACAAAACAATGAAAAAAATGGGTGTTTGTATTGGCTGAGCATCATACAAACATCTGGTATTGATATCACTCCAATCAAATGTTCTTTTATGTGGTAATACATGCATCATTGGGGTTACCCCAATTCAGGAGTAAAGGGACAGAATTTTGATATTGTGGTAGGTTCACGTATCTGTTCACTACTCATTCATTTATTGAGATATCTGTTAGATAGTTTGCAGTTTTCCTCCTTATAGCATGAGGTATTATGTGGTATCATAATATTTTGATTTTGGTGGCACTAGTGTAGTAAAAAGTAACATAATCAACATGTTTTGTTATAAAATGACAGTGTTCGAGCACACACATACACACTGCAACACATCAAACCACACAACACATAGAAAAAATTGGTGTGAGTATTGCCTGAACATCATACAAACATCTGGTATTGATATCATTGCCAGCAAATCATCTTCTGTTTGGTAGTACATATATCTTTGGGGGTACCCCAATCCCAGGGTAAAGGGACAGAATTCTGCTTTTTGCAGTAGGTTCACTCATCTGTTCACTACTCCTTCATTTATTGCTTTATCTATTAGATTGTTTGTATGTTTTCCCCTTATACCCTGTGGCATGATATGATGTTATTACATTTAGATTTTTTTTGGTAAGTAATATGGTAAAAAGTAATATAACCAACTTTTTTGTGATGAAATGACTGTTTTTGAGTGTATACAAACACATTGCAGCTCATCAAACCACACAAAAGATTGAAAAATATGCTATTAGTATTGCCTGAACATCATACAAACATCTGGTATTGATGTCATTGCCAGCAAATCTTCTTCTGTGTGGTAATATATACATCTTTGGGGGTACCCCAATCCAAGGATAAAGGGACAGAATTCTGCTTTTCACAGTAGGTTCACTTATCTGTTCACTACTCCTTCATTTATTGCTATATCTATTACATTGTTTGCATGTTTTCCCCTTATACCTTGTGGCATTATGTGATGTCATTACATTTTGATTTTGTTGATAAGTAATATGGTAAAAAGTAATATAACCAACTTTTTTAGTAATGAAATGACTGTTTTTGGGCACACACACATACATTGCAGCTCATCAAACCATACAAAACATGGAAAAAATTGGTGTTAGTATTGATTGGACATCATACAAAAATTTGGTATTGATATTATTGCCAGCAAGTCGTCTTCTGCATAGTACTATACACATCTTGAGGAGTACCCCAATCCAAGGAAAAAGGGACAGAATTCTGTTTTTTGCAGTAGGTTCATTCATCTGTTCACATCTCATTCATTATTTGAGATATCTCTTGCATTTTTTGCTCTTTTTTTCTTATACCCTGTGGTATGCTATCATTTCATAATATTTATATTTTGTTAGCAATCAGTATGGTAAAAATTGATAATATCAACTTTTCTGTACTAAACTGACTGTTTTTGAGGACTCACATACACATTGCAATATATCAAACCACAAAACAACTTTGAAAAAAATGATGTTAGAATTGACTGAACATAATATAAACATCTGGCATTGATATGACTGCCAGAAAAGTCTGTTCTGTATGATAATACATACATATATCATTGTAGGTACCATAATCCAGACATAAAGGGACCAAATTTTGCCTTTTGCAGTAGGTTTACTAATGTGATCACTAAGTATGTCTCATTCACTTAGGTAAGTCTTACATCTTTTGCATGTTTTTATCTTGCATCTTTGGCTATAACCTGATGTACTATCATATTGCTGTATATAAAACCACACAAAACACTAGAAAAACTGATGTTAGTGTTCACTGGATGCGAGAAGAAACATCTGGTACTCACTCAGTACATGTTCATAACCCGTACATTACTTCTTTCTGTACATCTCGCAGGTTTCTTGGGTTGTTCTTGGGTTGAGCAGCCTCACCAATATAACCCAGTCTGATTATTTCCACCAGTTGAACAGTCTGGTCACACTCATGAATAAACCAGAGTTTCAGAAGAAACACCACCATGAAGACAAAAAAAAAGAAAAACACACACGCACTCAAGAATATAAAAACACAGAGATAAAAGCACACACTGACTAACTGAAGAAGATCTATGAAAAAAAAATGCACTGCAAAACTAAGCTGTGCTACAGGATCCACACTACTCCCAGTAGTTGAACTTAGTGTGATAATCCATGTAGCACTGTGGATACTACAGTGCAGGCTTGGAGGGGCAGTGGGGGACCGCACATCACGCCTGATCTTCAGCATCTTGGTGCAGACACTGCAGGCCCTCTGTGGTGCTGCCTTGTTGGGTGTCGGTGGGATGGGGAACATGAAATGCCTCTCCGTCAGCCTCACTTCATTGTCGGACCGGTAGCAGAGGTATAACTTGATCCTGAACCTGGCACGCTTGAGGGGGACGTATTGGCGAAATATAAGCCTACCCTTCAAAAGGAGTAGGCTTTCATCCACACACACCGCTCGCCGTGGCTCATACACCTCCTGAAATTTTTCATGGAGGTGGTCCAGTGCTGGATGGATCTTGTACAGCCGGTCATACTGGGGATGGTCTGGTGATGGCATCGCAGAGTTGTCGTGAAAGTGGATAAATTGTAGGATGATCTGAAATAGGATTGAACAACATTTGATCAGTGTGTGTAAACAAACACACACACACACACACACACACACACACACACGCATGCACACACCAGAAACAATCAAGTACACATACACACATTTGTACACACACACAGACACAGACACACACACCACATAGAAGCACAAACACACACACACACACACACACACACACACACACACACACACACACACACACACAAACAATGACACAAAAATACACCACATAGAAGTATACACACATACACACCACATAGAAGCACACACACACACACACACACACACCCATAAACAATGACACACAAATACACCACATAGAAGCATACACACATACATACCACATAGAAGCATGCACACACACACACACACACACACACACACACACACACACACACACACACACACACAAAACAGAAGCGCACACACACCACACATTACAGAGAAGCTCACACACACACACACACACACACACACACACACACACACACACACACACACACACACACACACACACATCATCCTCATCTATAATGCTAAAAAGAAAGACTTGGACATAGAAAGGAGTTGGAGAGGGAGGGTGGAAGGAAAATGAGAACAAGTAAACAGAGAGAGACTCAGAGAGAGTAAAGAAACTTACTTGAAATCTGTTTCTTGTCATTACTGAGCTGAAGACTGGAATGCGGTACAGCACCTTCTTCGACCAGTACAGCTCAATTGCAGGCAGTCGCACGATTCCCATCAGCAACACCAGACTGGGGCAAGATTGTCGAGCTCCACGCCCTCTGCCACGCCCTCTGCCACGCCCCCTTATTTGATGCTGTCCAGTGCCTCTAGCTCTTCCCCTGCCCCTACCACGACCTCTCATGACAGGAGGGGGTGCTGTGCTGGTGCTGGGAATCGGCTCTGGTTCTGATTCTTGGTCGAATCATGGCCGGTATCGCTCGCTTGACCAACATCACGTGGGTCGAAGTCCGGGTCTTCTTCTTCGTGACCGCCACGAGTTCCGACAAAAGTGGATGGTGCTGGTTACCATCCATCTCTTCCTCATCACTATCACTGTCACCTGATGCTTGGAAGTCTTCGTCACCACTATCAATATCATTCAACACTTCATCTAAAACTTCCAGTGCGCTATAACGCTTCAAAACAGGTCGCCGTGTCGAGCTTCGTCTCTGATCCGCCATCTTGATTATGATAATCAGCTCGTCCCTTCTTGAATACTAAACCGACAATTTCCTAACACTTCAGTACACCGATAAAGGGATAGAACTGTTATTTAAACACCCCAATAGAGTCAGGGACAATTTGTAGGGTTATTTCCCGTGCCGATTTTCGAAATTTCGATGACGAAAATACCCCGTAATAGACACGGTTACGGGCGTACAGGATCGCGGAAACGACCCCGTAATAGACACGGGGTGGGCAGGGAAGAGGTTAAAGATTATTCTGTATGCATAGTTTAGAACAATAATGGCTTTGGTCCTTGAAGATTATTCTGTGTGCATCATCAAGAACCATCTATGTTGCAGAAAGCGCAGAGAGCGATCTAATGTATCTGGCGTGTCCAATGGCTCTCGTCCTTCACCCAATAGTCTGAACTCCAGTAGACACTCAGGTATTGAATCATGAATATGATCACTTTCATCTGTTCAGTCTTATCACTCTTGCTCCCTTTTTTGAACAGAAAACCCTCTGATGATTTAGAGATTAATCAATACAATGAAAAAAAAAAATGACGTGACAGCTCAGATGAAAGAAATTTGACCATAATTTGTCTGTTAATGTCATTGTCAACACATGTTGCTCTGTCACCAAAAAAAGTTTTGAATATGAAAGGAAGTAATCCCCAGGTTTGAGACATAGACTGTAAATTAATCCTGAAGGTCTACAGTTTGTTTTGCTATTCCCTCCATTTGTTGTGGACTGGTTAAGGAAAGTAGTTCTAAACAACGTTCATCATTGTCTTTTCAATGCCTTTCATGGGCCACACATTTAAAAAGAAATGTTACCTTTCTTTTTCTGTCAGCAGCATACCTCAGGAATCGATCCCGAACATCATCATGTAAGTATTTGCAACATGCAATTTTATGACTGTTTAAACTGTTTGTGGATGGAGCATTTGTAGTATCTTACCTATTGATTGATGCTACCTCTGAATTTAAATTTTTTGGGGAAAAAAACCTAATTTTATTTTAATGGAAAGAAAACATCTAAAAACTTGGTCTCATAGTTTTGTCAAAATCTTTATTTCATCCATTCAGTTGGCTTTCAGACAGACCTGATGATCATATTTTCACTTACATTTCCATGTCTGAGGCAGTTTTGTGAGCATTCCAGGGAACTAAGAGCTGCCGTTGGTTTTGTTAATTCTGTTATTGTTTTGACAACCTAACTGCTGAAGTTGGAGCTCAGTGAGTGACTGGTTTGATTTTCTGATGACAGTTGGTAGTCAAGGGGACCTGAGTGATGGTGCTACTTCTGATGGGTCATACACCTCCAGACTCCAGTGAGTATATACAGTACAACCTGTCTGTAACAATCTCCCAAACTCCAGTGAGTATATACAGTACAACCTGTCTGTAACAATCTCCCAAAATTTTTGAAAAAAAAAAATTACAAAAATTAGTTTTACACTGTGCTCACCTGTCCCTGTCCAAACAAATGCCTTATCCCTACTCAGCTTGGAACGGTGCCAAACATCAGGATTAAAAGAAAAAAAAAGGAATGGCAGATCAGGGAGGTAATCTCACCTCAATTTTGCATATGCACCAGAATTATCTCTGTCATCTCCGCAGAATGCCCTGGTGTCTTCCAAGACTACACAGAGTTCTGCTTCTCTTCATTCTTGTCAGGTTTCTTTGGCATATCTAAAGATCTGCCTGATCTTCGACTCATGCGAGTCAGGTGTGATTGTATGGATTGCACTGCTCTCACGCCTTGTTGCTCATGTGAGGGCTGGCCCAGCTTGACGTGGCATTCAGTTTTTGGTTTCAAACCAGTGTGATGATGGTCAGCCGGTTTTGGCAAGAGCTGTACCCGATTCCCTCAACCACACAGTTTCTTCTTTTGGTTCATGGCCACTCCATACATTTTGTTCAAAGATGAGTAGAACACTACCTATTTCTTTGGTATCATCTGTTCTTCTCCAGGCAGGATATGCTGTTTCCATTCCACGTCCACTTGGCGCCCAATTTCAGGAGTTAAGTGACTGTCTATTTATCCTTCGTTTTCATTGTCGTGAATGTTTGTCTTGCCTGAAGAAGACCAAAGTTGTTGGAATGTTTAGCATTTGTTCTGTAATTCTCTTTATAAACTTGCTGTTAAATAAGTTTGAGACCAGTCTATCCTTTGAAATTCCTGTAGCGATGACCTTGGTTGTAGCCTTGAAGATGGATGACAAGTTTTTCACTGTTGCTGAATATTTTTTCTTGCTTTTCTCATCCATTTCTCAATTGTTGCTCTTTTGTATATTCAATGATAAAATTTATAATGATAACAGAAGTAGAGGAATGAGTAGAGAAAATTGTGCTTTAATGAGGCTCCTATTTAGTGCCCTTCACTGTTCGGGAACTTTCCTTCCGGTGATCTCGAGGAGTTTTGTGGGGCTTCTCCCCCTCATGTCTTCTGCTCCTTTCTCTCAGTAGAAGTCCACCTAGTCTGACGTTTGGGTTACTGTAGTATGGTGGCCTCAAGATTTGCTTTTGATCCCCCTCCCCCCCTTCATTGATGTCTGTCCCAGTTTGGACCAAGATTTTGACAGACTCATCCAAGGCTGCAGTTCTTTCTGTAGCAGTGGTCTCTTGGCTCCAGTAAATCAGGCTGGCGCTTGCATCTCCATCCCATCTTCCTGGAATACAGCGGCATGTGGAAGGCTTGAAAGGCGATAGATCTTTTTAGTGTCCTTGAGATGCTAGTTCTCCACAGTTTGTCATAGACTGTGAAGGATAAGGCTGTGTTGTGTGCATGGACAACTCCATAATCGTCGCTAATTCTAGAAATAGGGGGACACTCGGGTTCTTTAGGGCGTTGCAGTTTCTATTCTCCCAGTTAGAGGAAATGTCCTTGCTGGTGAGACACATTCCAGGTCAGCTGTATGTCCTGGCAGACTCCCTATCCAGAAAGGGGCAGGTTCTCCCTTTGGAGTGGATGGTAATCAGTGCAGCTTTTCGCTCTGTTTGCCAGGTTCTGGGGATTTCTGACATACGCTTTTTAGGCACCAGATGGAACAGCCACCTCTCAGTTTATGTGTCTCCATTGCCAGACCCAGCAGCCTTTGCTGCGGATGTCCTGGTGATATCTTGGGAAGGGAGGTTCGTATATGCATTCTCGCCCTCTTCACTCTTCCCTGTTTGTATTGAAGAAGATGTTAAGAGAGAAGTGTCAAGTGATATTGGTCAACCCTCTGATATTGTCAAAGAATTGGATCATTCTGTTGATCGTTCTACTGTGAAAGTTCCCATAACCCTTCCAATGTGGAAAGACTTATTGTGCAGCCCAAAGCGATCCAGGTTCTCTCGCTCTTCACTCCAGTCTCATATCAGGTGATTCCTCTCAGGACAGAGGTGTTACCTCCCTTCATACGTGGAAAAGGTCATGGCTGGATGACGACTTCCAGCTCTGAAATGTATGGCATCGAATGGAAGGTCTTCTCAAGTTGGGCAAGTAAGTTTGCCTCTTTCCAGCAAATACAGAGGTAGAAGATATTGCCCACTTTCAGGAAGATGAACAGCTTTTAGAAAGGAAGGCAGGTACCCTGGCAGGTTTCAGAGGTGCAATTGCAGGGCCTATTTCTGCTCCTGGGGATGTTTTAATTTGCTTGTTTTGGCTCTTGGTTGTTCTGGAGCCGTTTGAGTTGAATTGGTGGTATTGAGTAGAGTAACTCCCTGCTCTCCCAATTTTTCTTTGACCTATTTCTGATGTTTGGCAATGTTCTATGCCAAAAGGAGATAAGGCATTCGTTTAGACATGTAAGGATATCATAAAACTACTTTTATTAGTAAAGTTCCAGTTTCGTTTGTCCAGCTTATGGCAAGATACGGAAATATTTTTCATTTTCAGAATAAATTTTTGTCACTGTAAGGATCCACTCTGTTAGCCAGACCTTGAGATTTTCTGTTGTAAACATCAGAAAATACATCATTTTATACAATGTGTGGGGAGAGAATACTCCATTCAGGCAGCAAAACTACCCACTGTCATGTCCTCTCTCTGTGTCAGTTTTGGAAAATTTGCCTCAGCTTATTGCAGTTCATAGCACTGTTGAATTCATTGGAATAGGATGGGCTTTATTTTTTGATTTTCTGTTTATTCTTCTTTTAAATGTCTGTGATTGTGTGTACATCTTTTTAATGCATGTGTGTTATAGACATGTAGATTTGCCTTTGATTTTGCTTGATTATCTTCATTGCAGAAACTACAACCGCAACACTAAAGTCAAAGAAAGCGCACAGGGGTATGTATCAAGCAAAATCTTTCAGAGAGGATGTTTTCCGTTGTGCAGTGTGTTAGTTTTTGACTGAAAGAATGCTGACGTTTAGTGAGACATCACTTATCCTACTGTTACTGTAATCATTTTGCATTTGTTTCTACCGCTGTACTGAAGTGGTTTGCATCACAGGCGGTGGGTTGGAAAGTTAGAGTTTCAATAACAGAATTTGACTGTGTTGAAGGTAAATGGTGTGTGAATGCGTGGGTGACTGAGGGTTTGATTGGTCTGGGAAATGAAAAGAAAAATTCTCCTACAAAAAAAAAAAAATGCCAGATTGTTTCCAGTAACCATGAAGAGGGGTTGGTATCTTTGCATTCATCATGACACAAAAGTCTCAAGTTCTGTGCCCCTTCACGGGCAGCTCAGCCACCATGGTAGCCTCATCATCCAGTTCATGACTGAAGTGAGTTTGCATCAAAACATTAAGATTCTGGTAGTCCCTCAATAAAGTGGAATGGTCCCTTACTCTGCATACGTGACCTAGCGATTACTGCAGGGGCTTGGAAGTTGGTGTTCAGAAAAGCACCATCAGACAGTTATGAAACATGTGCCGGACTGTAATGCCACACAGATCTGAACAAACTTCTGCAGGTTTTTACAGCACATGATAATGAAGATATTTTGTCGCACTGGACAGTTATTTTACATGTGCTTATCTATAATGATACATAACTGATCAGAAATTTCTAGCATTAAATGAAGTTTTACAATACCAGACAGTCATTTGAAATCTGTTTGTCAAGGCTTAGAATTAGTAGGTTTTGTAGCATGAAGTAGTTATTTCATTTGAGCTTGTCTATAAAATCCTCTCGGTTTTGAACTTTCATAGCATTAGGTGGTTATTATGCTTGTCAATAAAACACACAGTTGTTACAAAGTTTCTGTAGTATTATTTATTTAACATTCGCTTGTTTGTAAACTGCAGACAGTTGTGAAGAAATTTTTGTGGTATGTTTGACATACGTTTGTCTTAAAAATGCAAGCTAGTATGGAGCTATGTCACCAGAGGTTGATATTAGCAAGCAAGGAAAATTTGTACTGCTGTTTTATACTTGCCCTGCTTTAACACAGAATAGGTAGCAGTCTGTTTAGATGTTGTTTGTTTTTTCAACAGCGTTAAAGACACTGTATGGGAAAAAGTAACTTCAACAGGCCCTAAATCAGTGGTAGTGTCATGATGAAGTAACTGGGTGACTTAGATGGACATCAGCCAAATCCTCTTTTCCTCTTCAGTCACAAATGACATTTACATTGATGATTTGTTATGTGTTTGTAAGCCATGCACATTATGACAGAAAATTACTTATTTGGCAAGTCCTTCAAGAATAAATGGTGATAGAAATGTTGCTTAGAATATACAGTAGAACCTTGGAATAGTGATCTCCAGAAATCATTACAAATTAGGTCTTCACAAGGAGGGATCTTTACTGGGAGATAAGTCTGGTATGAAGAGAAAAAAGGTCCAGAAAAAGTCTTCACAGGGAAGATGTCTTCGTTCAGTGAGACTTTATCAGATGGTCTCACTGTCATCTTTTTGTGCTCAGTGCATTGACATGCTTCTGTACACTGAAAGTATGCATGTGAAAAAAAGGTGACATTTTTTTTCTTTTCTAGGCTTCACAGGGAAACGGCAGAAAAACGGCTGGCTCACGGAGTAAAGTATATCCTTTGGTTCAGTTGGATTTACCTGGTTAGTTGCTTTTACTTGTTTTCTGACTGGTATGTGTGCTTGCTTTTCCCCAACTGTGGGTTTTGCCTGTGGAAATTCAAATTTTTTTTTTATAGCTCAGCCGACTGTGAGGGGCTGTACCAAAACTGTGGTCTACTGAAAAACAATTAAAAGAAAATCAGACTATTCATGTTTTAATATTTTCTGGCAAATTTCTGCTCTTATTTTTATTATATCAGTTTTCAGCACACATTTGCATGTAAGTTAGCGCGCACACACACACTCACACACACACATCCATGTATGCATGCACGCATGCAAGCATAATGCATACTACACACACATGGAAGAAAACACCATGCCTGTACTGTTTGATTTGTGATTCTATGCATGTGCATGGTGCAGTTTATCTTGCAAAGGACCACTTCCTGTACATATCCAAGGTCCACCTCCTGTTTCCTGTTTGGGAGAACGCATGCAGAATTTAGTGCCTGCAGATCTTTGGGGAGTGTCGGTGCATGGATGGGATAGTGGTCTTTCTTTGGTGGTGGACTCTTGCTTTGCTTGGTTCCACAACTAATTAATTATTGTCATCATTATTATAACTTTCACTAGCATTTTCATCCCAGCTAGTATTTATCACTATTATTTTGATTATCGACACAATCATTGTCGTCGTCATCATCATCATCATCATTGTCATTACTATTGTCATTGTTGTTGAAAGCATTACTGATGAATAATAACTGTCATCTTCTGAACATTCACTCCCCACAAATTAATGCATACACACACACAAACATGCATGCACGCATGTGCATGTACACTCACACACATATATGCACAAATACACATAAACACACACTCACACACGCACACGTGTGCGTACAGGCAGACACACGTATATGCCCATATACATACATACACACATGTATGTATGCGCACATGCATGCAAGAAGGAGCAAGCTTACACAAGCCCACAGATAACACATGCATACAAATGCACACAGATAACACGGGCATACACACGCACATGCATGCACACACACATACTCAGAAGGCACGCACACACACGGCCCTGTGCCCACCCACCCATGCACACACACGCATACACACACATGCAAACAAATACACGCAATGATAATAGTGGCACAGACAATGCTAGATAGGTACCCAAGGTATAATTAGCTCATTGGGCTGTGCCCACTCACCCATGCACACACACGCATACACACATATGCAAACAAACACACGCAATGATAATAGTGGCACAGACAATGCTAGATAGGTACCCAAGGTATAATTAGCTCATTGGGCTAATTTGCAGGGCAGACATCAGGTAAGTCGTATCCATGAGGCTGTGGTCTTTAATCCTTTCCCTTTAGTGATTATTCATTTATCCATCAGCTGAAAGTCCTGTGCAGCGTGGTCTCAACACTCAGCAGATGTAGTGTAGTGTCTGTGGACTTGTCCGCATTGACACTTCTTTGATGAAACTGAAACTTGAGCTATGTGTGTTGAATCATGTGTGGCACCACTGACCATCGTTAAAGAAATTCTGCAGCCGTGCAGCATCTCCTCTGATGGGTGGCAAGTATCATAATGTCGTGATGTTTACAGTTCCCTGGAAATTAATGGAAGTGTTGGACTGAGTGATATGGGAGTAAAACCATCAACAGGGGGTACCTATTAAAAAAAAAAAAAAAAAAGGAATGTCCAGTATAAGTGGGCATAGACAACTTCCAAGCCGCATTCACATGGCATATAAGTAATGATACATGATGAGAGTTGCCAGCACAGCCGCATAGAACTTGCTCACTTCCCTTTTGTTTTATTTGTGTCCATACGTTTTATTCTGCATGCTCATTGTAGTTGGAATCATCATTTCCCTCAGCCCATGCTTTTTCTTAGTTTGTTTATTCATTTCAGCTAATCTCTGTGGCTCAATGGTCTTTGCAAACTCAGTGAATTAACTCTTTTGTTGCATGTTCCTCTTTGACAGTTCAGCATGAGTAGGTGTGGTACCTGATCTGAAACTGTGAAATGGTTTCCTTTTTTTTTTTTTTCAATTAACTCAAGGCCTTCTACAGGTATTTAGCCAGTCTGTTCAGTTCCCGGTGTTCATCGTTCTCACAGCATGTACAGTTCATTTGCACCTTAACTACGCTCACTCTGGCCAGCACACCTGACTCGGAGTTTGGGAAACACCGATCTGTGATAAACAAGGAAAACGAGGGTCCTGACAGTGGTGGTAAGTTTACAGAGCTCCTCATCACGTCATGCCAGTTCTATAATTCCACTCACTGCTCACTCACTGTGAGCTGCACAAGCTTGTGCACTGACAGAACAGACCTTTTTTTTTTTTTTTGCAAGCATCAGTCCATTGGAAACTACACAGGCAAGTTAGCTTGACCCCTGTACTATATACAGCTCTCTCACAGACCAAAAATGGTGTTCGTTTCATTTCTGGTAGTGATGTTTTGAGACTGGTTTGAGGTTGCTTTTTGCCCAGATAAGATGACGGATCAAGAGAAGCTAAGAAATGTATGGTAGGCTCTGACACTGATCATGTTTTTATGTCTGAGGGGATATTTCCTGGGTGGAAAAGCAAGTTCACAGAACAGAGGCCGTTCTCTTTTTTTCAGAGAAGGCAAAACTTACTGCAGATTTCTTGCATACCCAAGGTAATTTCTTGCTTACAAGGCAACACAGAGCACAGTGTGCACCCCCTCAGCTTTAAGAAAAATGTTGATTTGATTCGAAATAGAGCACATACATCCAGTACAGTGCAGAGAATTCAGTCATCACACTCTTTCACAGTTGCTTATGTCAAGTGCGTTGAGTAGGAGAAAGAAATTCCAAGCTGCAAAGTCAATCAGGAAATAATGTCTGCGATGGTTCTCTCCAGTTGCAACTGGCTTGAAGTTTATTCAGTCCTCTGTCCTTGAAAATCTTGGGAATTTTGACTCCCCTGTGTCAGACAAGGATAAACATTTCCTTTTTCTTCAGCAAGCGCAGTAGTTCTCAATTTGAATTTGGCAGTTTATATTTCCTGTCGCTCATTGTGACTGTCAGAGGAGATCAGGGCTGGAAGATTGTAACTGGCATAGAAGCCATAGTGCAGTGTGAACTGTTTTAAGTTATTGTCCATTGTCTGTTTTGAGAGTGTTGCCGGTCCAGAAACATGCGAGTGGTTGTCCATCTCAGTGGTTAGACACTCATTTTTCTATTCAGTGCACAGATAAGTTGCAAACAACTCATTAGATGCAGGGGTCAGTCAGAGAGATGAGAAGAAAGCAAGTTGCACCATGTAGACTGAAAATGACTGGAAACAACCAATTTGCTTCAGAACCAGGTGCTTCTTTCAGAGCTATTCTGTTCTGCCAGGAAAGGAATAGTCATGGGCATTGGAATTGTGTCCATCATGAAGAAAACCATTGTTTTAGCCAAGGGGGGACTTGTGTGTTTCAGGGCATTAGCTTCTCACCAGCAGGCCTGTCCAGAGGCAGGAATGTGCTCAGAGCCTTCAGACCCAGTCAGGACAGACTCGGGGGGGGGGGGGGGGGGGGGGTTAGTTTTCAGCTCCTTTCTGTTTAATTTTTTTCCTTTCCAATGTCCACAAAGAGTAAATTGAAACAATACCATTTGATCTGCCATTTGTCTGGAATGTTTACAAGCATAAATGGATATGATAAACAACGTGCTGACATCACAGATCATGCATGAAGTGAGGTCACTCCTTTCAAAATTAACTGGATTGGTCAGATTCAGTCCTGCAGTATGTTGTTGAAAGTCTTAGCATGCAAACTAAATCCCAGCTCACCAATGTGCGCTGTGACGGGAGAGAAGCAGAGTGGCGGGGTATTGGTGCATATGGGCATGCCAGATTGCATGCTGGCATTGTCGTCATCATTAAATGGTCAATAGGCATGAGCATGCTGTGGCTTAAACATAGTATCTAAAGGGCTGTGTTGTCCGAGGGATCCTGAAGGTACGTCAGGATAATGGGGATTGCATGGAGGTGCCTGCCTCCTTCCTATGTCATGAACTCTCTCTTACTTTGGATTTCCTTTTCATGTATATGGAATCAGAACAGGCTTTACTGAAAACACCAGGAGTGCATTCTCCTTGCAGTTGACTTCACTTAACCCTTATGCTGGTTGTCGTGACATAAGTCGCGTCACTACGTCCTGTCCGTCACTGGTTGTTGCGACTTAAGTTGCGCTGTAGGGTTAATCTTGCAAACCTAGTTTCACCGACACACAGAGTTACGAAACTATGGCTCAGTGACAAACTTATTTGCATGAATGACTGAACGAGCCCTGGAACATGGATTTTCAGCAGTTTAGCTTAGTTTATAATTAGTAGCAGCTTGTAATGCATAGTGCGACTGGAATAATCTGGCAAACAATAATGGCAGCGCCCAAATGAGAACATGATAGAATTAGGAACTTGTTTGAAGATGTTTTCGCTGATGCTGTTGTGGAAAAAGCAGGTGAAGAAGAAGTTATGGACATTTTAAATGAACTGGGTGTGGTGGGTGATAGTTTTGATTTGGATCAAGTGCCATGTAATCGTGATTTTGAGATTGACAGGACAGTGACTGATGAGTGCCTGAGGGCGAGGGAATTTGCAACATGCCATTCAGTGGGGAAGAAAAACAGTGTAGCACTTCCAGATGATCCTAAACCTTTCGAACGTAAATGACGACAGAGTGGGTTAACTATTACGTTTGTTGATTGATAGCGACCATTTTTGTTTTTTTTGTGTGTGTGTTATCAGCACGTGATTTCAATGTGAAAACTGAACTGTACCGTATTCATTCTTACCTGGATTACCTGCATGGAAGACTGGTATAATCAACACTGACTTTCCTGTGAAAAAGGCTGCAACTTATTTCTGGATACTGTTGAACATCATCGACTGGATTTTTTGTGAACAAGCTCTTGAGAATGACAAGCAGGATGTGCCACCTGTTTTCATCTGTTATTTTCACATTCTAGACAAGCACCTAGTCAAACACTCACAAGCACACCAGTTCTGTTTTATATTATTCTTTAATTCAGTTACTAACGATTTTTGTTCTGCATGTCATGTTCAAATACTAACCATTGAAAAGTTATGCATATTGTACAAACGTAACTGTTGCTTTCAAACTTTCCTTCTGTTAATCCACCAGACAACATACTTAATAGTATGTTGTTAAATAACCAGTGTAAGGGTTAACATTGATCGCTTCACGTAAACTGCTGGTATCGGGACTGTTGGAGAATGGCCATGTTAAGTGCTCAGAATGAGAAATGATCTAGACTTACCACCGAGGGGACTCGCAAAAGCAGACCACACACACACACACACACTGCCCCAGTATTAGGGTACTTTCATGCAACATTTGTTTGTTCTCACTATCATGAATTTACCCTTTCATTTTTATGTTTCAGATGAAACGGTGAGCTTTATGATCGATCGGCAGAGATCAGCGAAATCGACGAGCGTCTGAATCGTCTACAGCAGCTGATGAAAGCGACAATGCCCTAGCGAAGTGTCCAGTTTCTTTTTCCTATGGTAACGCCCAATGCAAGGACACCTAATTTATTCATCAACTGACCGGAAGAAAGTCACACTCGATGCATTTGGATGAAAACTGACTATGTGATTTCAGATTTCAAAGGAGCTGTTAATAGGATTGAGGCTGATCCTGTGAACCTGATCTTTTCTGGGTATCAAACCTCCTTGCCTTCAAATGTCCCAGGCACAGGTCAGAGACTTTGGAAACATTCCAGAGAAAGTCACCGCTATAAATGCAACATGAAACAGTGTATTTCTTCATAGATTGAAGAAATCTTATGCCATCAAAAATTGTATAGAAATGATTTCTTAAAGGGGGGGGGGGGGGGGGACTTTGGAGAGGGAGAGGGAACTATGATATGCAAGGTTCAGTTAAGAAGAAAAAGAAAAAGGAAAGCATTTGCACAGTGACCAGCCTTCTGGAGTCATAATTCTGGAAGCAGGTGATGATGAAGTTGGGTGGAGTTAAGAAGGGGTAGTTCAGCTTTTCACTGAAATCATTTCTGACCACATTATGCTTCAGTTCACATTAAAAAGAAAATGATTTATCCAAAACATGCAGTTGTCAACATCCACATAACATCATTTGGGATTTATTCTACAACACTTTATTATCCCTATTTTTAAAAAAAAAAAATGAACCCCCAAATCCCATATTTTTAAGCAAAATTTTAAGATTCTGGAATGTTTCACTAAATTTGGGATTTCAAGAATAATTTCAAAAGTAGGGAAATTCCAGGACAAATCAGGTTTGGCAGCTAGGCGTTTGATTTCAGCAACTGTTTCTCAGACACTTCGCATGGATCCTGTGTAACCATGCAGACAGAAGAAAGCTCTCCTCTCCTCTGAGTGCTCTGTTTACATGGTTTCTGCTTTCAGTACTGTCAACATGTACAGCTAAGATTCAGTTTTGTCTTGACCTCTGTTCAGTGTGTGTTCTGCAAGTGGACCACAACGGCTGATGGTATCAAGCTGCATCCACAAGCTGCAGGGACAATCAAAATGTGACAGATTAGATACAAAAGCCTCTCCTAGGCTACAGTCCTACTTTATCATAGTTTATAGCCGGCAGTGGGGATGATTACTTGTCCTTTAAACCAACCTGCGTAACTCTGTGGACTCGACATTTCTTTGGACACTTGATGTTAGGTCAGTATTGAATCACACTAAGAGTATTTCACTCTGGTTACTTCAGTGTCAGTTGATTGACTGTGAAGAAAATATCGGTCCATGTAAGAATGTTTGATGCTGGGAGAATGTCGGCACAGCAGTCAGACAGACGGTTGTGTGTTGTTAATATACGCAAACAGAAAATGGCTTAAGTGAATGTAGTGTGTGTGTCATAGTAACACTGCAGTAACTCAATGAAGATGTGCCAGGTTTTGAACTTCAGCACTTCACCAGCTCACTTAAGTTTTGAGATTGACACAGAAATCTTTTACTGCATTCACAACCTTCGGTCCAAGGCAAATTACACATGCTGTTAGCTTGACCATTTAATTATATACAGTTCTTTTCTGTACACTGAAAACCGAGTAGTTTGTTTTTAGACAAGTCACTGCTTTCCCCTAATAAAACTGCAGAACTAAGGCCACTCTCATGTTTGGAGTCGGACTTGAGCAAGGTGGAGGATCTTACAGTTGAACATATTTACTTGGTGAAGGGAACATTGGTGTAAAATTCCTTTTCTCAGTGCACTTGTCATATGATAGAAAGATTCTAAGATAAGTACACATAGATTTCACTCTTTTTCATAACTTGGTGACATAATGGGAAAAAAATTGCAGAAATGTATGAGTAGCACTCATGAAAGATCCTTTTGGACATTTTAAAAGAAAATATGATACACTTTTGAATTATTCATGCGTATATTGTATGCTTTGGCAGTTTTCTGTAAGTATGGTTGAATTTTCAAAATAGGGCCAAAATGTTACATCATGGGAGCATTGATTTGGAGTGTCGCCATTGAATTAACGGGTCAGAGGCAAGTTACAAAAGCATGACAGCTGACATTAAGTCTTGTCTCTGGCCTCAGAGATTTTCAAAGAAGAGACAGGTCATCCAGTGAACAGTGCGGAAATTCCTCAAGGAACAAGGCTGTTGAGAAAACCTCTCCTTTCTGCAGGTCAGAACAGTCTACAGAGAGAACTGTGATTTTCTTCAGTGTGTAAACTTACGAACATTCACATCTCATGGTTCGTTGTGGGGGTACATGAAAATCTGCTTCGTGTCAGTGCCCTCCATGTTTCAGAGTGTAAACATTTGTTCTGCAGGCTACTTGTAAATATACGATTCTGAAGACATTTTTAAAAAATTTGATTCTGAAGTTTTTAAGGCGGTTCATGAAGAACGCAAGAGTCACCGTCCATTTATGACTATGAATCATCGCACAGAAGTGTGAAAGGTTTGGACAGGAGACCAGTTGTCTTTTGGCCATGGATGGATGAGTGGAAAGCAGAAATTGCAAGGGTCCCCTGATGGCGTGTGGAGAAGCCCGTGTGTATACAGGTCAGTGTGGATGTGCTTGTGTATGAGCAAGTCAGAGTGGAAGAGAGGACAGGAAGACAGAAGAGGGAGAGGGAATATTTATGTGTATGTAAAGGAATCTACAATTCGACTGAAACTTTGTATGCAAATATGCGTAAATTGCATGTATGAGTCAGCATGCAAGTGTGGGCACCAATGTATATGTAAGGGAAAATGAGACAATTTCCATACTGTAGACAGATCTGCCCAAGTTGAGTATCTTCCTGCAACCATAAAGAAGTACCTCTTGTACATTACAAAACTTTTTGGGTTGTTTACATACTTGACTTCTGTTGAACATATTCTTTTCCTGTAAACATTTGTTGCAGGGTGATTGATTGATGTGGATATATAAATGACATGTTATCACAAAGCATGTGTTTAGAATCTTAATGTATCAATAAAATGCATGAATCCCGATTTCTTTCTTTATTCATGTTTTGAAAAATACAAGATTTGATTGTACAAATTTGGTGTCTTAAACACACACACACACACACACACACACACACACACACACACATACACACAGAACCAGGAAATGTTAACAAAATGAACAAATACTACTGTTTAACAAAATGAACAAATACTATTGTTGAACTAAATGAACAAATACTATTGTTGAACTAAATGAACAAATACTATTGTTTAACAAAATGAACAAATACTATTGTTTAACAAAATGAACGAATACTATTGTTTAACAAAATGAACAAGTACTACTGTTTAACAAAATGAACAAATACTATTGTTGAACTTAATGAACAAATACTATTGTTGAACTAAATGAACAAGTACTACTGTTTAACAAGATGAACAAATACCATTGTTTAACAAATGAACAAGTACTATTGTTTAACAAAATGAATAAATACTATTGTTTAACAAAATGATCAAATACTATTGTTTAACAAAATTATCGCGGAGCCAGTGGATTACCAAATAAAAACTGCGGCCCTGCATTTGAAACAGGAGCAAAGCAGCAATAACAAAAAAGTCTCCCATCAGGTGGAAGTGGGACACAATGGCTATGATGACCGATGCCTGGAAGAATTCATTCCCTGCCGATGAACATATCAACAATGTTAATCATTTGTTCTGGAAGCAGCTGACTTGCACAAGGTTTTTTTTCCTGTGATTCCTGAATAAACACAATCAGCTGGTGTGTGTACCCAAACCTTTGTATGAATCATTTTTCTTTTTCCCTGTCTGAGGCAATTCATTGTGTTAGTATCTTTATCTGCAATGAAACCTGGCGGATTTCTTCATTCCTCTAATGTTGGCAAAACAGATGGGGACTACGTTCAGATTAACAAGCATTCCACAAAGGCCCATGGACAATAAACTAGAGAACATCAAACAAACACAATAAACAGAGAACATCAAACAAAGCACAATAAACTAGAGAACATCAAACAAAGCACAATAAACTGGAGAACATCAAACAAAGCACAATAAACTGGAGAACATCAAAGCACAATAAACTGGAGAACATCAAACAAAGCACAATAAATAGAGAACATCAAACAAAGCACAATAAACTAGAGAACATCAAACAAAGCACAATAAACTAGAGAACATCAAAAAAGCGAGTAAAGATTAACATTTTGGTTCAGATATAAGGGCATTACACAGTTGAGAGAACATTCATCAACCAAATGACACAAAAAAAGCAACACACAGTGCTTTAGAACTATCACAGTTATCACGTGAAGCACCGTAAAATGAGAAAGGTCTGTTGTGTCTCTAAATGACGCCTTTCTCCATTTCTGACAGTCGTTCTTGCAAGCTGTAAATCAATGACATACAAAGAAACCATCTTGGAACTTCAGAAACAAAAATGAACCAATTTGATCCGGACGCACAAAAGTAACAGGCCCAGAAGAGGAGGATTTCCTTCCTCTAAAGGCGGAAGTCTTATGCCTTTAACACTGCTGTGCTGCTGGTTCTCTGTTTTGTTTTTCTCTACAAGCAAACTGTTCAGCAACAACTGAGCCTTTCATTCCTTTCCCCAGGCCGTGTATTCAGTATTCCAAGCATGGATACCAATCGTGTGCACACTGGCTCATCAATGTGATGCTAGCTGTTCATGTTGTCTTTGGGCAGCAATAAAGAGAGGAGATCCAGTATGCTCCATTAAATCTCATGGTCCTCAACGTTTTACATGATAAGGCGCTAGCATAAGTTTCCTGTTTGTAGGCAGCTTGTCAGCCTTTCTAGTTACTTCTAATCAATATGAGTACACTATTGCTAGATGTCAGACTAGCAGCGGAGCAAATTTCAAAGTGTAGGAAACAGTGAGAACAATAACAACAACAAAAACAATGAGACATGCAAAGTGCAGGGTTTTTATATTGTCAGCATAATTATAGTACACCATGTACTATGCAGCACTCATTCTGGCATATGTACTGTTCAGTTATCAAGAAGAATCTATCCTTTCAATTCATAGCCCAGTTTAATATGCATGGCTTTGTCAGTAATAAAAGCACTGGGGAAAATAATATACACACATCCTCCTCAAAGCATCAGAATGAGAAACATCTGTCAAGTTGAACAAAATTGCATATAACCATACATTACATGAGATCATTAACTCTCTCTCTCTCACTCTCTCTCTCTCTAATATATATTTATATACCTGAACTGTGAGGGCAGACGATTCCGAGTAGTTCTAGTGGATGGGTAGGATAACGAAAAAAGAGGATGCAAAAAATGTGATGATACAAAATCAAGTGCTGTGTGGAATTTAAAAAATGAATGGATTTTTTCTAAACTGATGACACTGGGATTCTTCTGAACAGTGCACACTGTGCCATGCATGTGAATACAGATGACATGCACAGTAACAAATGAAGGTAGCGTCATAAGATTAGCAGCAGAGAAAATTTTTCAAAGACAAAAAAATAAACATATACCGACAAATAATACAGATTGCACTATGGCAATCAGGACAAAGCCCTGTGCAGCTTTTCAAGAAACATTACAAGATAAAATCCAGACCCAGAATACATGGACATTTTTTCCAAACTGCACCTCCAGTGCTGCACATTCGCGCACACACACACATACACATACGTTTAATATTCTTGGTAAAAAAATGTAGACCTGAATAATGTGCGAACACACACATCTACACGCAAGATTTATGGACAATACGAAACAAGCAAACGAGGTAGGAAGACAAGCAACATAGAAATGTTTAAGGTGCCTAAAGCAACCATTGCATTGTGGTCTGAATGATTATCATGAAGAACATGATTATCGTCACTGTGTTAGGGTGATGGACTTGTGGAAGCTACTGGATGTAGTGACTGAAGATGAGGATCAACAAAGCGGTAGTCTGCCAAATAGAAGAAGGGATTTTGCCCAAGACAGGTTCATCCACAATCAAAGAGCCAACAATTATTATTCCCATCTGTAAAGGCACAGGCAGACCTCTCCATTCCAAAGCTGACTGGTGTTCTAACCACTCCAAACCAAAGCTGGCTGGTGTTCTAACCACTCCAAACCAAAGCTGGCTGGTGTTCTAACCACTCCAAACCAAAGCTGGCTGGTCTAACCACTCAAACAAAGCTGACTGGTTCTAACCACTCCAAACCAAAGCTGGCTGGTGTTCTAACCACTCCAAACCAAAGCTGGCTGGTGTTCTACCACTCCAAACAAAGCTGGCTGGTGTTCTAACACTGGTCTCATTGGAATTTTTTGTTTACAAAAGCCCAGTTGACCTACCATAAAGGACCATATCTGAGCTGTCAATTTGTCAAAAAACAAAACCAATCACAGAGTCCCATCGTGGAAAAGCACACACAAAGTGTGTGTGTGTGTGAACAAAATATACAGTTTACAAGACATCCTTCATGCAGATGAAATCTGCCTCTGCTTAGTGCAACCTCTACCCCACTGTATATTTCACACCCACATTGATTAAATGAGTGAAGAAAAGATATATAAGAATATGCTAGCAATCACAAAAATGACCCACACGCCTTCCTCACCCCCCTCCAATGGCCAACTGGGCAAATAACCTTGCAGGCTGATCGCATGCACAAGTTTACAGTATAAATTCTCACCAGGTTCACGGTACAGCAAGAATATTGTAAATTTTAACAAGAGAAAAGAGGAATCAGACTCTCTAGAATGCAGGTGAACAGGCCACTGAAACAAAAAAGAAAGCAGACAAAAGTACAGTCAGATGAAAAGGTAGAGTCAAAGACGATGACAGAAAGGGGGAAATTCTAAGGTAGAATATCCAGAAGTCAGGATACAATTCATCCTGAAAAGAGATCCCCAGCATTCTCATAGGCTTACCAAAAAATGAAATGCTACTGAGACCCTTCTCTGTCCCTACCACAAAGCTCTCCTGTTTATCCACAATTAATCCATAAGCATATACAATAAAGCACAAGAGACAAAACTATACAACTTAAACCAAACCTACTTGACATTTTCCATCAGCTTGCACACAGATAAATGTAAGATATCTAGGGGAAAAAAGGAACCCTGAAAATTTACAAGTCTCAGTTTGATTATACTCGCACAAAAACTGGACGTCTGCAGTATTTTATATAAAGGATGAACAGACAGTCGCTTATCCCCTCAGGTTAGGAGCAAAATCGAAGTGGAATGGAAACACATATGGGGTCACCATGAACCAAATTTCTGTACGACAAGTCTCTAAAGTAAGAGGTTCTGAAATTTAACTAAAGATGAAGATGCTATGACAAATAGTGTGTGTACGGATAACCATGTGCAAACTGTGGATACATAAGTGTATTTTCAATAATTGTGTGTTGTCTGGATGCATGGCATTCACTCGTGAACAGCCGGAACAATGCTATAGACTGTAGACAGACTGCTTCTCATGAAGAATTGTATGCTTCAGACATGTTTTTGATTTTCTCCAGTCCCAGACCAACCTAACTGACTTCCTCCCTGGAAATACCACACTGTTGACCCTTCCAGCACTGACACAGTGACTGGCGGAGTAATCTTCCCTGCCCGGCCTGTTTTGGCCGCTCAGTTGGAAGACAGGTGTTGCTTTACTCAAACTGTTATAACTTTCGATTGGCACACAAACATAATCTATATTCTGTAACACGTTAAGTTTTTATTGTGGTTGAATTTACTGGTGACGCATGGTTCTTTTTTTTTTTTTTTTCAGTGATGCATGGTTCATTGATAAGTGGGGCTTACCAGATCATTTATCGCTTCATGAACGCTTCTTATTCCCACTGAAGGCACTGAAGCATTTGTAATCAAATGCAACAACAAAAAAACAACAAAAATTCAATTTTTTTTCTTTACTTTTTTTTTTTTTTTTTTTTTTTTTTTTTTACAATCAAACATATTTTCAACCACTATATAATTTTTCATATTTTGTGCCTATACTCTGAAATGTTGGGGCTGCAGATTTCAAACCACACTTCGAAAACGTTTTTGTTATGATCATAAAGATTTCATCTAACACTGTCTCTTCTTTGAATTGATCCAACTAGCTCACTGTGTCAAAAGAAGCACATTTACAAGTTACTTATTAAAAGGTTATGGGTTGATTTGAAATGAGATTTGCACCTGACCAGGTGGGCATATGAGCTCAAGGTGGTGGGCAGAGACAGTTCAGGGTGTCGGAAGGTCATTACTGAGAGGATCCACTGTATGTCTACACAGTTAGGACAGGAAGTTACTCCCTTCCCATGAGTTGGAGGCTTTGAATCACAGGTGCTCACTGATGGTATACGAACAGCATAAACAATCAAACTGCTGTAACAGGAAGAAAATGATCAAAAGTTTCAAAACAAGCAACACATTGATGACCCCACTCATTTGATGCAGACCTGGTTTAAGGCATTGCTCGTGATACACAGACAAACAGATATTAATTTGCGATAAACAGTAACAACATTTTGATTGTACTCTTTAGTTTGCACTATGTAACTGTGACCACAGGTGATATTCTAGCAGTTGAAGGCATAGTAAGTGATGTGTTTATGAACAGATATTAATTTGGAACAAACAGCAACAAGCCCATTCATTCTACATTTCAGTTTTCACCATGAAATGGTGACCCACTGACAACATGTAACATTCTGTGAGCAGTTGGAGGCACCACATCCGCAGGCAAAGTGATCCTGGAAGACAGAATGTTGATGCCATGGCCAAATATTCCCTGTATCATCACATCCGTTTATTGCAAACTCTTTTCTCCCTGTTTCTCCTGAAGTTGAGTGTCAGTAAATCCATCATAATCATGCCTGTTTGCAGAGGTTAATTCTCGGTCAGCATGCTTAGGTAAGGGATGTATCCATCTCACCACAGTTGACTGGAACAGGATCTTCAAGCACCTTCAGGGGCTGCCATTTTCCCTGGATACCTGTCCAAACACAAGATCAGTCTGTAAGGAACAGAGATGCCATCCACTTTCATCACTTCTGAGAACAATATAGAAACTTTCTCAGTACAAATAACTCTTACCAGAACAATTCTTTGCTGTATCATCAAATACCTATAGCAATAGCAAACTCAGATAAAGAAAGTTGCATTTTTCATCACTGTGAGAAATGGACATGATTGGTGGAAACGAAAAATACTTACAAACGGAAAACACAGTCATAATCACAAGTATGATGCCACAAAGTGAGCAAGTTCAATGTTCAAAAAGACTTCCCACGGCAGACTAGCTGTGTCATGACAGGTTTTCACGCATGTTTGCCACAAAACATGGTGATACACATCATTGATTCCAACATGAGACACCTTAAAATCTGGCTCACAGGCAGTGAACCGGGTGCACGCTGTATCAACTTCTGATGGCTGGATGTATGAGTATTGATGAGAATAAACCGGCAAAGAGTTCCGCTCATCCGTTTCACTGGTTGTGGTGGAAGTGTCAGCATGACTAGTCTCCCTTTTGATAGTCGCCTTCAGTCAGCTCCTGCACTGAATAAGCAGAAGTGACAGAAGGAAAATCAACCGCCAGCTTCCAGGCATCACCTTGCCAGTGGCTACTGATCACAGCGGTGAGACTACTGGCTGGCTGTTTAGTGCCTTTTAAAGCAATAGCGATGTGAGGGGATCGGTAATTCTTTCAGTTCATCAGTGATATTTGCATCGATTCTGGTGAACAGTGGGGGGAATGGTCTAATTGTCTCCCTTTTCAACTGCCATGCTTTTGACGAACTTCATGAGCTGGGAAAGCATTGTACACTGGTGCAAATAAAGGAAGGGGGGGGGGGGGGGGGGGGGGTGAGGGCATGAGTTTAATGAATTCTGGACTGGACATCTTACTCCACCCCTGCCCCCACAACCCTGCCTGTCCCCCTGCCCCCTGGCCATGTCAAAAGGAAATAACCAACGAAAACAATTTTTTAAAAAGCCAACCAAACATGGCCTAAAATGAAAAAAAATAAATAAATAATAGAAACAAAGACTAAGAGGATCCCCCCTACCCCAACAATTTTGGGGGCGATCATATTTCTTCAGCTAAATGAAGTAATGTGGCTACGTTCTGCTGTTCCCTTCCCCACCTCACCCCCCCCCCCCCCCCCCCCCCCACACACACAACACAACTGATCTATTAAAGGAGACAACCCATTACATAACACCATCCCAAATCCGGCTCATCCACATCTTACTCCACCTATTGCTCCTGGTTCTGTCTCTCCCCTCTCCTCTTCTCTGCCTTTGCGGTCGGTGTCGGCAGTGATGCCCAGGAAGGTGGCACACACCATGAACCACAGAGTCAGATGCAGAAGGGCCAGGGAGGTGCATGCCCCAACTCCTACAAGAGACATGCCTGTCTGGGGTCGTAACTGAACCATGTTGTAGATGTACTGGTAGGTGCCCCATGTCAGGTTCAGTGCTGCCACCACCAGAGCCCCTGAGATGGAAGGGAGATAAGTATCTGAGAAATAATGTTGGTAGAAGGGGTGATTGAATGCATCGGCATGCATGTGTGCACATGTGTAATGCATGTAAAATGTGCATGTGGGTGTGTGTGTGTGTGTGCATCTCTACTTTCCTACTTTCTAAAGTGGATTTACCAAGAGGTCAAAAACCGAGAAAATGATGTCTTGCTTTTTTTTTTACTCGTAAACCCACATTTCGTGTGTGTGTGTGTGTGTGTGTGTGTGTGTAAACCAAATTTATTTTTGAACAGATCCTGGCATATTCATATTGTTGGAAGTATTTCTGTTTAATCATGTACGGCTTCTAGATATTCCCTTCCAAAATAAAAATCAACATTTTACAACTAAAGGAAAAAAACTTTGCTTTTTAAAAAGTTTTTAAAAAAAACAATCATAGAACATTCAGATTCTACTTTTGTTTTCATGAAGGGATTTAGCATCAAAATGAGTAACAGGAAGTTTGCATTATTTCTGTAAATTATAACATTCAAGGGTTGCGAAAGTGTAAGAGAGAGAGAGAGAGAGACAGAGAGAGAGAGAGACACACACACACACAGAGGGAGAGAGAGAGAGAGAGTGTGTGTGTGTGTGTGTGTGTGTGCATGCGTGCTTGTGTTTGCGTGTGTATGTGTGCATGCACGTGTTTAAGAAAGATAATCTAACACCACACACACACACACACACACACACACACACTGACGATAAAGAGACACACACATACATACTGAACAAGCATACACACAGAGAAATCAACAACCATGATAATCACGTTGAAAGAGCAAAATTTTCATGCCAGATTTGAAGGAAAGTACTGAGTCAAGGTGTCAAAGAGTTACAATTAGTTATTTCCACACTGAGGAGACTTCACAAGAAGAGAACCCCTATCTGTTTTTGTCTCTACCTCTGGGATTTTTTTTTTTCCAACTTCAGGGCATCATATGTATGGTGGAAGTAATACGCTGGAGTGTACTTTTTAATGAGCTCAGATAAACAGGAAAGGCCAGCTCACTAAACGTTGAAAATTTGTATTTAATCCTGTTTTAAATCGGTAGCCAATGAAGAGAGTTAAGACAGTAAAAACACATTCAAATGTCAAATATTTGAAGACAAAATAGGCAGTACTGTTCTGCATTTTTTGATCAACAGCAGGTGTTCAGGGCTTCCAACAAGAAGAGCACTGTGTTAATGAATCTGAGAGAGAACAGAAATACAGATGTATATTTCTGTTGCCTCAAATTTTATAAAAAGTCTGTCTGAGCTTTTGTTTTATTTAGATACCCTTTCACTTATCAAAACAAAGCCAACTGAGCCCTTAAAAAATCCAGCATACATTTTCTAAAACTTCACATTTCCAGAGTTCCCTGATGTGTCGCTAAAGCAAGTTCAAAGCTGAACTCAATTCAAACTATAAACTACCTCAGTCATGGAACTCTTCACCAGAAGGCAACAGTCCTCTGAATTAAAGCTGTAAACAAAACTACCTCCCACCTCTAACACATTTTTCTTCTCATTCATGAAAAAGTCTTCATTTGACATTTTGTCACTTTTGAGCTGTACACCTATAACATTAACAAATAGACCCAGACCCATTCTAACTGCCTTCAGGGCAGATACACAGACAGAGAGAACCCAAATGCAGATCTTGCTCTGCTGCCTGATTTCACCATCTAGAATGACCTTCCCATGAGTCTTTGCAGGGTCAGATACCAGTGATGTTAGTTTCAAAGTGTGGTGACTGCAAGCGGAAACTGAAACAAACTTGAAAGAAAAAATTACTATTCCGTCGAATGAAAGAGACAAACAAATTAGGTAACAAAGCACAACGCATTTTGACCTCTTTGGTCTTCCGCCGAATGAAAGAGACAAACAAATTAGATAACAAAGCACAACGCATTTTGACCTCTTTGCTCTCCTTCACACAAGACAAACAACATTGAAGACAATGAAAATGAAGAACCAACAATCCCTTATCTCCTCAAATTGGACACAAAATGGATGTGGAATGCTGATAATGACTGACACACCCACCTTCAGCCGCCTGCTCCGCAAATGCAGTTTTCCCCTCCTCTATGAGAGCCAAGGCCACGACCGTTGCCAGGTAAGTGTTGCGACACCATGACAGGTACCCTGGGTACGAAGCATGACAACGGATCAGAACAAGGAGCACTTCAGAGACAAAGTCTGAAATAGGGTTACTTTTTTTTGTTTGTAACTTTCTCGATATGACCACCCTGTTCTCCCTTTGCTCTAAACACACACACAGACTCATGAAAGCTTGCATGCAAGCATGAAAGCAGGTATGATTGCATAAACACATGATTTGGTATAAGCATAATAGTATACACACACACTATCCTCTGATACATGTGTTCAGCCTTGGCATGATCACAGAGTTTTAACTTTCTTTTTTAATGAACAATTGTACATATCTGCTTACTTTTTTGATGGTGATTGGGCAACACTGCAGGTACTTTTTTAAAACAAGTCCGTCAGTGCTCTAATTTATAATGGATTAGATGGCGCACACACACACACACACACACACACACACACACACACACACACACACACACACACACACAGGTGCAATACTTTGTAATAATTATTTTTACCATCTGTTTTCCACATGGTATCTTCTAGCAATAAGAAGACTGTTCTGTGTCTGAGATAAGAAGCTTGAAACAATAAAAATGGAAATATCCTTCCTAGAAACATAATATTGAGCTAAAAAAAAAACAACAACAACAAAACATGAACACACACTAACATGAAGACACATATAGATGAAGACACAAAAATCTGTGTACACATGCACACCAAAATCATTATTCCTCCTTTCAAAGCCACAGTTCTGAGAAAGCTGTGCATGATCATGGAACAACTACAAGGTATTCTTTCTCATGTAATCTGAGAATTAAAGCTCTCCAGCATAACGTAACATTTTATCCTTTTACACCGATGTACAAATTGGAGAGCAGCCAATTTTACACTTCAAAGCAATTTACCTGTAAAATGATGAACATCATATTTTACAGACTACAAGACAGTCTGTACCATAATGAATAGCAGTCCTCATTTTTTTTCTTAAAATAGTTTCAACAATACATAAGTTGCTGTACATTATAAGGTGCACTTCGTCTTTGGCATCATGGGATTTTTGTTCCTTTTGGTTCAGTTGGTGATTGTGTCACAGTCAGCGATCTTAGTAAAATTATCCAGATCTATCTCCATTCCCTCAAATGCGAGTTGTTTGTGTTCAGGCGAGTTGTTTGAATTTTGGTTGTTTGTGAGCAGTTTCGATTTGTCGTTTCCTTCCCAAAGCACTTCGCAAAGCATTCTTTCCAGTTCGAAGGTCAACCTCAATATGATCCTGAAACACAACTTTGTTTAGACAAATATTACCCAAACACTTGGCGCATTGCATTGGTCAAAGATTAGGAAAAAATTATCATCTTATAGTCTGCAAAATGTGGTATGTCAATTCAAAACAAATCAAGACTAAAGGACAATTTAATACCATATTTTTCGTTTTTTTTCTTTCAGTCCCCCCTCCTCCCTTATAAAGGAGGGGGGGGGGGGGAGGGGAAGGGAAGGAGAGAGGGGGATGTTCAACTGTTTGTTCTAGAAATCATGGCTCAAAACAAAAATAAATGCATGAGACCATCTAAACAATTTCCCTCTCTCTCTCTCAAACACACAAAACAAAGAAACTTAACATTCCAAATTACCAAGAAAGATCATATGACAATTAAAAGCTAACAAGATAATGAAAAAGGAAGAGGGACATGGGGGTCAAGAAAGAGAGGGAGGAGAAGGGAAAGAATAAGGATATAATTAGAACTTTCTTTGATAACAAACAAACATTTCACATACAATCTTAGGACTGCTCTTTGACAACAATCAAACAACATTTTAGATACAATCTGATAAACGATATAATGAACATGCACATAGCATGATACATAAAATACTTTTTACATTAAAGTATTACACATGTAAAATCTACGCCAGACTACAATACACAGTGCTTTATTCAAGAATCTTTACATTAAAACATTGCCCATGTAAAAACCACACCAGAGTAAATGACTAAAATACACAGTGCTTTATTCAAGCATCTTTACATCAAAACATTGCCCATATAAAATCTACACCAAAGTAAATGACTTGAACACGTAGTGCTTTATTCAAGGATCTTTACATTAAAATATTGCCCATGTAAAAACCACACCAGGGTAAATTACTAAAATACACAGTGCTTTATTCAAGGATGTTTACATTAAAACATTGCCCATGTACAATCTACATCAGAGTAAATGACTGAAATACAGTGCTTTATTCAAGGATCTGCAGCCTTATAAGCAAAAGGCAGCTGAACATCCCACAGACCACCCAGTCAGCCTTCAAGTCATAACATATGGGTGAAATGACAAAATACAAAAGTTAGTGGCTTCTGTGCAGGCATCAGATGGATGCTGATACAAAACAAAGTCATTTCAGGACATTGCTATCCTGGCATTGATCGGTCGTCTGATTCTAAAACCCTCAATGGACGAAGAAACATCTCCTAAATATCCTGCACATTCTGACTCATGGAAACTGAAAGAGATCAGATGGTATTCTTAAAATTGCTGCTCAGCTAATTAAAGTTTTCGGAAGACAAGATTCCAAAACTTTTAAAGAAAGTTTTTAAACAAAATAAAAGACAATAAAACTTTGATTAAAAATTTTTTTTTTAAATCAATGTCAGAACAAAACAAAAACCCTGAAGCTGCACTCGACCATGCTTCTTGCGACTTCCCTTCAACCACATCTATCAAAAATGCTTTGGCATCCATGGAAACTGGATTTCTTGTGTCTGAAAAATGACTGTACCCTAAGATTCCTATCAATCAGCAATGGGAGAGGATATTAACAGTAATAACACAAACAATGTGACAGTTATAGAAGGGGGCATTCAGAGAAGCTGACATAGCTAATTTTCCTGGGTGGTGAGTCATCTTGATTTTGTATCGCAACAGGTCTTACGATAGCAACTGATGAGTAACTGAAAGCAAAATATAGAAGGGTTAACAGTTCAATATATTTTCATGACTGTTTTAGCTATATTTCGCAACCAGCAAAATTATTTCATGGGGAAAAAAATAGCCCCGGTAGGTTAGTAGCCATATGTCTGTAGTGGTGCTTAACATGTACATGTTTGAATATACATATCTATAAGAATACATGCCTTTAGTAGCAAAAAATATGCAAACTCACCATTTTCATTAGCAAGCCTCAGTGCCTGATTAAAGAAACACAACCCAAAAGTCTGAGAAAGTGCAGTCAACTGTGAAAAACACAAAGTCAATGTGAACAAAAACAAACCAAAACATAAATAATAATGATTATGAACAAAGAAGCAAAAAAAAATCTGTGACCATGTTAAAAGCATCAATGAGATTGTCACATAAACAAAAAGGATATTTGCAGCCCACAGAAACGTGGATACGTACCTCAAAATATATGAGACAGCAATGCACACACACCTCAATACATGAGTACACTTACATTTGAACACACACACACACACACACACACACACACACACACACACACACACACACACACACACACACCTCACTTTGTGTTATCCATTTAACACTTAATGAAGTTAATCAGAGAGCTTCCAAACTTGTACATATATGTATATATATATTAGTTCATTTCATGGCATTACATATACTCACTGACTGACTGACTGAAACCAGTTTACTGTCAGATTAACTTTAACACTGAAGCAACCAAATAACAACATGTCAACACATTTTTTATACAAAAAAAACCAAAAAACAAAATGAAGGACATTTTCAGCCCACTAGTCCCCTCTGCTCTCTAGTTCCCTCTCTCCACCACAGCCCCCCCCCCCCCCCCCCCCACCTCCCATAATCTCACTCATTGCAGCTCACTCTCATCCTCATCCCTACCCAACTTTTCTTTCTTTTCTGTTTCAAACATGTCATTAAGCTAAAAAAAAATTATACCATAAAACAAAACACACACACACACACACACACACACACACACACACACACACACACACACACACAAGCATACATACACGTAACTGCCACTTCCACCACTATGATCAATATCCATTACCCAATCTTTCCCTGAATCAATGTTCCTGGCACAGGCTGTTTTTTCATCTTCATGGCTCCCAACGCCAAACTTGCTAGTTGCGGATGATGAGGTAGTGAGTTTTCGGCAGTGATCGGCAGCGCGCATCCAAAATCTTTGTGATAATATCATTTGACCAATCAGTGTCTCAATGGCTGTAGACATTTTATAGCCATGCAGTCTGCCACCACCAATTCTTGAACAGTTCTGTCCTAAATGTGTGAGTGAAGCCACGCTTTCCGTATGACTTCTGTGGTTAAGGGCAGTTACGCATTTTCGAACTGTATCTCTTCTATTCCGGGAAAACTACAAACTGGCAGTAGTTGTCTATTGGGCCGCAGATCTGTGTTAGGTATAGATCTGTATGTCACCACAATGTTTTCAAACAGGTAAGTCCACTGCTGAAACTTCTGTGTCAGTTTGAACGTCATTTGTGATGCCATGGAGGTACCTGAATAAGCAAAAGGTGTTAACTGTTATTAAACTATGATCAGAGAAAAAAAAAATACAACAAATGTTTCTAGACATGATAACTGAAAACAGTACTGAAATGATTTACAGCACATATTGTACATGTGTGATTGAAATACAAATACCAGTCTGTGTGTGTGTGTGTGTGCGTGTGTGTGTGTGTGTGAATGTGTCTGTGTGCCAGTGTGTGTGTGTGTGTATATATATATATATATTGACAGATACATACATACACAGATATGTGTGTGTGTGTGTGTGTGTGATGGTAGAACTAGAACTAACAGAAGCAAGGGGATGGTGGAGAAGGAGGGTGAAGAAGAAAGCAAGGAAGGTGGGGAGGGGGAAAGGTTCTTGTATTTGTGAATCCTTTGCAGTATAACTTTGCACCTTACGCTTGGCTAGCCATGGTGACCTTTTCACCTCTGAAAAGTAATGGACAAAACACCTGGACACGACATACGGCATCCATTAAGGCAAAACAAAAATTTGATCTTGCAAAGTGCCAACCACTCGTGTAAAAAATATGGATGCTAATGGCCAAGCTTACCCAAGCTTACCAAAGCATGCCCAAGATACGCACATCTCTTCATATCAGATTTCAAGTTATGATCACATCTTCTTTGTCACAGGCATTTTATTGTCACACAATTATATGATGTTGAATTAGTAACATCTGACGTGTTTGTGTGTACATGTGGGCATGTTTAACATTTTGTGCAAGTGTGTCAATGTGAGTATGCGAGACATGTGCATGCGGGTACATATGTAATGTGTGTGTGAGACCACTGTGTGTCATACCTGTATGTGACAATTTGCCTTTATTGAATCCTTTTTTAAAAATTGTTTTTGAGTATGTACACGAGTATAGCATGTGAGCCACTCTGCGTTTGTTATCCTCATCAGCCAAAGGCTCAAAGACTATAAATCTTGTCCGTGTGTGTGTGTGTGTGCGCGTGTGCATGTGTGTGTGTACGCATGTGTATGCAAGTGTGTGTGAATATGTGTGTGTCCACTGTATGTATGTGCGCGTTCAAGTGTATGTGTGCATCTGTGACTGTGTGAGGTCGTGGTTGTTTGTTGTTGTTTTTTTTTCGTTTTTCTGAGTCCTAACCTGTATTGTACCATCAAAATTAACCAGATGATTGCGGGTCATTACGGAACTGACGTCAAATTGAAAAACATGCCAACGTGTGACGGCGAGTGTATTTTACATTTGTGAAACAATCACAATGTTTTCTTCACAATGTTTGCTAAGTGGGTTCACTTTTGAATTTTGACGGAAAGAAAATAAGTAGGTGAACGGATGTCATAAGTTGAAAAAGCCCTTGGTAGAAATTTGCCCCCAACTCTGAAACCATTAGTGCTAAACCACAAGCCAGTTTGACAGTAACGCGAGAAGTGTGCTTTATACAACACAAAGAAAACATACATCAATGAATTTCAAAGTAAAATGTTGAAAGAAAAAATGCGGCCATAAACACACGTTCTTGATGAACTGGCTTTGCACAACAGAACTTTTTGTTGTTCCTTTCACTTTCCAGATTGGAGGACAATCTGACAGGGGACATTACTTTCATAGACAAACTTATGCCTGCCGAAGAGTTGTGTCTCTCTACCAGCATGTGCAGCATAGCTGTAAAGCAGAGAAATGGACTTCTCTGGTGTAAAATCGCAGACCTCCACAAACCAGAGACAAGACAAAAATATTCATTAAAGAAAAAGACCACAGACCAAACACACACACACACACACACACACACACACACACACACACACACACACACACACACACACACAAGTAGGGTATATGATTTTTTTTTTTTTTACAATAAGCTCCTATAACAACAACAACAGGCTCCTCAATATTAACTTCATTATATAAAGAATCGAACGTGGATGTGACTGTATACGATTCTATCAAAACAATAACCAACAAACCAGAAACTGTGCAAACAGCGAAAGTGCTTTCCATACATCAAATCAATAGATTTTTATAAACGCTCCCCTTCCCCTTGCTCCCTTTTTTATTTTATTTTTTAATTTTTTTTTTTAAGTCTAATTTATCACCAAGTGTGAACAGATTCTAAATTAAAGAACTCACTGACTCACTCACTCCTCTGGTGCAGCCCGTGTTATCGGGCTTTAGAATGGAAAACGTTGGGTACCATGCAGATTGCCCGGAAATGACCGTACTTGATCTTCCCTGCCAGGTCTCTAACTTCCCGAGCGTAAAGCCTTTTCAAACTGCCGATATTAATATGAATCAAACACTGGGGTACCGGGGACACCACGCCCGCCGGTACTCAATCACACTAGGCCGTAAGATGTGTGTGTGGTGTGTGTGTGTGTGTGTGTGTGTGTGTGTGTGTGTGTGTGTGTGTGTGTGTGTGTGTGTGTTCAGTCGCAGCGAGCACGCGCCGCACTGAGTATGTCGTAAAGTTAAGGTTCTAAGTGGTATACCTCAAGGGAGTATCTTAGGCCCAATACTATTTACGGTCTTTATAAATGACATGCCATTATCATTAAATAGTACTTGTAAAATATTTGCTGACGATACGAAACTTTATGACGATACATCCCATTCCGTAGATTTACAAAATGATATTTATAAACTCCAAGACTGGTCAGAAGTATGGAATCTGTATTTTAATGTATCAAAATGTGGTGTTCTACACATTGGTAAAAATAATCAAGAGCACACTTACTATATGAGGTATAATGATGGCTTACAGGAAATAACTGCACTAAAAGAAGAAAAAGATTTGGGAGTGACTTTTGATACTATGTTGTCTTTTGACTTACACATAAATAAAATAGTAAACAAGGCAAATCAAATGTTGGGAATAGTTAAAAGAAGTTTCTCCTATTTAGACAAGGAAATATTCTTAAAACTATATAAATCCTTTGTTAGACCTCATTTGGAATATGCAAATGCAATATGGAGTCCTCAATTGAAAAGACAGTCCAAACAAATAGAAAGTGTTCAAAGACGTGCAACAAAGCTATTAAAAGAATGCAAAGATATGTCATATGCACAAAGATTGAAATATTTGAATTTATACTCTTTGAAAGGTAGAAGGACAAGGGGGGATCTTATCCAGACATATAAGATATTTAATGGTATTGATGACATAAGCATTGACTCATTGTTTATTCCTTCAAGAAACAACAACACAAGGAATACTGAAGGCAAGATTTTTATACAATACTGCCGCACTAACAAAAGGAAAAACATTTACTCACACCGAGTTGCCCCCTTGTGGAATGCACTTCGTACTAACATAAAATTTGCACAAAATACTAACTATTTCAAGAATTTTTTGGATGAAATACCCAAATTTAAAGAATTATTTGTGGATTATGACGACTGAGGCCCATTTGAAGCTAAATATGAGATAAAATGCGCACAACACATTATGATGTCAAAGAGGGGATGTATATAGGCCGTGAGGCCTAGGCAAATAGCCTGTCCCTATTACTACTACTACTACTACTACTTGTTTCCATCACTAAACGCCAAGGGGAAGGAGGGAAGGTGTGGGGTGGTGTGAGCAGCGGGTTGGGAAGAGGGGTAGTGGGCAGCCTTAGACTGTCATTCTCATGACAAATCTTTACAAGGCCTACTATTCTATGCCACTGGCCGACAAACTCTCTCTCTCTGTCTCTCTGTCTCTGTCTCTGTGTGTGTGTGTGTGTGTGTGTGTGTGTGTGTGTGTGTGTGGTGTGTGTGTGTGTGTGTGGGCGCGCGCGCGCGCACGACCCTCTAACGAACATTTTTCCCCCATGACGCCCACACCCTTCCTCCACCTCTTCTCCCTCTCCAGTGGAAACAAATGTTTGTGAAGAAGATAAATTGATGGCGCCTTCAACATACTGGTTTGCACTCTTTCTCTCTCTCTCTCTCTCTCTCTCTCACGCACACACACGCGCGCACGCACGCACGCATGCATGCATGCACATGCACACACACGCGCGCGCGCACAGACACACACACACCTTTTACGTAAGTACACAGACACACCGTGCATGTATACACACACACACTTTCGGCATGCACGCTCTCTCTCTCTCTCTCTCTCTCTCTCTCTCTCCTCTCTCTCTCTCTCACACACACACACACACACACACACACACACAAAACATATCGTGCATGTATACACACACTTTCTGCAAAGCACGCGCGCGATCACACACACACACACACACACACACACACACACACACACACACACACACACACACGCACGCACGCACGCACGCACGCACGCACACACACACACACACACACACACACACACACACACACACACACACTTCAGACCTCAATTGCCAGCACAAACATTTTTGAAATAATTGTGCATTCTATTGCTGTGCCAGCCTCCAGACTGATGCCGTCTGTTGCACATTCCTTTGTGGACAACTTCATAGAGAAGACATGGAAATACTTTCTCAGCACTTCCCTGGTGTTCTTTGAACATGACGCATCTCGAGGGCCAGTTGAATCATCGTTGTGTGAAGCTGATCCCTAAGCATTTGCTAGGTCGAGCCACACCACGTCGAGGTCCTTTTTCTCTGCCTTAGTTCTTTGGATTGCTTCCCAAATCATAGCTGCATGTTCTGCACGGTCAGACACGCCCTGGATGCTTCCGTTGTGAACTGACTAACTCAACTGCTCGTTTTCTCTAAAGTCTTTAATCAGCTTTGCCGCCATGACAAAGCAGAAGACTTTCGGCTCAAAATCCAGAACTGATATCAGTCTGAACTGGTTGATGCCACTCGAGTTTTACTCTTTGGAAATGTACTCTCCAACAGCTCTCATCCGTTGGTCGCTGGTCTTCAAACTCATCCATGCATATCATATCATTTCGTGGTGCCACTCTAGGATATTGGGACATATTTCTCATACAGCAAACAGGGTATTCTATTAGGTCCAAGCAAAGATTTGGCTCTAGCTTTCTTAACTACTCTCTTTACCTCATCCAGTGTTCGTGGCGTTTGATTGAACCTGTTCTCTGGCGCTGTAGACCGCACCAAGCCCTGAATTTCAAGTGGTGCTTCGCTCTGAGGGTCGGAATAAGGTTTCCTGAGATGCTGCTCAAGAGTTTCTTGTTCACTGTGAGTGCTCCTGATTATTTATATATATGTTGTGTGTTGTGTGTGGTGTGTTGTGTAGTGTGTATTGTGTGTGTGTGTGTGTGTTTTTCCGCGGTCCAAATATATACGCTCTAAGGTTTTAAAAAGTGGATCGAGAAGGTAAGGCGTTGCGGGACGTTAGAGGTAGTGGTGGGGTGGATCTGTATAACCACATTTGTTTCCCGGAAGGAAGTAAGTTGAAAGGAAGGAGGGACTAAGAGTGGCCGAGGGAGGCAGAAGAAGACCATGGCATGGCCTGGTGGCTATGATCATCGTAAGCATCGTTTGACCATTCGTGTGTCATACCGAAAACCCCTGTTTAAGATTGCGTCCGCGGTGATAGCTGATATAAGCTTACACTTGACAGAACGCACAGCAAACTCTATAGGATGATCGTTCCAGGAGTAGATCGACCCACAACATCCAATAATAATTGCACATGCATACACCAGTGGCATGGGTGCACTGGCGCACAACACAGACGTGCGCATACATCACACGCACAATTTTTCACACACACACACACACACACACACACACACTCACACGCACGCATTGCACCCCCCCCCCCCCCCACACACACACACCAGTGTGCGTGTGCGCGTGACGCACGAACACACGCACGCACATCCACGGATGCCATCCACACTCTCTTAAACACACACACATTCAGAAACACACAGACCCAAACTCTTGCATGTACGCGGCGAGTACACACAGACATGCATGCACCCTCGCCACTCTTCACACACACACACACACACACACACACACACAACAACACACAGAGAGGAGAGAGAGAGAGAGAGAGAGAAGAGAGCATGTTTCTTGAACCCTCAAAAAAACAAACAAATAAAAAACACCATCAAACGCAGATGTGAATCATTTCTTCTTCGTATTTACCTCTAAGCACACAAATGTAAGAGATTTGTTTTCGTTCTGCAGCTAATTTACAACAAGAAAACACATCCATAATTAACATTCTGCCTCTATCTATGCAACACAACTCATAGCTGCGCAACAGTTTAACACGTGACAGACGCAAAATATGATTGTGTCATTTGGCTCTGTAAACGATCTAAGTAAAGCTGTCTAAAGACTCAAGAATCAAGGCTTGCTTCACTCGTGCACTGAGGTATCTAAAAAGCAGGTGTGTGTGTGTTGGGGGGGGGGGGGGGGGGGGGCGGGGGAGGGGGGATATACAGTCACACATTCTTTTAAAAGTACACTGTACATACAAATCCTCACCATACTCACTGATCAAGTAAACACCATAAACACAGAGTGGACCATGACGGACAAGCCACTAAATGTTTTTTTTTTTCTCTTCATACCCCCCCCCCCTACTCCACACTCACCCCATCCCCCATCCCCATCTGTACCAGTTTTACCCTTCCACCAGCCTATGGCCGACAAGCCTGACAACTTTGAAGGCGCTCCGAAGAGCGCAGACCTCCGGCAAAGTCAACGGATCCTGGATCCGCCTGCGATTCAGAGCTGCATCACGGATCCGCACCAAAAACTGACCGGTTTTGTCGGTGGGCCACATTCCAATTTTTCTTCAAGTTAATTCAATATCAGTTACCCTACTGGCTGACCGTTTGATCCAGGTCCACGCCGAAATGTAATGGAATCATCTTTTCCATCTTTCCAGTTTTGTTAAAATCAGTTCCATAAGTTTTTTTGTGTGTGTAATCTTGCTGAATGTACTTCCAAATAAACTTGTTCACTCTGTGGGTCAAGAGCATCGCTCTATACAGTCAAATATTTGATTTGAAGTGCACATGAGGTCAATGATCAGAATACCGACTGTCTGCTTTACAGGCACACCGTTTGACACCCATTTTTGGCATTTTCTCTCTCTGATTGAACGGTTTAACTGACTGTTGGGGCAAAATTGCTTTGAGCGTGCCATCTGTCCCAAGAAAACGGCGGGGCCACTCTTACTGAACGCGAGCTCTGGAACAGATTACCTCCCTCGCAGATTTCCGAACGTGGCCTATTGTCATTTGATCCACATCCACACCAAACTGTCAGGGGGATCGTCCTTGGGCTATACAATCCATCTTACCACCAGGTTTTGTTCGAACGGTTCAGTAGTGTTTGCATCATCTTACTCGCAGACACAGCCACGCCTTGGGGGAGATAATGAATAGTTGTAACAGCAGTGATGCACATAATTATGATGTGGAGGATAAACTGATGATGACATTGATGATAATGCCTTATTTTGCATATCAACAACAGCAACTGCAAGATGAAGAGGGGAAAAATTAGAAAAAGATGGGAAGAAAAACTAATGATGGTGATGATATGGTTATATGTGGGTGATCGATCTGGTGATGGCGATGAAGATGTTTGACGATGAAGATGCAGATAATTTCATCAAAATGTAACAGATGTTGTAATAATTAGTCGAGAACGGTGATTACAAATATAACAATATGCACTGTATTCAAGACATTGGTCTAAGTTCAAAATTATGCAGTGAAAACACAAAGACAATGGTCGAAATCGCCCATTGTAAAGCACAATCTAGCGCTATTGTCTGAGCGGCTCATATATGCTGCCTGCAACAACAAAACAACAAGAACACAAATAAAATCGATGCATACAACTAGCTCAATGGCAACAGCAGACAATAATGGGAAAAAAAGCATGCTACTGATAAAGAAATACCCATGGGTGCCTTCTGAAATCGGCTAGGTTTGAGCATACAGTATAATTTGACTTTATCATCAATAATAACATAATACTTCCACATCCAACAACGGTAGCAGCAGCAGCAGCAACAATACAGATGGCAACAAGAACAACAGTGATATTAACAACAACAAAAACAATATGCCAAGGACACACCTACGCACAGTAAGTTAAAACTTGATTCCAGTTATGAGATATAAGCACTCATAGATCTCTCTCTCTCTCTCTCTCTCTCTCTCTCTCTCTCTCTCTCTCTTCCTCTCTCTCTCTTTCTTTATACATCCTTCATCCTTCAAATTAAATTCATTAATTACATCAATAAAACAGTGACATAACTCGCTGCGTATTTGTGCAGAGGGTTCCAAACGAAGAAATTCTGTAATATCTTTGTTTGTCAACCTTCCCGATTGGTAATGCATTATGCAATATTATTTTCCATGTGCATTCCCCTTCTGAGGGGCCATGGCCTTTATGAAAAAAAACATCTTTGTCTTTGTCTCTTAGCTTGATAGGTATGCATACATTCAAGCGTGCATGCATAAGTGGCTATGCTCAGAGCTCTGGTTCTCAAGGAAGCAGTGCAGTGGCCTTTTGTTCTCTTTGTTAGCTACAGAAGAAAAAAATAAAGAAGACAACGAAAAATGAGGATGATGATAATAAGTGACAATAACGATAATGAACAAGAAGAGAGAAAGAGAGAGGGGGAGGGAGAGAGAGAGAGAGAGAGAGAGAGAGAGACAGAGACAGAGAGAGAGAGGGCAGTCAATCAGACGGACAGACAGACAGAGTGAGTGGAGCAGGAAAGGAGGTAGGGGTAGAGGGTGAGCGGCCAGGAAGACCCTCTGGAGGGACACTTTAAGAAGTTTGAAGAGCTTTTTCTTTCAGAACACGCCGCAGGATCTTGCCGCTCTGTGACTTGGGAATCTCTTCCACAAATTCCACCCCTCCTCGCAGTCTTTTAGACGGGTTGACTTTGCCTGCGAAACGGAAAAAGAAAAAGAAAGAAAATCCATGTATAGTAGTTTCAATGTGAATTATCCATGTCACTGAAACCCAAACTGAAAATCAATGAGTTGAAAGCATCTTCATGAAAGTAACGAAAATAATTTGGAAAAAAAAAATCTATTTTCGGCGAAAACTTCTCTCCAGACGTCCATTAGTGTTCTCTCTCTCTCTCTCTCTCTGTTTTCTCCAGACATCCGCTAGTGTCCTCTCTCTCTCTCTCTCTCTCTCTCTCTCTCTCTCTCTCTCTCTCTCTTAATCATCGGCTGTTTCAAGGCGACAGAATAAGTTTGATTGACAACGACTTTTGCTGTTTATTACAACCAGGAAATTGCATGCGCTGTTTATATTATTTGTTATAAGAACCAGTCTGTCATCTGTTTCACTCATGTCTGATAGTGTCTTGGGGAAAAGGTGAATGCACCGGTCAGGTGAGGCAATGAGGTAGAGAGAAGGTGAATGAACATTCGTACTACTGATGTTGTAAGGTGTGTGTGTGTGTGTGTGTGTGCGTGCGTGCATGCGTGCATGCGTGCGTGCATGCCTGTGTGTGTGCGTGCATGCGATCGCGCGTGCGCACCTGTGTGTGTGTCTCTGTATATGCGCGTGCGTGTTTAATCTTATACAGCTTCGCCATCCAACAGATTTCTCTGTATGAACTGTTGAGCAGCTCTCCACTGACAAAAGCCCTACGCCACAGCTAAATGCATCAACCAGGTTTGTTGGATAGCTTTTATTCTTTTTTTTTCTTTTAAGGTTGTTTTAGGTATAAATGCAAAACTTTCCCACAGGATTGTGACACGGACAACTCCTTTCTTTCCAAGGAGTCTTCTACCTCTGACAGTTCACGACGGCCGACAGGCTATGGGAACTTAACTTCATTTAAGTGAATCATATGTGAAAGCTGCTGACTCGTCTACTTACTTTACACCCCATCTATTTCTGTCTGTCTCTTAAGTTCTGGTTCTGAATGTTTGGTTTACAATTTTTCCCATTTGTTTTTGTTGTTTTTGTTTCATAAATCCCGTTTTTTTTGTTTTTTGTTTTTTGTTTTTTTGTAATAGCTACATGCAACAATCAGAAACTTATTTCTCTGTTATTCTTCTCTTATAACTCTTTATGTTACTTTTTTCTTCTTTTTTTTCTTTTCCTTTCTTCCCTGTGTGTGTGTGTGTGTGTGTGTGTGTGTGTGTGTGTGTGTGTGTGTGTGTGTGTGTGTGTGTGTGTGTTGTTGTTGTTGTTGTTGCTGCTGCTGTTGTTTTTTGTTCAATTTTGTTTCGTTATTCGATAAACACGTACGGGAAAATTTAGCTGAAAAGGCGAGTAGTTTTAGTGTTAGAAAAAGTCCTATTTGAAGAGCACTGTTGTATCATCATGTAATCGTGCCGCAAAGTTTCACGATATGTAAGTAGCTCCAGTTGTTTTCAACATCTACAGAGTAATAACCCAAATTAAATCGGAACTATTACCTATCAATACAGCCTGTTTATGTTTCATTTGACACGGCAGTGACATCACAGGCCCGGGTATCCTAAAGAGCTGGATTAAAACGGAACGGGAGCCAAAAGTTTAGGTGTAGTTTTGTACGAGACATAGACAGAGTGTGTCTGTGGCGATGAACAGTCACCCTCTCCGCGACCTGTTCCGTTCCCAACATGACGACCTACCTTCCACAAACTTGACGATGTCGTCAACAGAGGCGGTGACGTTGGGCTTGAGGACGACATAGGCCCGGGGGAGTTCCCCAGCCGCCGGGTCTGGCACCCCGATTACTCCTGCGTCCTGGACGGCCGGGTGCGAGAGGAGCAGACCCTCCAGTTCCGCTGGCGGCACCTGGTCATGACATGGTCACTGACAGCACTGTGTCATCACATGGTCACTGACAGGGCTGTGTCATCACATGGTCACTGACAGGACTGTGTCATCACATGGTCACTGACAGCACTGTGTCGTCACATGGTCACTGATAGCACTGTGTCATCACATGGTCATTGACAGCACTGTGTCATCACATGGTCACTGACAGCACTGTGTCATCACATGGTCATTGACAGCACTGTGTCATCACATGGTCACTGATAGCACTGTGTCATCACATGGTCACTGACAGCACTGTGTCATCACATGATCACTGACAGCACTGTGTCATCACATGGTCACTGATAGCACTGTGTCATCACATGGTCACTGATAGCACTGTGTCATCACATGGTCATTGACAGCACTGTGTCATCACATGGTCACTGATAGCACTGTGTCATCACATGGTCACTGACAGCACTGTGTCATCACATGGTCATTGACAGGACTGTGTCATCACATGGTCACTGATAGCACTGTGTCATCACATGGTCACTGACAGCACTGTGTCGTCACATGGTCATTGACAGCACTCTGTCATCACATGGTCAATGACAGCACTGTGTCGTCACATAGTCACTGACAGCACTGTGTCATCATATGGTCATTGACAGCACTGTGTCATCACATGGTCACTGACAGCACTGTGTCATCACATGGTCATTGTCAGCACTGTGTCATCACATGGTCATTGTCAGCACTGTGTCGTCACATGGTCACTGACAGCACTGTGTCATCACATGGTCACTGACTGCACTGTGTCGTCACATGGTCACTGACAGGACTGTGTCATCACATGGTCACTGACAGGACTGTGTCATCACATGGTCATTGTCAGCATTGTGTCATCACATGGTCACTG